>JARHVA010001001.1:1087500-1095000 GCA_037957365.1 Torreya grandis | reverse complement strand
AAGACTTACAATATTTCAAATGGATTTCACCATTTAAGGGAATAATTTACTAACAATCATTTTTCTTGCAAGTTTTTTTATAAGACTCAGGTCATTTTTTTTCATTGAAGAATGTATAAATATGTGAATATAAACTAATGGGATTTTGTCCATGTTTTTAAGTAATAATCCCAAATCAATTTTTTTATTTTTACCTACATGACCAAATAATAGAGTAAAATGACTCTCATGATATACACATATCAAAACAAAACATCCAATAATATATATATATATATATATATATATATATATATATATATTAGCATTAAAGCCTTAATATATACACAGGGGTTGATAATCTCCTAGATTCAATAAATGAGATGAATTTTCAGGTTTAAAATATAAAAATAATGGTATAAATATATTAATGAAATTACCTAGCATATAGAGTAATAATGCATTCAAAAAATGACTGGCTACTATCAAGCTACTTACTCGATTAATTCAGGGAAGGGAAACTAAAGGAATGCTAGTGCCTAAAACAACTAGAAACTCCTCTACCATTTATTTTTTTCTATCCATTATTTATATATTAATTTATTGAATTTTAATTCCTTGCACCTTTATTTTCTCTTATACTCTTCTCCCTACATTTTATTCTTTCTTCCATTCATTCATTCCCTTCGCTAAATTATTCTTCCCTTCCCATATCCCCTATGTGCTCCTTTCATTTTTTTTCCTCTAAGTATTATCTATTTTTCCTTGTCTATGTTCCCTTTTTTGTGTATCCCCTACACCTTCTATCTACCCTACATTCTTCTTTCCAAATTGCCTATCTTCCTCCCCTCCCTTCATTTCTCCTTCCTCTTTCTTCATGTCCTCCTTCCCTTGTCCCCCATGCCATTGACTTCCCCCCTCCATGCAACTCCTCTGAATCACCATACCCATTTGACATTCACCAACCTCCCCCTCATATTATCTCCATATTCCATTTTTTAATGAGGAGAGAGATAAATCTCCCTCTACCTAAAATCGTCGACCCATCCCCTTTGGGTGATCTCCATCACCAATTATAAATGCCCCATCAAAGATGACCCTTTTCAAAATTTTGAGACACAAATAAAAAAAGACAATAATAGTAAATAATAAAAATTAAATAATATAATTTTTTATTATTTAAAATGCCTTTAATATTATTAGGATCCCCAAAATAACATAAGTGAATAATAATAATTAAATAATAAAATAGATATTATTTAATGTTATTAATGTCTAAATGTCATAATGACCAATTAATCAACCATTAATAATTATAACATCACTAGGGTAATAAGTCACATAAAATGAGGTGTTATAATGAGGTAAGCCTACATAGGTCTCTTAGGGATTTTGAGATAGGCGAGGGTGAGTTTAATGAAAAATGGGGTGGCAAGGTGCACATGAGAGAGAGAGAGAGAGAGAGAGAGAGAGAGAGAGAGAGAGAGAGAGAGAGAGAGAGAGAGAGAGAGAGAGAGAGAGAGAGAGAGAGAGAGAGAGAGAGAGAGAGAGAGAGAGAGAGAGAGAGAGAGTCTAAATGGGTGGTTTCAATGCCAAACAAACATGTAGGAGAAAAAATAACATGCCAAGACACAAAGGCAAAGAGTGAACAAGCAAGAAAAACATAGGATGACACAACAAATAATACCATAGTCCAAAGGCAAAATTAAAAAAAAAAATACCAAGTTGCCTATCTTAACTCATATGACTACTTAGAACCACTCTACTACCACAAAAGTTGATGCCAACATCCATCCTAGCTCATGAACCACACCTACAACCACTAAGTGAATCCATCAGTAGTATTTAATCTAAAATTGATAAAATAATATAGTAGTAATAATTATAATCAAATATCAAGTACATAAAATAACCCATATATCACCAATGCATGATTTTAACATGATAAATACATCATCAGAGTAAAATCATAAACATTATAATTACATCATTGCAGTTAAGTATCATAGCATCAGGGTCTAATAGTATAATACAACTAAGTAGGGACATGTAGAAATCAATAGTACATATGCTAAATCAACCCTTAAATAGTCAAGTGAGAGTATAGAAGTATGGGATCATAACATCCTCCCCCTCTTAGAGAGGAATCATCCCAATGACTATATCAACAACTGAGAACCTAGTTGTCCATGGGGACTTAATCACTCTCTATACAAAGGTTACACTACTTAATCATAATATTAACTAAAAATAAAACATTATCTTATATAACATTAATTTAAAAAGATGTAATATATCATCCTAGTAAAACTGACATTTATCACATGTCATTTTACAATGCTAAAGGAATAAGAGGGAGATATCATAACTCAAATTAGCATTAAATGCTCATATACATACCTCAACTTAGGGTAAAATTCTGCATTAATGAAGCATATACCATTAATTAATAGCCAAAATAGGTAATTATGGCCTTGCAAAAAGGTCTAATAGCTCTATTTTTTTCTTATTTAGCACACATACCTATGGTATACCACTATTTTAACATAGTCATAAGAAAACTAATAAAATTCAGCCACATGTATAGGCATGACCTTCTAAGCAAAACAATAATACCAACCATGGGAATTAATTTTCCAATATCAATAAAGGTGAAAAAAAGCTTTTAGTGCCTTCCAAGCACACCTCTTTCAGATAAAACTTATAAAAATATGGGTAGATTCAATAATTTTTGGCTATTTAGTTTGAAAATTTGCCAGAGAACCAAATATTAGTTAGACATCCCTCTTATCAAGAAGAGGACATACTATCAAAAACTGCATCTTTTATGATTGTAGTTACAAATTGTATAATCCCATCAAGATTTTAAACATAAATCTAAACCTAAAATAGTGTTTGTATTGACATACATTATGCCTTATGCATAATTTAATCAACATTCATCATAAAATTCTATCACAAAATAGTAACCCTTTTTTAATGGTTACTTCCAAATCACATAAATACCATTCAGGGAATATCACAACATCCCACACTATCCACACTAAAAAATAGAAGAAGCCAACCTAGGCCTTACATGCTACCCAAATGTTTAATGTATGCTCTTCAATAACTTTATGAGATTGCATGATGGTTATAGGAATCACAGTTCCACCATCATACTACACTTACCTCATGACAAAAAATAGAAAAGAAAAAGAAATGGGTACCCAAAATAACATAATCCACCTGATCATGACTTATAGTGTTCATTATGAACATAAAACTAGCATGCTATCTAATAATACATAAAACAATATAGAAACAAATTCATACTAGAATATATATATCATGTATATCAAGGTAATACCTTAATCACATCATGCTTACATGTACATGCCAACACACACATGCATTTCAACAAGTACCTCCTTGTTGATTATCATACATGTCCACAATGTAGGACTAATTGGTGCTTCACAAGGCTTACAAAAATATATTCCACATAAGATGTTTAACAATAACCTCTGATAAGTGGCTAAATAAGCACTAAACCATAAGGTAACAATTACAAAGGAGGGTCCCATGGCCAATATGTGGCTCTCATGGTGTACACTCTGAATGAATTAGGTGGTTGCCTCATGTAAAGGGTTAGACTGGGTTAGACTGCCTATACTCCACTCACTATCTTGTACCTAGTCTAAACCATTATGTAAATGATTTTTCGTTGCCCTCAACCTCATACTTGTGTTTATTTCCATATCTAGAACAATGATGTAAGATTACAAATCATAATACAACATTATACCTCAATAGCCTAAACAAGATATTTAGATTCCATAAAGGGAGTTACAAAACACAAATGTTTAGATTCAAAACTATAGTTTTACAACATAAGATCACACATATAACATAACTAGAATACTAGGACAACCAACTAGATAGTATAAGAACTCCACACAATTCATAAGGTTAAGCACTTTCACATCTCACAAAGCTTATACAATAAACACATAAAAATGTACATGAATGAAGGAGATGCGTAATATAAATATACATTCAATATAGGTAACTATTACAAGGTATTTTCCATAATGCAATAGTCAACCACATAGGTCTGTGAAGTACAATGGTCCATAAATCTACATTGGCCCACCCGATGTTAAATGTCATCCCAAAGACATTAGATACCGGTACCACATAATTAATCCTTAAAACTCTTAACTTGCTCATGCAAGTCAATTACACTCACCTATAAGGCCCTCTAGGCTTGAGCTACACCCTTGGTCCTCCAAATATATCATACCTTAGCCTCATTAGATAGCTTGTTTATACAAGTAATCAATGGGCATCCAAGTATTATCTTAAAATTCCAATAATAAGCTTATATCATGATTCAATTGATTGACTAAATCCAACATGTCAAAGGTCAAATGTAGAAACTTGATTTAATTTTAAGAAAGGGTTAGCTTAGCCAAGGCTTAAGGATAGTACCATATCACTACTATAGGAATCATAATTCTTCACAATCAACAAGTTAAATCACAATTTTTAGTAAACATCTTCATGGTTGTAAGACATATCCAACATCTATATAGACATCCTTATGGATGCAGGACATATACAACATCTCCATAGACATCATCATGGTTTTAAGACATATCCAACATCTCCATAGACATCCTCATGACTGCATGGCATATCCAACATCTCCATAGAAATCCTTATATCTTCAACATATATCTAATGTCTCCATAGACATCCTCATAGATGTAGGATATATCCATGAATAAAACATATGTCATAGACATAAAACCAATCCAAGATCATAATAAACATGCCAAAACTAGTTGACTTCAGCCCTTTTGGAGTTATGAAGTCACTTGCTTCACCAACTTAACTAAAAAGAGTTCAACATGATCAATCTTAACTTAACTAAAATGCATAAATTTTTAGCATTACATAAGCCTACTTATTTTCAAAATTCATTTCATTTTCCATGCATCTAACTAGGCAATAATTTAGAGAAAAAACTCTTCAAGGTTTGCTTAAAATTCTATAAACTTGGATGATCCAATGCCTCCCAGGCATTATCATCATAATAAAATTATCAATTTTCTTCCCCATGTCACCTATAGTGACCCCCAATCCAAGCCAAAATCTATGTTTACTTACCCCAGCTATTACCATAATGATATTACGAGAAGCTTCTAGATAACACATTTTTTATAAATAGTAAAAGTAAGAAGCCTTACTATCCACAAGCAACTCACCCCGTCGAGACATGTCCACTCCACTAAAACCATATAGAGTATGAACACTGGCCAACACACCCATAGAAGTTCATAAATTATCAATATCTTAAGGCAATCCTTTACATAATTAAAGAGCTCAAACTTTTCTAACTTGTTCAATAAATTTAGTCCTTTTCATACCCTATCATGCCCTTTAGGTTTAAGTTGAACCCTTGGTCTTCCCTACATTATAATGTTCCAAGTATCTAAGGAAGGTTCACCCATACAAGATAAACATAGATACCTAAACATCAGTCCCCTAACTCTAAGAGCAAAGCCTATATCACCTAACTCCCATTGACCCACACATATAATTTGATGGTTGATAGGGGAGGCTTATCCTAAAGCAACTAGATTTAGGAAGGGTTAACCCAGACCAGATAGGGGTGATAGTAACTGAGATATGAGAAAATATAGATTCCTTGGAATTATTTCTTCTAAGTGATGCACAAAACAAAAAAGCACCAAAAAAAATAACATAACACCTTAGCCTTCAACCTAAAGGCTAAGTGTCTTGGGAATTGATTCACAAATCTACTTGATTAAGATAAATCATTGGTTACCATGCAATAACTCTACAAATCCTAGAGTTCCCAAGAGTAGACATATTACTCTAAAACCAGATGAAATAAATCATTTTTTTTTAAATTTGCATATCAAAGCATGCTTTCGATGCATAACAGACTCAACCTTACTTATTGAAGCATGTATTACTCTCTTAGCATACCCATGCATCCAAAACTAAAAATTTTAACCTTAAACTTCTATGTCAACATTGGGCCAAACCAATCCACGACATGGAAAACAAATTATCCTAATTGACAATCAAGCATAATACCTATCTTGCTAAACACACATAGTAACTAGATATCAGTTTGAGTACATATGGATTAATTAAGGGCTCTAAAGCACATAACAAGTTATCATTTGCATAAAGAGATGTCACGTAGTTTACAAGCATGCTTTCCATGATCCAAATAAATGATCAAGAATACATATGGGGTTAATTCCTCATAAAATCAATAATGATATGGTGACAACCATTCATGGGATTGATATAAGTGATTCCATATTAGCAATAGCCAATATGAAATAATAATTGGAAGATTAATTAATGCACTTCAAAGTACATCCCAACTAACATATATAAATTACCTAACATTGATCATTTTATCAGCTAATGTTTTAGATAAGGAAGGCATAAAAGCCCATCCCATTCTCACACTCACATTAGTATTTCCATCCATATATGTAATTAAGAATTATTAATTATGATTAACTCTTACAATCAAAGGGTTTGAAAATGAATAAATCCCATTTTCATTAAACATCACACTAAATATATTCTTCATGGTTTGATAAGTGCACTATCCATAAGAATAACCATGAGGTAAACATGCATTCATCCATTTCATATTATATTAGTTTTAGATTACTTCCTTCATTCTCAAGTTAACAATCCATTCCCATACCTAAATAAACTTGCTCCTCTAAACTTGTTCACTTATACCACAATAATTTTAAGCATACATAAGTCTTTATATTCCATCCCCAAGTTATAACCAAATTAAACATAACCCCATCTACTCATGCTAACATATGAGTATTTATAATGTATATATAATCAAAATGAACCATAAGCATGTATATAAATACCAAGGACACAAGTAGATAACACTCAACAACTAACATTCAAACTAAGGTTGTAGTTGCTATTAATCTAAGTGATATTTTCAAGCATGTCAAATTACCAATATGTACAAGGTCCTTTGCCCAAACAATCTCTACACCAACAATGCCATGATGGTTCAAACCAAGAGAGTATATATAATTTTCATAAGGTTACATAAAGAATAACTACTACACTAAAGAGTGCTTAAAATCAATTTCCATACTTTCCATAATGGTAGTAGCAAGATGATTCACCACTATAGCATTAGCTTTGGCGATCAATTTATCATTTAAAGGTTAAAAACCAAGTACTATGACTAACCATATTAAGATAATACATGTAAAACTCCATAAGGATGCATAAGGATTAAATACCACTCTTAAATTGGTATAACACCATTTACCATATGATCCATGATGAAGGTAGCAAGGCAATCTACTAACACAACATTAGTAATTAGGGGTCAACTAGTAATACAAGGATAAACTAAAGTACATAAATGAGATTAAATTTATGCTTTCCATATAATATAATAGATAATTCATCTAAACTTATTTATAGGACTGAAACATCCCA
>JARHVA010001001.1:757500-1082500 GCA_037957365.1 Torreya grandis | reverse complement strand
CCTCCTTCCCTTGTCCCCCATGCCCTTAACATCCTCCCTCCATGTAACTCATCCCACTCACCATACCCCTCTGCCTTTCACCAACCTCCCCCATCCTATCACCATACTCCCTTTTTTAATGAGGAGAGAGAAAAATATCCCTCTCCCCAAAACCATCAGCACATCCCCATTGGGTTACCTCCACTGCCAACTCTAAATGCCTTATCAAAGATTTGCCTTTTCAAAATTTCAAGGCACAAGCAAAACAAAGATAATGATAGTAAATAATAACAATTAAATAATATAAATTATTATTTAAAATGCCTTTAAAAATATTAGGATCCCCAAAATAGAATAGGAAAATAATAATAATTAAATAATAAAATAAATATTATTTAAAATGTTATTAATGTCTAAATGTCATAACATCACTTGGGTACTAAGTCACGTATAAGGAGGTGTCACATGGAGGTAGGCCTAGGTAGGTCTCTTAGGGAGTCAGAGATGGGTGAGGGTGAGTCCAATGAATATGAGGAAGTGAGGTGCATGTGGGAGATAAATATAAAAGAGGAAATTTGATCAGATGGTTTCAACATCAAACAAATGCACAAGAGCAAATAATAACATGCCAAAACATAAAAGCAAAGAGAGATAAAGTGAGAATAACATAGGATGGAATAATGAATAATACCCTAGTCTAAAGGAAAAATTCTAAACAAGAATACAAGGTTACCTATTGGGACTCATCTGACTACTTAGAACCACCCTGCCACCCCAAAAGCTGAAGACAACATCTAGCCTAGCTCACAAGCCATACCTACAACCACTAGGTGAATCCATCAGTAGTATCTAATCCAAAATTGATAAAATATTATAATAATAACAATTTTAATCTAATATCAAGTATATGAAATAACCCATATATCACAAATTAAAAATTATAACATGATAAATACATCATCAAGTGTGGAATCATAAACATAATAATTACATCACTATAGTCAAGTATCATAACATTGAGGTCTAACAGTATAATCTAGTTAAGTAGGGATATGTAGAAATAAATTATACATATGTAAATAAACCTTTAAATAATCAATTTAGGGTATACAAGGGTGGGATCATCATAGGAATAAGGTTCATTTTTGGTGAAAAAATGGTGCACAATTAATGCAATAGATAACATGATTTGATTTTGGTGTATATAACACAAAAAATGATAGGTATTATCACTCCATCTATGAAAATAGTAAAAAACTAAGAATGTGTTCATGTGTCATGAAAATATCCTAATATAATATATATGTGTGTATGGATTTAGAAACGAATTAATAACAAGTAAATTTATGAGAAAAACTATGTGATAACTTGGAACACATGTCATGCACAATGCCCTCAAACTGAGCAAAATATGAGATAAACCTATGTAAAAATATGAAACCTATTTTTTAGAAATAATATAACTAATCTATAGTCTAAGTTACATTATGAGAAATATAAAAACTAATATTTTCCTCTTTCTAGGTCAAAAACATACTACTTTGGACATGGTCCGCTTATACCCTTGTTCAAGAGAAATATTGTTTAAAATTAATTTTTGAGTGAAATATGATCAACTAGGAAAAACCTAATTTTTAATTTATGTAATGTACTATTAGATATTAGTGTCTAAGATAAACCACTGTGTATGCCCCTCTTTTGAGGTAAGTTGTGGAGACTGTGTAATAACTTAAAATAAAAAAGTTATGTGAGAGATGTTATGAAAACATGTAAATATGAGTAGGAAAAATAACATTTTAAGATCATGGAATCATAATAAATATGTTTTAATGTAAGACAAATGTATAAATCCAAGCATATGTAGTTTCAGGTCTAGATAGATGTTATCAATAAGGAATGCAATGGATGAACATAACTGAGTACTAAAAATGAATAGAATAACTTGTGGAGGGATGCATGATATTTATCATGACATAATAAATGGTTAAGTTGTATGATTTCCATAATGACATCAAAAAAAAAGAGCACACAATTGTTATGGACATAATATACACACAAAAAGAGTACACACAAAGTACATAATATAAGGTCAATGGGAAATATATAAGGGACATATTCAAATGTCACTCACATGTATAGAAGCATAAAATAAGGCTTAGATCCACACACAAGGACATGATAAAATTTCCAAAATATAAACATTGAATACATAAAAGACATGAAGTAAACATGCAAAGCATGAATGTGTAAATGTAATTGATTAACATAGGTAATTCATAACATTAATATATTTATTAACATTGGTCACCTAAAATATATCAATGTGGAATTAAGTGAGTAATAAAAATAGATTTTGTACAATTTAAGGAAATTAGGTATTAACAATAAGGGATAACCAAATAATGATAAACATATGTAAAAGGATGTCCCCAATGAAATTTTTGAATGTAAAAATTATGTAGGAGGCTAGTGACTATTTTGGATATGAGGATGTAGAGCCTATACTCATTGGGATGAGTCTAAAAAAATAAGACAACAATTTTATACGCTATTATCCATGTATATTGATTTTATTTATTTATAATTTTAAAGTTTGAAATAGTTAAATGACTTATAACTATGTCTAGAAATGGAAACCTTTATATTTGTCATTCACTCATGTATACTTGTGAAGCATATTTGATATAAACTAGATATATAGGAAAATATTTAGTATATTGAGCACAAATTAATTGATGCAAATAAATTACAATAATAATGCATAAGTTCTAATTTTTATATATTCTAGAATATTTATTTTTTGGGTATTTTGTATATGTTGAGAACCTTATTTGTAACTATAGGATGAGTGAAATTAACCCTTGGAATAGTGATAGCATGGACCTAGTTAAAGGGAAGGTGTCTATCACCATCTTAAGGTTTAGGAGGAGGAAGAAATTTGTTTTTATCCTTTTTAAATTTTCCAAAGACTAAAATTAGAACAATATGAGAAAGACATATGAATGTTATAAAACACTCCAACATAATAAAGAAATCAAAATCTATTTTAAACCCTACGAAAAAATTTATAAGGAAACCCTAGAGAAACTATTTATTATGATGTTCAATAATAGACATGTTGACTAATATGTTTTATATAATTTGATAATTAAGAGATATTAATCCTAATTTGATAAATTATTGTGTAAAAATAATGTTAAAAATATGCAATAAATGACACAAAATGATTTTTAAGTTTATAAATATGTTAAAAAGGGAAAGTACTAAATAAATACAACTTAGCTAGGAAATGAAAATGCATGATTGTAAGTGTAGATATGAAATTAGATGTATGATGATGTGAATTGCAAACATTATTTATCTTAAATATGGAATAAGGATGTTGAAATTGGACATGAGTGACATTCATTGATGTTTTTAGGGAATACTAATGTCCTATAAGAGTTTACTCTCTATGAATGATATGGTAGGTTCACTTTACTTGTATGCTCTATTTGACTATGTAAGATCTCTTGATCTATTTTTAATATAATTATGTGCCTTATTTTTCAATTTTAACCATAGATCAATTGTACACAAATGAAAAATAAATAAAATTTAAAATGGGTTAACATTTAAAGTTATGATATACCTCAACATCCTCTGAGTTGAGTGATGTCTGCATACTAATTCTTAGAAATGGGATAAAACTTCATGTAGTTATCCCATAATATGGTGGTGTGTGTGTAATACTGATACAAAATGTTAAATTATTGTGTAATCATGGTGTGATTAAGTGATTTAATGATGACCTATGACTTGGAGGTGCATTCATACTTAGCTCATTGATATTATGGTTGTGTGGAATCGATATTGGAAAAAATAATTGCTTTTTTTTTAATGTGCATTAAGATGATCTAGTTATTTTAAATCATCTGAGACTTTTTTTTGAAAAAAGGCATGAAATTATGGATTTTTATTTATCATTAATGAATTAATTTATATGGGGATTGATAAATTTATGGGATGACCCATTACATGAGTTTGAATTTGAGAAAATAGTCTTTATTTGGTGGGAGGATATCACTGGAGGAATTTTACTAAACCAAGGAAAGGGATAGTCCAAATGGAGTGGCCTTGTTTGGAGAGTATGGGAAACTAAATTAGAAGTGAGTATAGGTATAAAAGTGAGTGTATGTTGTATTTAATGTGGAATAATATTTTTTTGAGATCATTAGTTTCTTGGAGAAAAAAGTCATCTGCATAAAAGTGAAATAATGTCTATCAAGGATCGTGGGATGAATATTGAGCTAAGTATGTATAAAGAGTGGTAAAAATTACATAATTTTATCAATAAACATTAATTTTTGTGTTTACAATATGATAGATATGCTACATTAATTTATCTTATAATGCCCTAGAACATCTCAACTATTCCTAAAAATTATGTAAATGCCACATATATGCCTCAAACATATGTCAATCTATCTAATTTGTTCCATTTTAACCATATTATATTCCCCAAAATACCAATGCTCAGTATGACATGTATTTAATTTATGAAAAAAATACAATGAATCCCCCTTTTGATATAAGGGGTGAAGCATGCAAATCACTCATCTCAAAGGAAAAAATTATTCACATCATGTGTAATAGAATAAAATATAATCATTAAAATTAAATATACCCATATGAAAAGACATTCCATTATATAAAATTTTGATATTTTACAAGCACATATGAACATATGTAATCCCTAGTAAGCAATTAGTTTAGCATTCTAAAATTCAACAATAGGCAATAGTGTATAAAGATGCTAATATAATAAATCAATAAATATTATTTACCAACCTTTAATTTTGATATGTACATTTAATTATTTTAATTTTAATGATATGTTTTTATCATTTATGCACATGAAGATAGTCAAAATTGTACCAATTTCCACCAACAATTAGGAAAATGATGGAAGAAATTTTATCTTATAGATAACATTTATTTTAATGGTGAATGAATCTACATAGGAAATTCCACTTCACTTTTTAATATATTCATTAATTTTCCCATAATGATTAATATTGATAAAAAGTAAGTTCTATGTGTATACCTAGTAATCAATTAATTAATATGTTGATTAATCAATTAATTACGTAATATGTTCATTTATCAATATTAATTAATCAATATATATTATGTAATATGTTCAATTTTTAATATATTCATTTATAATATAGTAATCAATGTGATCACTTTTAGTATGAGCACATCACTAAAAAATATGGTATCATACATGGGATGCTCTCAACACTAGTGCATGAACACAAACACATAGAGATGTTCATCATTAAAGAGAGAGTTCAAGTTCATGCGACAAACTTGGTTCCTATTTCGATAGGAAAAGTAGATAGTGATGATTTAATAAGTATGAGTGAGTACAATAAATAATGGATGAAGTCACAATGACAATCATTATTTCCCATTTTCGTTGGGTTAGAGATAATAGGTCTTAAGGCATAGCCAATTGTTTCCATGGGTGGAGAGGGAGATGAGGGATATGCAAAAAAAAAATTTGATTTCTATGATATAGAATGAGATAGGTATACATATTAATTTAGAATGTTTGATTAATTGATCATATTTATCTTATCATTATCTAATGATTTTCAAATGATATAATATTTTTAGGTGATAATTATTGGACCCAAATCATTAGATGTCTAGATAGGTACTCTTGTTACACATCCCAAAAGATGTAGTACTAGGTGGGATAGTAAAGAGGGTGGATGATATAATAGGCATAGATGCACCCCTTTTTGATTATATGGTAGTTTCTATTTATTCCTACCTTGCTACTATAGGTGAGGAAAATGAGTTGAGGAGAAAGGATATAGAGTTGATATACCAGCTATCAAGTTAACAAATGATTCTATTATTTCATAACATAGACTTGAGTCAGACTATTTTTACTATGTATGAATACAATGTGAGCATTTGATGTTCATAATAGAGTGTGTGGAATTTTAGTCTAGATTACATATATATGAACATTGTGAGATATGTAATATGTCTTTGTCATTGTAATACTGAGAATATAGTGGTTATTATTCTTATAGATCCCCCATATATTTAAATATAGAGATGATGATAGTGATGTAAAAGGTGAGGGCCATCATGTTTCCATCAATGAGTGATGTATTTGATATAATATTTTTTTACATATTTTATATATGATTTTTAATATTATCTATGTGTTTATATCATACATTTTATATATGTAATTATGTATCGTGTTTTTGTCATTTATGTGTTCTGATTATCATTTTGAAATTTAATATTTTAATGATATCATGTATAGATGTGACATGTGACTGATAGAAAATTGAACCACAAAATATGCCTTTAAGTAGCGTTATCTAATGATTTAATCATGATATGACAAAATTATTAGGATGAAATAATTAGATCAATCATTTGGATATAAGAATTCAATATTTTATTAAATTTATTGATTAAGTGAATCCCATTGACATACATTTTGTATTAAACTTATAGGAATTCTTGTAGTTGCATTATATACTTATGCTAAAATTACTTAATAAGATGCATGTAGAAGTAATTGTCCAATGATAATAACTTGATATTTTTTTTATTGATCTGTTTAGGGAAAACTCTTTACATTCTTATTACCCTAATTTTTACTTTGTTGAATTTTCTTTGGTACAAAAAATTTCATGATTTTATATTTAACAAGAATCTTAATATGAATCTCATTTTTAGTTGTTTTATTTGTCTGATGTGTAAGTAAACCACCCCATAAATCAAATGAAATAGTCATATAAATCTTATCTAATTTTTCTTTCATTTATCTTAACCATGATTTTATAAGTATTACATTTAATTATGTAATATAAGTATTCACATAAAATTATGTATTCATTATCTTTTCCCCAAGATAAATTGGTATAATAATATACCCTATTACATCCTCATAAGTGCTCATATGCCATAGGTCATGCTAATTGTATCATAATTACTAAATTAAACCAATTGTACATGCATTGCATTATACCTTGCCATTAAAATAATACTTTTTATATTTTCACCTTATATAATAAATGAAATGATAATTGATTCCATTTTAGGAATTTCTTGGGATATATCAAACTTCACATATTATGAAATAAAATACTATCTTTTCCTCTATTCACCTTCTATAAAATATTGAGTGACCATTGATTCATTTTTAGAAACTTCCTAAAATATATTAATATTCATTTATTATGAACTAGAATAAGATGGAGAATCCAATATTTTTGGAATGTTATTATTCAAATGTAATAACACCCCTATCCATAATTTATTCAATTATATTTTGCAATACATAAAGACTGTTATCTCTATGCCCATTGATATGATGATAGTTACAAAATGAGATTCTCACCACTCATATTAGATGATGTGGAGAATAATGTTTATTTTAATTTAATTTAATTAATTTTTTATGAATAATATTAAAAAATTAACACTTTATTGATCCTTTAAGATATCAAATTAAATAAGTTGATTAAATTTTGAAGTATGACTCATGTAATTTTTTACCTTATGAATTATTTGATGTGGAGATTCATTTTATATAATTATATTAGATGGAACTTAGTTATTATTAAATACCTTGGAGTATATTTTTAAGGTGAAGATTCAAATTTTAGGCTTAAATTTGTTGACCATTCCTAACTAGTAGAGCCAGAGGAATAAGTACATATATGTCCATGATCACACTCATGAAAAAATAGATCCATATAAAGTTTCTCAAAATAAGGATAAGGATTATAAAGTGCTCTTAATTAAGTCAAGGTAAAAAAACTTAATAACCATGAATTTATTTTATAAACCATAGGTTTAATACGTTATACAATGTAATGCATTTTTAAACTTGAAAATGTAATCCTCTATAAGATCATATTTACCTTGTTGAAGGCTTTGAATATTTTACATTATTGATTAAGGAATTTTAATACTATTCAAATGAGGCAAGAAATAGTATTCTATATTTTAAATTTACCTATGTTATAATGAATTTTAGTACCAACTTTAAAAAAATTACTATTCTATTATCACATATGAAGCCCTGAGCTATATAGTTAAACCTATTGGTGGGGGCCAGATTGTTTGCATTCATTTCAGTAATAATTTATTATTCATTTGAAATATGCCATGTTGATTGATTTGAACATTCATATAATTATAAGATAACTATACAAATCAAAAGTTGGTCAAATTATCATGAAAATAATTTCAGCATTCATAATTATAATGTTTCTTGGTGTTTTTCATAGAATTATGGACTTATATGAAATGTATAATTTTAAATTAGTGGTGATGGGTTTAAATATCATTTTCATATCTACCTATAGTCACATTTATTCATGAATTTTCTTTCATGATGTATCACATCTTCATAATTCATTTTCACATTCCATGACTTAATCCTTCATATTGTGATACATAATATTACATGCTCAAAATGATTAAAAATATCAGTAACATGAGTAAAAAATCATAGCATGGCACATGCCTGTAACTTGTGTGTTATTTCTCATTAGTTTCAGTTCCAATAAATATTAAGTGGTTTGTCATTTGGTTGTTGATACTATTTTTTCAATACTTGGTAACATGGTGATTGAGGTTTATATGGTTTTAATATAAACTTAAATCTTAAATTAAAAATTTCCTTCATTTGATTGTTAACATTGGTCATTGATATTGAAAATTGTTTGTTTGGAATTTTAATGTTCACATGTTGGCATTGAGGGTGGTCATTTAATATGTTATCGGATCATAAATATTAAATCAAAGTTTCCTTGGCATATTTTGATTAAATTCTGAGATATTTGGATATCTCAAGGAAAATTTAATGTTTTGTTTGGAATTAAAAGCCTACAGTGTCAAGGGTTGGATCATGCACATTATAATCTATGAAATTAATACTCAAAGTTACTTAATTTTTGGTGGTTGGTGGGGAGAAGGTGGCCAAAATTTTAAAAGGCTAATAATATTATTACTAAAATATTTGACAAGTTGATTTTTTAGTTTTTTGGGTGGTATCACTATCCACCAACTTGGTAGACACGTCACCATAACCACATTAAATGTGATTAGTAAACCATAGGTGGTTAGTTTTCATCATTCAGGTTCATTCTTATCAATATATTCATGTAAGGAGAACTCTATCATTTTTTATTTATTTTCATAGGTCAAGGAAGTTTAGTTCAAACCCACTCTTTTTGTGCAAATAGATGGTGGTAAGTATGTGAGTAATTACTTGATTTAGAATTTGGTAAACAAGTTTATTTATTTTGAGGAAAATATCAATGTTTATCATTTTAAAGTGCACAAGTTTATCTTAATGCATGTAAATAGATTATAAAGAGAGCTATTTAAGGTAGTATTGTTCATTTGTTTTATTAAATGCACCATTTATTTTAGTTGATCTTGCTGCATGGAACAACTCACTATTTTTGAAAATAATAGAGTTTGTCTTGAAACATGTTTCTATTACATTGAATGATAATTTATTTCATTTTACATCCAAAGTGTTTCATTATTTTTCATTTATATGGTTCTTAAGATCCATGCCTCCTTATTAATATTAATAGCTTACATGCTAGTAATATTTGGGCTCAGGTTTTAGTCCTTAAATTTTTTGTATTTATTTTATGAAGGCTGTGTATGGTTGAATAACTGGTTTCTATGTTTTTAGGTTGTGAGTTGTGAAAAACATGTTTTATTTTACAATAATATATAGTTGACTTTGTACATGAGAATCATTTTTATTGATATTATCATTCATATAGCTCTCTCTTGTGTTCTGATAAGTGGGTATTCTCACTTTTGTTATTTAAAACCCATTGATGACTCATAATTGAATTCATATAAATTTTTGGATTTCAATATGTGACTCATTTTTTTTCTATTCAAGATTATAAATGGGTGGTTATGGTTGTAAAATTATTTAGAATATTATAAATTTGTATATACAAATAAAGAAACAACAATTATGTGAATTAAGGTTTAGTTGCCACTCATTTTTATTTGATGAATGAATTTAAATTAATATATAATTTTTTAATGTGTTGTAAAGGATATTAATTATAATTATTCTTGTACACATTCATTTATTCTTTCATCAGGTTCATACATAAATTAATTTTATATTTACTTCTATAGTTTCCTTGCTAACTTCTAGATGCACATTAAGATTTATGGTGTTTAAATTATGGAAGGTTGAATTTTTTTGAGGC
This sequence comes from Torreya grandis, assembly GCA_037957365.1. Lineage (NCBI taxonomy): Eukaryota > Viridiplantae > Streptophyta > Pinopsida > Cupressales > Taxaceae > Torreya > Torreya grandis. The sequence continues at coordinate 1,072,241 of JARHVA010001001.1, read as the reverse complement.
TCATGTCATTTTAAAAATTTATTTATTTACATGTAATATACCATGTGTATTTAATATCCAAAAATAATTTGTTTGTTTTAGTCTGCATGGGCCGTTGATAAAGTGTTGGACATTTTGAATGATGTTCTTTACGTATAATAGATTAGTATGCAATTTTTTTTGTTGATATAATGTTTAATTCCATTTTAATTTGTTAAGACACTTAAAATATATAAATTACTTGTAAAAATATAAATTTAATGTGGTAGAAGTTGTAATTTTGAGAAATTTTTTAGTTTTGATAACATGGATAAATGTTCATAGTTTGTTCAATGACATTAGTGTATTTACGTAGTGATACTTGATTTGATAGACATTTGATCATATGATATTACTTATAAAATACTATGTTATTATGAATTTATGAGGCTATTTAATGTTTAGATCATTTAACATAAGCATTTATTGATAATTTATTTATATGTGCATGTAGATAGTTGTTTAGTGATGTTGACAAGTTAAAGCCCTCCCCCCCCCCCCCACCACCTATTAAAAAATATAAATTTGTTCTATTTTTTTTTTTTTAATATCATGAAATTTATTCAAAAGTTCAAAAAATAAAATCAAGTTATAAAATTTATAACTTATAAAGCAACTAATGATTAAGTAATTAAATTTTGAAATTTGATTGAATTTATAACTATAACTAACTAAAGTTGTTTGTAAGTTCAAACATGACCATATTTAATGAAGATTGATTTATAAGAAGATTGAATACACATTATAACAAGAGGGAAAACACATAGGTATTAAGAGATATTTAATTTTCAATTATTCATTTTTATTTTCTTCTATGAAATCATCTTTTATATTAAAAAATCACTTGTAGATAGACTAAATGACATCTTCTCTAATGGTGAAGTAAACTACTTGAATAACAAACGTATATCCAAGTTGATTCATATATTTATAACCAATTATGTAATGATTATAAAGTATTAATGTCTTTGATGATTGTATATATGCAATCATACATGAAAAACTTCATGTACTTTGCTTGAATTATGATGAAAAAATCACATTTTGAAATATATTGTTAGACTATCGATTGCATAGATATATTTGTTGAAATATTTGTTTACAATCATAATTATTTAAATTTTTTATCAATAAATTTACTCTACCCCTCCCAAGTCAATTATTTTTCAAAGTATTGCACTCTTCTATTTGTTTAGTTGTTTATCATGTTTAGTTCATTTTACTTTCTTAGTTGTTTATTTTATCTTTCTATTTATAATAGTTTATTAATTTTATTATTATCTTAGATGGTCATTTTTTTAGTCTTATTTTTATATTTTATTATCTTAGTCTTTAGATTTAATATCTTTGTAGCTTCTTAGTTTTAGTTGTTTTTATTTTTAAAGTAGCTATAATATTTAAATTTATTATTTTTCTATCCAAATAACAATATTATTAAATATTAATTATTTTTTACATTTAGATTAACTTTAGTTCCACTTTTATTTATTTTTATATGTTTATTTATTTTTTATTAGCTGTTTTAGTTTAGATTTGTGTTGATCTTGATTAATGTTTCTTGTCTTGATTTCTTGTTGTTTTTCCTAATTTTTTCACTTTCCCTTTCTTCATTTCTCATTCATTTCCTTTTTTTCATCCTTGAATTATTAACATGCATATTAAATCTAAATTTTCAACATATCTAAATATGATATCCTTCAAGGGATTTCCTAACCCATATGATTTAATTTTTTATATATGTCAAATGATAGTTTCATACCTAATTTAAGATTGATTAATAGTATATTGAAATATTAATTAGCATATTTGATTAAAAAAAATTTCTATAATCACATTTATTCTAAGCATGGTAAATAATAGTGTTGTATTATTGATAGATTTGTTGAAATAATTATTATCTTGATTTAGATTTATCATTAAACATATGAATACCCAAAAATTAAAAGATAATTTTCAAACTTTAGTATTTAATATTATCCATAGGTCCCTTAAATTTATACTAGTATGATTCCATCTTAGCCTTCATGATAGGCAAATGAGTTAATTCTTTGACATGATAATTTTCACTATCAACAAACTATTGATCTAATGGGTAGACTATAATACCAATCCAAGTTTTATCATATTATAATTCAATAAAAATATTTTAATAAGAATCTCCAATTACATGAATAATATCCAAAAGAATATGCATATCATGAAATGTGATCATGAGGATCTCCATGTCCAAAAAATAAGTTAAACTTAGGCATGTAATGAATTCTTTTAGATAGGTATATTGAAATAACTTTTGTGTTATAGGTTTCTCTAGTATGAAATTATAAAAAAAATTATCCTTAGATGATTTTTTTTCTAAAGTTAAAGTAGTAATGTAATTTAAAAACTCACCTATGTCATGAATCATGAACACTATATGTTTAATATAAAGGGTTATAGTTTGGAAATATTCATTCATAGTTTTCATCTTGCCATATATCTTAAAATTAGGTATAAATGATTCATCACAAACATTCATATCATTAAATAATTTAGAAAAATTATCACATTCCATATAAATAGAGACATCATTGCATAGTTTAGAAACATCATCACCTTTCCTAATTATAAAAGGACTAATATCACATTTAATTTAAAGAGGAGTATTATCAAATTTCATTTCAATAGGAGGAGTAGCATAAAATTTAATATCAAGAAAAGGAGTATCATCATACATCATTTCAAGATGAGTATCATAGCATTTCATTTCATGAGAAAGGATATCATCACATTTCATGTCATTAGAAGAATCATTACATTTAAAAACATCAGTGTATGGTATAACATCATGAAAATAACATGTATATCATCTATACATTTATTTTATGTATCATATTTATTAAGTGGTAGCTTAGTATAATAAATAATTATGTTGGTTAATTCATTTTTACTCTATTTTTGTTCTACTTCAGGACTACTGAAAATATATAGAGAAGGGGAAGGAAGAAAAAATTATTATAGTATAGCATTAGTTTGACTTGCTTCCCATTCACTAAAATTTTATAAAGAGATATCACTATAAAACCAATGTTATTCATTATCATGCATATATTCATACTCAACATACTAATTTACTTCACTCACACAATAATGATCCTAATCCACATAAGCACTATCATTAGGCACAAAATCATGATCATCTACATCCACATTATTTGAATCACTAGTATAATCATGTGACATAACATGGGTATAAATCAGTGAATCCATAGGATGATACAAGTAGGGCATTTACATGATTTTACCTTTATTTAGATTAAGAAGATTTACTTAATCTAATTAATATATAAATTAGTATGTTAATTTAGATTACTAAATATGGCATTCAAGCATGAATATTGATGTAAAATATTGAAATAAATTATAATGATTTGACAAGTGGAATGTAATAAATATAATAAATACAAGGGGATAAGTATGTATATTTTTGGACTAATTGTTTGAATGTGAATTTGTTATAATAGTGGAAAGCATACTAAAGCAAGACTAAGATTTTTCAAATTTATAACTTTTTCTATATAGGGCCAATTATATTTGCTTTGGAAAATTATCAACTATTGATAATAACATATAATGGTTAATAGTTACCTATGTTACAAGAGGGTTCTATGACTATATAGTGAAATTTTCCTAATTATAAAAGTTATATATGTTCAATGCCAAATATTGATGATGAACACAAATCCTAATATCAACCTCCTTCACCTTGAAACATTAGGTTTGATTATGAGGGATATAAATTATTCACTCATAGATTTTGTGTTTTGTAAACATCTCCTACACACACCCACATATCCTACACATGTCTCAACTTGAATTCTTAATTATAGTCCTATGCAACACATTTTCACTTGATCGCATTCCCACACACTACACCCACAATTTATCTCAATCCTATACAAAAAATTTGTGTTGGATATTAGTCTTGAACATATTATTTAAGATTTATCATATCCTTACACACTACACTATCACTTTCTTGAAATCCCACATAGAACACTTACACTTATTTATAGTCTTGCATGCCACACTAACACTTTATCTCAGTCATTTACATGTTCATTCATTCAAACCTTGTCATTTTTTTTGCATTACTACACTTTCTTCACTTTAGTGCATCCACCTGTTACCCTATTAGAACCATGTGTATTTATAAATGGAAATTATTATCCTAGAATAAGTTAGGTATATAGTTGGGCAGTTAGGCACCACATAGCTATAAGTTTAACCATTTATTAGCAAGGAATATAGAATGACTTGTAACTATTTTATATATAACTATAAATAATTTTAATTTCTATTATATTATATGTATAAATATGCAACATGTGCATCCAACCAAAGGGGGAAGGACCAAGGATTCATTTCTACACATTGTAAAAATGTACACAATTATAATGATAGGTAACATACTCTAAGTATCTACCCTATCATACATACATTGTATTCATTATTAATTCTAAGAAAAAAGGAGGAATTTGTACCACTTTTGATCATAGGATCCTACTCTCCTAGCCTTGATGAAGATTTGTACACATTTATACTCTTTTCATATTATTTTCTCATTTAATAGAAGTTGTATTTCTATAATTATAATACTTCCACTGTATTGAATTTATGTTAATTAATTTTTATTCAAGTTTCACTACATATATGAAATCTACATAACCACATACATTATCACTAATACACGATTATCCCCTACACACTTGTTTCCCCCCCCCCCCCCCCCCATCCCCATAATACATATCATTAGTAATAAAGCATTGACACCCTTCATATCATTTATGAATGGTAATTATATGATTTAAAAATTTTATTATATATTTTAGTAATGGGTAATGTGAGTAATAAGGTAAAAAAATCCTAGATGAAAGCTTCTCTTTTAAAGTCTTTGGAATAAAATGCACACTTGATCAAAGAGAACCAATATTTCCAACACAAAAATAAATAATTCAAAGACTCTCTCCATTATAAGGATAAATTAAATAATATTATCATAGAGTAGATAACATATCTCATGATGAAAAATGTTAATATAATTGATCCTATATGCTATGCCCTTGTTAAAGATGAAGACAAATGTTTCCTTATCATGAAAAATCTATAGCATGAGATATATGTCATGGAGAAAGAAATTGAGTGCTTTGGAGTTGTGAGAAATAGTTTGAAGCACCTGATCCTATAATAATAAACACACCCCATGCCTAATCACAACATGAAATAAAAAGACAATGATATAATAAAACCTTATAAGTCCCTATCATTCAATGCCATCTAATTTGTTAACAACCTTGTTTGGTAGTTTTTAAAAGCACACCTAGGTAATTGGCTACAATATACTAAATTAAATGGGTTATGAAGGATAAGGAATGGGAAATAAAGGTTAAGGAATAATAAATCCCATATAGATAGAGATAATAACATGTAACATGGGTTTAGGATACACCAGTTACATAATAGATAGATAAGGCTTCATACACTTCTCATCATAGTCATGTGGAAATGATGCATCCACATTGATCTCTATAGAAGATAGTTCAAGTTTTTATACTTGTGTACTAGGTTACTATTCTCAATATATTTGTGAATAAGGTGAAGGCATCATGTCAACATGCCAACCATGATCTAATAAAATAAACTATTTCAATACACATAGGACATTAAAGGGAAACATATATCATGATAGTGTACAAGATAGGGTATATCTCAAAAATAGTGTTGTGTGCAATCAAAATGTGTAGCTTCTTAGCCACATTCAACACAAAAGTAACCTCAAACATATGTGCCTAAATACAAGTCAAATAACCATTCATCATAAAAATTACACTAACTTAGGTGTATACCTAAATGAAAGCCTACATAATACTAGTGTAAAGAACACCCTATGGCTCAACCACACCAAATATGAATATGCTCTCATTGGAGACATGCATTTAAATCTCAATTTACCTACAACCATTTTTATCATTTGATAAAACTACACTAAAAATTGATGGCCTTTTATAGTTAAGGAAACATATCTTCCTCTCTACAATAATCCTACAAGTACCAAACTTTCTACATCAATAATATAATGGATAATGACACTTCATGTTATACATTTTCATAGAAAATGATTACTACATAGTACAACTTGCATTGTGTACTAGCACCCCTCTATGGATTTGTGTTGTAAATAAACACTGATCACTACATGTGTCTAATTGGGTATTATTTCATGGAACTAACATGATAGGTAGATGGACCAACCTTAAGTAAATATTTTATTTTAAAAAAATTCTATTATTGGGAGAAGATTACTATCATCAAACACATGTTAGTATTGACTAACAATACTAAGCCAATATGATATTAGATACCCATGCATAAAAGGACTAAATTAAATGTTTCATGGAATTTTCATGAGATGATAAGTTGGTTTTGCACAAATTATAAGGTTATTTTAGGTGTTAAGGTTGCATGTAAGTCTAAGAAAATGGAGGGTTATGACCATACTTGTGAATAAAAGTCATGTATGATAAGTGTATGTAAATATTGTCATTATCAAGTAATTAATACCAAATTTTAGTGTATCTTTGAGGATTCCCATTTATAAAAATTACAAAACCATAATATGTCAAGGAATATGATGTCATATCCCCATTTTCAAGAATTTAGATTTAATATTGTAATATGTGCAAAAGAGGATAAAAACTATTTCAGGAAGATTTTGCTAGTATTTTTTAGTGTTATTTGAATATTTACAAGTTATTATAAATGGTTAAATAAATATGTATTTGGTTCTACTATTATTTATTTTTTTATCAATTAGTTGACATCATTATTATTTCTTCATTTGATGTTATTACTAGTTGTACTAATGATATTTTCATGTTCTACAATATTCTTAGACAAATATATTTTAACCATAGAATTATGTTTTGTTTTTAATTAAATATTAAATGATCTAATTATTTTTGTGGTGGTATATTAATGTTGATGTCAGGTGATATGTTTTTATAGGTACCTAGCTTGGCCACCAAAGAGCAAGGCATGACTAATGGATGACACACTGGAATGGATTAATAAATAAATGGTATGAGAGAGATAAATAGGGAACCATAAGAATTAATAATATTCATCGATGCTTAATTAATTTCCAATTTTAAAGGTGGTTTCATGGTAATAGACCAATAAGGAAATAACATGTTGATCATTGATTACAATGGCATTGTCATTCTAGTTCATAGAAATAAAGGTATTATAAATTTTGTGAACAAGTAACAATGAAAATTTAATTTTAAGGTTATTCATTAATAATTTTTCACATATTATGGATATGTCAGTGGGTTTCATTACCATAAAATGGTGATGATATAACTACTAAGGGACATACTAAGTCAGTTAGGAGATTTAACCTTTTGGAAAACACCTAAACAAATGGGGTGTTGGTCTTAAGTGAAAAAAATATATAATATATTTAAATAGGTCTAGGAATAAGTTTTAGTCATTGATTTAAATCCAATGCTAACACTATTGACTAATTTTGACCCCCAAGGTCAAAATGTCAACCCTTATAGGTTAAAACTTAAGTGGCATATCTCACTAACCTAGTTCAAAGTCTTGCCATACCTTATATGGTCTCTAAAGGTATTTATAAAACCTTATTAGAAAATTTTAAGGTTAATTTTATAATATTAAGATAACCCATTATCTTTTTTTTAAACTATCCTAGACATGTCATGGTGCAATGAGGTGAGTCCAAAAAGTGTCATAGGTTATTGAGGGCTTCCCAAAGTCATATTCTTGTTTTCATTAAATTTTACAAACATTTATTGATTTTTTGGAGATATTAATTTTATATTTTTGACTTTAAGCTCCTTGGATGATGTACATAACTATCACATATGTTATCAAGTTAGAAATGGTCAGAATCTTGATTTTCAAAGGCAAAGATGGAGTTTAACTCACTTATATGGACTTAAGAAGCTCACTTTCAGGTAAAAACATTGTAATATATATTTTTTGGATTTTTAAGGTCATATTATATATTTTTATCAAGTTTTAGGTCCTAAAATTATAAAACACATTGCATTCTCTCCATCATTACATTCACAAGCTCAAAAAGGTAAAAATCAAATGCATGATATGACCATGAGATAGAAAGTTGGAAGATAAAAAATTGAAAATTTTTATGGGTAATAATTATATTCAATTTATTGTAATTGGTTTTAATATTCATCTCCCCTCCTTTATGAACAATCCCTAAGAGTGACAACATGACACTATTCTTTGTCCATTCAAATAGGGTCTAGTTTTGATCATGTTTCTTCATCCCAAAATTTGATTGATGATAATGGTTTTATGGAGTATTTTAAAAGGATAAAATTACCCATTTAATGGTGTTTTTATCAAAAATACAACCTTGGATTGTTTCTTCAATAAGGAGAAAGGTGTCTCACATGTGTGAGCATATCTCCCTGCTGCAAGTGTGTTTAGTTGATTTGAAGTGTTTCCACTTTCAAAGAAGTTTAAAGTGTCTCATATTTCATGTAGGATATCTATAATTCATATTATTCATGTGATATTACCTTTAAATTTTATCTTTATCTATAGTCTCCAAGTGTCTTTCTCTTTAGAAAGTAGGTACAATACATGAACCACCGTGTACAGGTTTGAACACCAATGTTGGATCAAAGGGAAATGAGAAACCATGATAAAATATAAATAAATAATTTTTTAAAATTATTTTAATATCAAGGTAAGTATCATGAAGCTAAATTCACTCTCAAATAAGGGATTTAGATAAGTTTTATTCACCTACAGGTCTGTAGACCTATAAGTGAACATTCATGAGGCCTAGGTTTCACTTTAAAAAAAAATTAGCAATGAAGACATGTGACATAGACACATAAGTAATTGTATGACCATGATAGACTCCAATTTCATCACTAAAATCATTAATGAATACACCCTAACCTAGATGCACAAATATTGCATACAAGATGATTGCATATATAAACCTATGCAAACCAAATAGACATGTTTAGGATGACACAATGCTTGGTCAAGAGGTCTAACAGTTATTGAAAGATGATAGATAGTAGTAAAAAATTAGACACAAAAATAAAATTGTCATAGCACTTAATAAGTGTCTTAGCAACCTATGTTATCAAAATGAAGACCTCTAGGTGATAGACCTGTAGGCCCTCATTTAGATAAAATGTCAATTTTCAAGTAAAGAGAATAGGTGTTGACACAAGAATCAATAAAATTTATAAGAATAAATAATTTTATAAACACCTAAGTGATTTGAAATTAAAATTAGGGTCAAGAACACCAGGTATATAGCTTTAATTCCCATACATATGTTTGAATTTGAAGATAGGAAGGCAAGCCTGAGAATGATATGAAAGGGCTAGTGGACTTTGTGAAAAAGTTAGAAAAAAATTACAATAAGGTGTAATTAATTTCAATATGACATGATGGATTCAGAATACCAACCCTTAAGATCATGGCAAACTTTATTTAATTATTATCTATAGCCACACCTTGAAAAGGCTTGAAGGTAGTGTAGAACAAGTGTGTGGTTGTGAAGTATAGGGTTTTGAGAAAATTGAGAAGGTAAAAAACTCTCAATAACATGACAAGTGTTATTGAATATATTCAATTATTTTTAAGTAAATACCTAAAAACCTTTAAATGAATTCAACCATTCTAATGAGCACTTATATTTTACTGAGAACAAAAGGCTGGTTCAAGCCTAAAGAGAGAGAAGAGTGTACCTAAAGAGCATGGGAGTTTGGGTGAAATGAGAGATAGTGTATAGGTTATTTTAAGATAAAAAGATATATGAAGGATTGACCAAGGAGATTGGCTAAAACAAATTTATAAACCCTCTATTACATAGTTGATTTACCATATACATGCTTGCTTAGGTTGAAATATGTCTTTGGTTTAAGAGACATATAAGTATAAAGGAGAAACAAACCAATTTTAAGTGATTATATAATGATATCATGATTACACATTAACTTCAAGAGTAAATAAAATGGTGCAAAGGTAGACATGCCTATTTAGGACTAATTAAACCTAGACCAAGCATAAAACCCTATGTGTAGAATTTTATGATGGGAGATGGTTTGTGTGGAAGTTGAGAGTATGAATAATATGAAAATGTGATATAAATTTCATGATAATAGTATAATAGGTTTTAAAATCCTACAGTGGTGATGAAAATCCTCAAAGACAGTCAGCTAAGGTCACTAGAATTAACTTGTTCTTAAAATCTAGCATGAGTTGATGAAGGATATAGCAGGGTTGGAGAAGAAATATTCAAATATAATCATGGGATAAAGTCAATATGGATGTCATAGACCTCAATAAGTCATTTTAAACTCAAACCAAATATCAAAATTTCTCTTTCAAACCTAAACTTTCCTTGACCTCTAGAACATAGTCTTATCAACCTGAGATGCAATTTTTATTGCTCAGTACTATACAAAGGGTTTAAATGGTGACATAATATCATTGGGGATGATAGTATATATTTTTTACATGTAATTTTTGGTACTATCTAATTGATTTATGTCCCATGATTTATGAATCATCCTTAAGAGTACAAGGCACTCACAAGCTACTAAAGAGACCATTTTTAATTCAATGAGAGAGAAGATGATTGTAATTCATCTAGATAAATTGAATAAAACTTTAAACAATATGGATGACCTTAAAAAATCCCTAGATTACTTTTATATGCAATTGGATGGCACATGTAGGCTACAATGGTACGAAAAAGAGTTAAAGAAGACTCTTTCAAGCTACTTGGGAGGTCTGTACAAGGTGTTAGGAGATCAAATTTGACAGTAAGGATCCTAAAGATGTATTTAAATTAAATAACATATTTTTTTGAGGTTTCACATGTGTGGAAAGTTTATAGAGATAAAACTTAGTCTCTATGCCTAGAGGGTCAATAGAGGCCTAATTAAGGAGAGATAATGGGATAAAAAGGACACTTTCCCTCAAAATCAAGACATGAAATTTGGTATGAAGATTTAAATACATAATAAGTCATAAAATATGTCTTATTTTCTTAATAAACTCTATACATTATTATATTCAGGGAGGTTTACACATTTTTAGAGCTATAAGGAATGAGGCCAAATAATACATTTTGTTGCAAAATGATTTCTTTGGGGTAGTTTTATGACTCCAAGTGAGTTTTTATAGGTCTAATATGATATTTATATTCCTTAAATGCAATTCTAACTCATTGGAGAACATGAATTCAAGTTTTGACACTTGTAAGTAAGATTGGCCTAGTGAGATGAAGGGGTTTCAAGCCACATAAGGAGAGGGATGATGATTTCCACTAAGATGTTAGTTGGATATATTATAAAATTGATGAAAGGTGTCAAGAGTAGAGATGGAATGTAACTTAATATTATATGATATTAAATAATTGCATTTGTCATCTTACAAGACAAGGTAAAGGGTAGTTTTGAAGAGTAAGGCAAGTTGTCAAGAAAAGTTTAAAACTTGCACACCACTTAGAGTAGAAGAAAATATTTAGGATACTAATACTTGTACTTTAATACATGATTGGGTAGTTTCATACCTATATTATTTCTTGTAAATCATGAGACACTTGTCATCTCTCTCTCCCCTATGCCCTTCTCCCTTCTCTTCTCTCTTCCTCTACATATTAAGCCTTGATATGCTAATTTTGTATCCTTAACCTAGGTATGGTAAAGCCCTACCCATTTTTATCCTTTGATAAATATGAAACTACTATTTAACTTCCTTCATTAACTAGTTTCAATATGTATTCTTGACTGGTTCATCTTTCTAAGTGATAGTTTTCCTTCCTTGGCATGTTTATATTTTCTTTCATTCATGTTCAATTTGGAATCCTTTTTTTAGGTCTTGTGAAGTTTATAAGTGAGGTTTAAGGGTTTAGTGAATTATATTTTCAATAGTGTCAAGTCATGACCTCTTAACTAGTCCTCCTAACTCAAGCATTCTTCATAACGTTCAGGAGAAGTATTGATGTAGAGAAGTAGATTTAGAGAAGTGTTTGTTGTAGGTTACTCTCATGTTTAAAGTGAATTCATAATTAGTTGGTAGTGATAAAATCATATTTGGTTCATCACCTCCATTAGAATAAGTTTCTCTCCCTTTTCCTTGAAAGTGGTAGATTAGTGTTTGAGCCTAAGTGATTCATCAAGGGTGTTAAGGTGTGGAGCTAAAAGCTTCACCAAATGAGTGAGTTTGTAAAGTTGTAGGATTTACACAGTCACCGGCATCGGTCAAGAGTGATTGACATCAGTCAGGAGTCGACTGGGAGATGCCAGCATCAGTTATATTTGGCTGACATCGGTCAGGTGCAGACAGGCAGGGACCGATGTCGGTCACCTGTGCATCCAGAATGCTATTTGCGTGGATAGAATAGAATGTTTGCATGTTAGGATTAAGTGATAGTCTTAATTCTGCATCTCTATTTTAAGTAAGACTGTTTAGAGCCCTTGATTAGGAGGTGCATCTAATGGCTGTAGTTGTATGCTCATGTTTCCTAATTATTATATAATAGGATTAGATCTTCATAGCTTAGTGTGGAATGTTGAATTGATCAGTACAATATTGTATATGTGTATCAATCCAAGTTGTTAGATTTGATTGTAATTGAGAGAGAGAGCTCTTGAGGGAAAGAGATCTAGAAAGAGATCTGTACATCTGAGAGAGGTGTGGAAGAAAAGAAGTTTCTTCAATTGTATTCCTTCTATAAAGAGTTTAATACAAGTTTTCAGGGTGGTTTCTTGTATCTCTTCTTCTTGTTATATTTCTGATTCTAGTTACTTATCTTTCTAGTTTAATTCTGAATTTAATTACTTTCATATAGTAATCAACATTGTTGGTTAATCCCCAACAAGTGGTATCAGAGCTCAGGTTGACTAACAGGTGTTTCAGATCTGGTTAGTGTGTATTGATTACAGGTTACTCATAGGGATTTTTGTTTGAGTGGGAGAAGCAATGGCAGAAGAAAGTAAACTGAGAATGGAAAAGTTTAATGGCAAGAATTATCAACATTAGAGAATGTAGATAGAGGATTATCTGTATCAGAAAGATCTATACTTACCATTAAGTGGGATTTCAAAGAAGCCCAAAGACATGGATGATGAAGAATGGGAAGTTCTTGATAGAAAGGCTCTTGGATCTATAAGATTGAGTCTGGCATCTACTGTGATATCTAATTTATCACAGGCAAAGTCTATGGTAGAGTTGATGAATACTTTAGCAAATTTATATGAAAAACCCTCAGCTTCAAATAAGGTATATCTTATGAAGCAGTTATTTAATTTGCAAATGCAGGAAGGTGGATCTGTATCTAATCATCTAAATGATTTCCATAGAATTGTAAATCAATTAAGTTTAGTCAAATAGTGTTTGATGATGAAATTAAAGCTATTTTAATATTATGTTCTTTGCCTAAAAGCTGGCATAGATTGGTAATGGCAGTTAGTAATAATGCATCTACTTCAAATATTTTAAAAGTAGAGGATGTTGTTAGTGTAATCTTGAATGAAGAAATTCGTAGAAAAAGCACAGAGGAAACATCAGGGAATGCTTTAAGTTTTGAGAGTAGGGGAAGGCAAAAAGAGAAGAGCAAGAAAGGGAGATCAAGGTCTAAGTCAAAGATGAGAGGTAGATCCAAATCCAAAAATGGCAGGAGGCCACAATGTTGGAATTGTGGAAAGATAGGGCACATAAGCAAAGATTGATGGTCAAAGCCTAAAGAAGATAATCAACATGAAGGTAAGGAAGAAGCAAAAGTTGCAGGTATTACACAAGATGCTCTTATATTCTCTTTGCATAATAATATAGAATCTTGGGTGTTAGATTCTAGTGCATCTTTCCATGCAACCCCTAATAGATAATATTTTAGTGACTTTGTCCATGGAGATTTTGGAATAGTTTATTTAGGGGATGATTGGCCTTGTAAAATTGTTGGCAAAGGAAAAGAGTAGCTGAAAATGCAGAATGGCAACACATGGGTGTTGAGAGATGTCATGCATGTTCCCAGCTTGAAGAGGAATTTGATTTCTATAGGAAAGTTAGGGGATGAGGGTTGTACAGTAACTCTCACAGCTGAATCTTGGAAGGTGACCAAGGGTGCACTTGTATTGGCCAGAGGTAAGAGAGTAGGTACTCTCTATTTATGTAATTGTGTTACTAATAATTCTCCTTCTATATTATCTACTTTAGATGTGGATGCAAAGTTGTGGCACTTAAGGCTTGGCCACATGAGTGAGAAGGGAATGTCCATTCTTAAGTCAAAAGGTAAGCTTTAAGATTTGAAAAGCATAGATCTAGATTTTTGTGAGCACTATATTTTTGGGAAATAAAAGAGAGTGAGTTTTATCAAGACTAGATCAACAAAGAAGAAGCACAAATTGCAGCTTGTTCATGCAGACTTGTGGGGACCAGCTCAGGTTGCTTCTATTAGAGGATCACAGTACTTTGTCTCTTTCATAGATGATGCTACAAGAAAGGTATGGGTCTATTGTATTAAGAAGAAATCTGATGTTTTTGACACTTTTAAGATTTGGAAAGCTATGGTTGAGAATGAAACAGGTAGGAGATTGAAGTGCCTGAGATTTGACAATAGTGGTGAGTTCTGCAGCTATAAGTTCAACTGGTATTGTTATACGCATGGAATACGTAGGCAAATGATGGTTCTAAGGACACCTCAGCAAAATGGAGTTGTTGAAAGGATGAACATAATAGTAATGGAGTGTGTAAGGTGTATGAGATTGCATGCTGGTTTGCCCTTAGAGTTTTGGCCAGAATCTATGGATACTGCAGTGTACTTGATTAACAAAGGACCCTCTACAGCTTTAGATGGTGGAATTCTAGAAGAGGCATGGACATTTAAAAAGGTAGATCTCTCATTTCTCAAATTTTTTGGTTGTGAAGCCTTTGTGCATGTTGATAAGGAAAATAGAAAGAAGTTGGATGCTAAGTCTATGAGGTGCACATTTATTGGCTATGGCTCTGATGATTTCAGATTCAAGTTTTGGAATCTAGGAACTAACAAGATAATTAGGAGCCATGATATTATTTTCAATGAAAAAGTGATGTATAGTGATCAGCTCAAGAAGATGAATCAATCTGGGTAGAGCAATGGAGAATTGGACGAGGTAATAGTCCAAAATGAGCTTGCGGGAAAAATTAATCACAGACAGGAAAACACAGAGACCGATGTCAGTCAAGTAGGAACCAATGTTGGCAATATAGGAACCGATGTCGGTCATACAGTGATCAATGTCGGTCAGGCAAAAATCGATGTCACTCATGGAGAACCAACATCGGCCAGTTACAGGCCTGGAAGTGACCGAGGTCGGTCACTGTCAGAGAATTTGGGTGGACAACGTGTTGTGAATGAGTCTCAGACGCCCATCAAGAGGTCAAAAAGGGTAAGTAAACCTCCAATTTGATATTCCCCTTCATTATTTTATTTATTGCTTACTGATGGTGGAGAACTAGAGATTTTTGATGAAGCAATATAGGTGGAATCCAAGAATCAATGGGAGCTAGGCATGAATGAGGAAATTGATTCCTTGAGAGAGAACCAAACATGGGATTTGGTTGAGTTGCTAGCAGGAAAGAAGACACTGAAGAATAGATGGATCTATAGATTGAAGGAAGGTGAGAATGGACAGATGAGATATAAGGCTAGATTGGTAGTGAAAGGATTTACACAGAAACCATGTATTAATTTTGGTGAGATTTTATCTCCTGTTGTTAAAATGACTTCTATACGGACTGTATTGTCTTTAGTTGCTATTGAGGATTTGCATCTTGAGCAGCTTGATGTTAAGACAACATTTCTTCATGGATATTTGGATGAAGAAATATATATGGAACAGTCAGAAGGATTTGAGGTCAAAGGTAAGGAGAAGCTAGTATGCAGATTGAAGAAAAGCTTGTATGGCCTCAAGCAAGCTCCTAGACAGTGGTATTTGAGATTTGATAGGTTTATGACTGAGCATGGCTATAGTAGGTGTCAATCTGACCATTGTGTGTATTTTAAGAGATTGGATAATGGTAGATATATTATTCTATTGTTGTATGTAGATGATATGCTATTTGCAGGATCACACATGCAGGATATCTCTAAGCTTAAGGTGAAATTAGCTCACACATTTACCATGAAGGATTTGGGAGCAGAAAATAAAATCCTTGGCATGAGCATTAAGAGAGACATGAAAAATCACAGGTTGATTTTGTCTCAACAGGATTATGTGAACAAGGTGTTGAAACGATTCAATATGCAGGATGCAAAACCAATAAGCACACCTTTGGCTAGACATTTTAAATTGAGTAAAGAACAATGTCCTAATTCAGATGATGAGGTAGAGTACATGAGTAGAGTTTCATATGCTTCCACAGTAGGGAGTTTAATGTATGAAATGGTTTGTACTAGACCGGATATTGCCCAAGCAGTGGGAGCTGTAAGTATATGGCCAATCTAGGGAAGGAGCACTGGAAAGCAGTTTAGTGGATCTTTAGATATTTGAGAGGGACTAGTAGTAGGCATTTGTGCTATGGAGGTTTAGATACTTCTCTACATGGTTATGTAGATTTAGATATGGAAGGTGATTTGGATGGAAAGAGAAGCACCACAGGATATGTTTTCACTATTGGTGGAATGGTGATTAGCTGGATATCAAAGTTGCAGAAGGTTGTTGCCTTATCAACTACAGAAGTAGAATATATTGCAGTCACAGAGGCTAGTAAAGAGATGATATGGATGACACGGTTCATGGAAGAGCTTGGAAAGGAGCCAGAGAGTTACAAATTATACAGTGATAGTCAGAGTGAAATTCATTTGGCTAAGAATTTAGCCTTTCATTCAAGAACAAAGCATATACAGCTTAGGTACCACTTCATTAGCGAGGTATTGGAGGATGGTGAGTTGAAGCTGGAGAAGATCCATATAGATAAGAATCTTGCAGATATGTTAACCAAGCTGGTAACAAAGGAGAAGTTGAATCTTCATTCAACTTTTTTAGGTCTTCATGATTGAGTTTGAAGATGGAGGAGCTAGAAGATGTTGCTGTACAGGTACTGGTGCAGCTGTTTATCTCCAAGTGGGAGATTGTTAAGGTGTGGAGAAAAAATATTCACCAAATGAGTGAGTTTGAAAAGTTGTAGGATTTACACAGTCATCGGCATCGGTCAGGAGTGACCAACATCAGTCAGGAGTCAACTGGGAGATGCCGACGTTAGTTATGTTCGACTGACGTCGGTCAGGTGCAGATAGGTAGGGACCAACGTCGGTCACCTGTGCATCTAAAATGCTATTTCCGTGGATAGAACAGAATGTTTGCATGTTAGGATTAAGTGATAGTCTTAAGTCCGCATCTCTATTTTAAGTAAGACTATTTAGAGCCCTTGATTAGGAAATGCATTTAATGGCTATAGTTATATGCTCATGTTTCCTAATTATTATATAATAGGATTAGATCTTCATAGCTTAGTGTGGAATGTTGAATTGATCAGTATAGTATTGTATATGTGTATCAATCCAGGTTGTTGGATTTGATTGTAATTGAGAGAGAGAGGTCTTGAGGGAAAGAGATCTAGAAAGAGATCTGTACATCTGAGAGAGGTGTGGAAGAAAATAAGTTTCTTCAATTGTATTCCTTCTATAAAGAGTTTAATACAAGTTTTCAGGGTGGTTTCTTGTATCTCTTCTTCTTGTTATATTTCTGATTCTAGTTACTTATCTTTCTAGTTTAATTCTAAATTTAATTACTTTCATATAGTAATCAACATTGTTGGTTGATCCCCAACAAAGGGGAGATATCCCTTTAACCTAAATATTCACCTCTATAATAGGGTACCCACAACCTTGAGGTATTTCCATGTTACATGAAATTTGGAAGGATTGAACTACCTTACATAGGGTGAAAATTTGATTGATAACAAACACCATTAGAAGAATAGATCCAAGACACAAATATTAAAATAAAAACAATGGTATATGTTTTAAAATGCATATATTCATTTTAATTATTGGGTTTAATTGTTAAAAAAAATATTAAATTTTTTAATGGATGGTAGGGAAACTATATACCAAACCCAAAAAAGAGAAAATTTAGATACAAGAGGAAGAAGTGTTGGTTGCATAGAAATAAAAAGAGGAATTTTTCAAACATGATCAAATTATTCAACTAGTAAGCTTTGTCATTAATAAATATCTCCCTTGAAATAAAATTAAGGGTTCTTGTTATAAGTGGATTTATTGTATAGAATAAAAAATTCCTTATCTTTGATATATGGTTGAATATGAATGATGGTAAACTAGTTTGAAATGAAACCATGTTATTATTTTGATTTTTTTATCTCATAGTAAGGGAAGACCCTAAACTAAAACCCAAGCTACCATTTTAAGGAATAGAGATAGGCATTTTGATAAGATCTAAATATAATATTTTTGATAACAAATATATAGGGTATTATTTAATCCAACAAGTTAGATAAACCAATATTTTCTATATACAACCATTTCTAAAATATTAAATTTATATAATGAAATCATAACCCTATAAGCTATAATTTGTTATTATGTTTTACTTATTGTTAAGGATTGGAAAATACTCTAAATATGATTCTATATTAATTAGGGGTGAATGAAGTTAAGGAGATCATATCAAAATCATGCTTCTCATCACGTATATATGATTTAGGTTTTATAAAATTGTATGAAACCCAACATAGTAAAGTATGACATTAAAATATTACCCAAAAGGAGATATACAAGTTGTATACCACCTTTCACTGCTTAAAATAATTAGTAATACCTATATGAGAGAGAAAATAAGTATAGTAGGCATAATTTTTGGTAATATACACTTTAAGGTTAACTAAGGTAGGTTAAAAAAGTTATATCTCAAACACTATAAGCTAGTGAAATGTATTAAATATGCATTGGGGATACTTACCCCTTAATTCCATAATAAAAAATTATCCCTAATTATCAAGGGTAAGTCTAATTTGTAATATATGGATATTTATTAAGATTAATTACATGTTTAACCTTAAAAAATACATATGGGGAATCTACGGTTAAAGGGGTAAGAGATAACCTAGGGCACAATGATGGCAAACTATCTCTAGAGAAGGCTAATTATTTATGAAACTTAGATATAATGTATACTAAATTTATTATGATGATATGTTAAATATAAAAATTATGAATATGATAGATATGTAAATAATAATTAAAAAAATATAACTTGTTTTGATGCTAACATAGATCCAGATATAGAATAGGGAAAAAGTGGACTAGATCTAGATTTTAGAATAATCTCCTAATTCTAGAAACTTGACCTATGTAGCTGAAAAAACATGCATCAATGCTAATATTCAACTTAGACATGGGTGCCTAGTATGGAATACATACTAAAATAATATGTGACAACTTGGATGCTTATAGGTTCTACATCACCTTCACACTAGTGCATTTAGATATGGGACATGGATTGTCACTCTTTGTCAAGTAGAAAAACACTAATTCTTCATCTTCATATTACAATAACAAAATTTACTTAGGAGATATATGTTTTTGTTAAGAATGGGATATACTGAGAAAAGGGGTGAATCAGTATATCATATATCTTATAAAACTTTCCCTTAATCAAATTCCACTTAATCAAACATTCAAGATATGCAATAAAACTCAAACAATAAACACCATACAAGATAGAGAGAGACACCAGATATAACGTGGAGACCCAATGTGGGAAAAACCATGGAGACCAATCTCAATTATATGAATGAGCACCAACCCAAAAAATATTTTTAAGTACCAACTTGCAAGAGCACCAACCCCTTTGCTAAGCACCAACCTAGCAACTATTCGTGAGCACAAACCCATAGGAGCACCAACCCCTTTGCCGAGCACCAACCCAGAAACAATTCATGAGCACCAACCCATAGGAGAACTAACCCCTTTGCCGAGCACCAACCCAAAAACAATTCATGACCACTAACCCCTTTGCTAAGCACCAACCCATCAATAATTCATGAGCACCAACCCATAGGAGCACCAACCCAACAAAAATTCATGAGTACCAACCCACAAGAGCACCAACCTCTTTTCCAAGCACCAACCCATCAACAATTCATGATCACCAATCCATAGGAGCACCAACTCCTTTGCCAAGCACCAACCTAGAAACAATTTGTGAGCACCAACCCACAGGAGCACCAACCCCTTTATGTATACCACACACCTATCTCTCAATGTTTCTATCTCAACAAATGATAGTTTAATACAACATCTCTTTCCTCTCTCTCACTTTTGCTATTCCAAGCTAGATATAACAAATACAAATCATATTCATCTCTCATAATTGCTCTTCTAAGCTACATATTACAATATCAAATCAACCTCTATCTCTCACTCTTTTCTAATGGCTTATCAAGCCTTTATTTATAGCTTTCCAAATGAACTTTGGGCTTCCCCCTTTGTGACCCTTCAATCCTCATGGAAAATGGTGCTAAACTTGTACGACCCTTCGTATTCTTGCCTTTGAAAAGTCATGTGGTGATCCTTCATGACCAAAAACGTCCTTCCCACTTTTGTCCTTATCTTGGTGACTTTTTGTATTCCTCAAAGTGTCCCTTCATGAGAAATTGCACCCTTCCTCTTTTGTCTTCACTTGGTGACTCTTGGAATTCCCCAAGATGACTCTTCATGGTAAAATGCATCCCATCCTTCTTTTGTCTTTACCCCATGGCTCTTTGACTTCTCCATGGGCCCTTCTTTTGTCTCATATGCAACCAAAAATATATTCATTAATATTAAATAAATATTAACTCACATTAGCCAAGATATATTTATTAAAAACAACATTAAATGCAATGGGGCCTTTATTACCAATAATGCTAGACCTTTGACATCAATGACAATATTTCTAACAATCTCCCCCTTTGTCATTGATGGCAACCCTAATCTTGAAACTGCCATATCCTATCACCTGCACATCTTGTCATCTAAAATCATACAGTAACTCCCCCTTACTGTAGCAACCTGTACCTATTCCCTGTACCTATTTCTACACCTATACCTGTACCTATTATTCTCCCCCTTTGACATCAATGGCAAAGGGCCTACCTAAAGCTAACACTTAGCTCCCCCTCAACTGATGTTGAACATCAATGGCAGGAAGTAATATAAATTACTCCCAAATCCTCTCACAGATCTTTGAATGTGTCCTTTGATCATGCCTTTGAGAAGATATTTGACAATACATATACATTATTCCCTATCCTTTGAGCATCTGCAATCAACTCATTTGAATCTTTTCTTCTAATCTGACAACCTTCAGCATGAAACCTTAACGTGTATCCTTGATCACATATTTGACTAACACTCAATAGATTATGCTTAAGAAATTTTACATATAAAATATTCTTAGTCGTAGTTCTACCATAATCCAAACTCAAAGTACCTTTTCTAGCTATCCTAGCAGTGGTTTTATCTTTAAATCTCACTGTACCACTAGTGATCTTCTTTAGAGTAATGAACTTACTTTTATCTCCTATAATATTCCTCGAACATCTGCTATCAACTAACCGTGGCTGATCTTTACCTCTTACATGCAGGGATGTATGAACCATCATAGAATCTTCAGGTTGTTTCTTCTACCATGAACATATCTAAACCTTCTTCTTGATGAATGGAGCTTTGAAACTCTAATCCTTCTTGACTGAATCAAAAACACTTCTACAATACCGAGCTATGTGTCTAAAGTTATTGCACTTGTAGCATACTATGGTCTCTTCATCAAAGCTTGATAGAGGAACAAAAGAGTTGTGGCTTCTTTTTGACTCTACTTGACTTTCCTTCTCTTTATTTCTAAAATTGTTAGATCTTTTTCTACATTCTAATTTCTTGTGACCATATCCATTATAATCAAAATTATATCCATAAAAATAGACCTGTCTGTATATCTCTGACCTGATTGTCTTTTGTAGCTTTGTTCTCTCTATCCTTCTCTATTTGAAATGTCCTCTGTATTTTTCACTTCTCCCCTTTTTGTTTCCTCTTTTGTAAGAGCTTCAACATAGATCTTTTTCTTTTCAAAACTGATCCCTGTCTCATCTAAATATGCTTTTTGACTTTCTAATATCTTATTGAGCATGTTAGTGCTATCCTCAAATTTTGAATCACTAACTACTTTATCATTGACTGCTTTCTCAATATCTTATTTTAAAGAGGCAATTTCAATAACATACCTTTGACATTATTTTCTTTCTATTTTCAACTATGATGTGAGATCTTTTTCAATCTTCTTGGCTTCTTCAAAGTGTGCTTCTAGATCTTCAATCATTTCTTTTGACTCTAATTCATTTTTCTCGATCTGGCACTTTAATCTTCGATTCTTCTTCTAAACAACTTTTAACTCTTCAAGGGCAAAAATGAGTTCTCCTTCCATATTAACTTTAGATTCCTCTTCTTCTTCTTCTTGATCATCTTCATGTATGGCCATGAATAGAATCTCTTCTTATTATGAATCACTAACTCCACTATCTTCGACTGAACTAGGATCCTTAGAATACAAGCTCTTCTTCTCGTATCCCTTCTTGGATTTGCCTTTGAAATTCTTCTTGTATGTATGATTTTCTTCTTCATTATTACCCTTATTTGGGTATCTAGCTAAAAAATGTCCAATCTTTCCACAATAAAAACATTTAAAAGGTAATTTTCCTTGATATTTACCTATTCCCCTTTTTGGCTTGTGAATGAGAAGTGCTCCATTGCCATCTTCATCATCACTAGAAATATCACTTGATTCTTGAATCTTAGCTTTCTCTTTCTTTGATGTCTTGAAAACCACTTCTCTCTTTGAGGGTTTATCTTGTTTTGTCTGCATCTCATATGCCTTGAGAATACCATGAAGCTCATCCATATTTAGCTTGCTTAAATTTTTCATCTCCTAGATTGCTGAAACCTTTGCATCATATCTCATTGGTAGAGATCTCAAAACCTTTTGCACCACCATTGACTCATCCAACATTTATCCAAGACCTTGAATCTGATTTACTATCTGATCAACCCATAAGAGATAACTTGCTATATCTTCTTCTTCTTCCATCTTCAAACTTTCAAACTACCTTCTAAAAGTCTAAAGCTTAGCTTACTAAACCTTTTCATCACCTTTGTAAATATTCTCAAGTTTTACCCAAGTTTCATGAGCAAATTTACACTACGTAACTTTAATAAATTCAGATTCACATAAACTAGATAAAATAGCATTTAAAGCTTTAGCATTACATTCACTTACCTTCTTTTCTATTGGAGTGATTGTAGATGTCTATGGCTCTTCATATTCCTCCACCACTACTTTCCATATGTTTAATCTAAGGGCCACGAAATAAACCTTCATTCTCATGATCCAAAAATCATAATTCATCTCATCAAACAAAGGTGCCTTATTTGTAGAAAATCCTTATTGTGACCCAGCCATCGTGTTTTCTCGATCTACCTTCAAGCTGTAAAACTTTTCCAAAAGGAACTTGCTCTGATACCAATTGTTAAGCATGGGATATACTGAGAGGGGGGTGAATCAGTATATAATATATCTTATAAAACTTTCCCTTAATTAAATTCCACTTAATCAAACATTTAAGATATGCAATAAAACTCAAATAATAAACACCACACAAGATAGAGAGAGACACCAGATATAACATGGAAACCCAATGTGGGAAAAACAATGGAAAACAATCTCAAGTATATGAATGAGTACCAACCCAAACAATATTTGTAATCACCAACTTGTAGGAGCACCAACCCCTTTGCTGAGCACCAACCCAACAATTATTCATGAGCACCAACCCACAAGAGCACTAACCCCTTTGTCGAGCACCAACCCAACAACAATTTGTGAGCACCAACCCACAGGAGTACCAACCCCTTTGCCAAGCACCAACCTAGAAAAAATTCATGAGAACTAACCCATAAGAGCACCAACCCCTTTCCTGAGCACCAACCCAATAACAATTCATGAACACCAACCCACAAGAGCACCAACCCCTTTATCGAGCACCAACCCATCAATAATTCATGATCACCAACCCCTTTTTCGAGCACCAACCCAACAACAACTCATGATCACCAACCCACAGGAGCACCAACCCCTTTGTTGAGTACCATCCCAACAACAATTCATGAGCACCAACCCACATGAGCACCAACCCCTTTGTGTATACCACACACCTATCTCTCAATGTTGTTATCTCAACAAATGATAGTTCAATACAACATCTCTTTCCTCTCTCTCACTTTTGCTCTTCTAAGCTAGATATAACAAATACAAATCATATTCATTTCTCATAGTTGATATTTTAAGCTAGATATTACAATATCAAATCAATCTCTATCTCTCACTCTTTTCAAATGGCTTCTCAAGCCTTTATTTATAGCTTTCCAAATGACCTTTGGGCTTCCCCCTTTGTGACCCTTCAATCCTCCTAGAAAATGGTGCCAAACTTGTATGACCCTTCATATTTTTGCCTTTGAAAAGTCATGTGGTGACCCTTCATGACCAAAAACGTCCTTCCCACTTTTTTCCTCATCTTGATGACTTTTTGTATTCCGCAAAGTGTCCCTTCATGAGAAATTGTGCCCTTCCCCTTTTGTCTTCACTTGGTGACTCTTAGAATTCCCCAAGATGACTCTTCATGGGAAAATTCATCCCAACCTTCTTTTGTCTTTACCCCATGGCTCTTTGACTTCTCCATGGGCCCTTATTTTGTCTCATATGCAACCAAAAATATATTCATTAATATTAAATAACTATTAACTCACATTAGCCATGATATATTTATTACAAACAACATTAAATGCAATGGGGCCTTTATCACCAATAATGCTAGACCTTTGACATCAATGACAATATTTCCAATAGTTTTTTGTTAGTGTAGCCTAGTAAGAAAACCAAGGGTTATAGTGTGATCCTTGATATAATTTTATATATGAATATTTTGAATTCTTACTATAACTAACCTATTGGTTTGTGAAGGAGAGTAATTTTGAAAACATGACCATTATAGAACTATAGAAAAATACAAAATACAAGACAAGGACATAGTGCTTCCTTGTCTGATAATGTGATTTCATACAAAAGGGATAAAGGATTATCAAATGAAAGTGATAGTGAAGTATTCACTTAATAGGGATGATTAGGGATAAAATAGATAAGTCTTGGAGATGTGAATAGTATTTGTGAGACTTTGAATGCTTATTTAGAGATTATGGGATATGGAAGTACAAACTTGACCAAGTAAGGTAAAAGTGTCAAGGATAAACATTTTAAATAATTTATTTATTAAATCTTAGTGTCTAAATTTGATGAAAAAAATAATTTAAAATGATATTGATCACTAGGTTCCAACCATTATTTTCTATATATTCATCTACAGTTGGTATGATGCCATCATTGTGATATAGATATTAAATCTAAAATGAATTTATTAATTTAAAAATAGATGGATGTAATTTTATATTCATATCCATTAAAAATTACATCCATTATTTCAAACCTAGGGGGT
This sequence comes from Torreya grandis, assembly GCA_037957365.1. Taxonomy (NCBI): domain Eukaryota; kingdom Viridiplantae; phylum Streptophyta; class Pinopsida; order Cupressales; family Taxaceae; genus Torreya; species Torreya grandis. The sequence goes on along the minus strand of JARHVA010001001.1, from coordinate 1,046,579 downwards.
ATGTGGATCCTAACAATGTCAACTTAATATTAATTAGAAAATAATACATTTATGGATGAATGTGTTTAGTTTCAATTTTATTGGATAAAATTTTATGAATATATCTATTAAAAAATTAATATTATGTTTTTAAACCATGGCTAATAGGTTATCTATTTTGTGTTCTAGATTACCTTGGTGGAATCTAGAAGTCTAAGGACTATAAATATATATATTTTTTATATCCAAAAAATAATTGTATATACATATTGACTAGAAAATAATGAATTGATGGAATGAATTGGTTTACTAAAAAAACATCCAAGGTGATTTTTTATTGATATATGTAAAATAATTTAATCATATCCTTTATATTTATTTACTATCACATAATATCTATGGAATAGTTACTAACAATTTCATCCCTTCCTTTGAACCTAGAAGTCACTAATATACTAACAATGTGATACATATTACATAAATGTAACCAATTGGTCACTAGGATTCCACAAATTTTATATAGATATCAAGTCTAATATAGATTATTTCCCTATAAAAATAAATGGATGGAAATTTTATAATGATTTAAATTTAAAAATTACATTCCCTCATTGGAACCTAATAGCTACTAGGTTCCTTCTAATGTCATATAAAAATTGAGTGGAAAATAATAAAATGATGGAAGAATTTTTTTACAAACACAATGAATGAATATAAATTTATGTTGCCATTGATTAAAAATTTTCTTTTTCTCCTTCAAACATAGCAACCACTAGGTTAGAATTTTTTTCTATATTATCTCAAAGGAACTAAATTTCATATATAAATCAATCAATATTATATAGATATTGATTTTTATTAATATAAAAATAATTTGTGAAATTTTATATTAATTTATGTAAAAAACTTATATTCCCTCCTTTGAACCCAATGGTTACTAGGTTATTCAAAATTTCATCTACATACTAAGTGGAGAAGAGTAAAATTATGGTACATGTAACTAATTAGGATGGATCTACAAATTGTCCTACTTAGTGGATTCTAATTTGGAGAAGGTAATCTTACCAAAATAATTCATTGCATAACTATTTATATCAAGACATGAATAATTTAGATATGTTAAATCTAATTAAGGGATATCTTATCACACAATACCAAATAAGAGGGTTCTAAAGCTTCTAGGAAAATGACATTATGTAATAACCCTATCTAGGCCTACAATACATAAAATAAATCTAGTATAGTGCTCACTAAAGCTCATGGAATGAAGCGGGATAATGAATAACAAATAAAATTAAACATGAAAAGATAAATTTACTCAAGTCAATGTTGAGGTAAAATAAGAATGGAGTACAACACTCATCCTAACACTTTGTGCAATATCTAACCTACTAAATAAAAGATTAAAATTTAGTAATACTTATCTTGAATTGAACATATTATGCTTGAATCTCTCCCTTGGTCCATGATAATTTACAAGAGGTTGATATAGATTTATAAGGATCACACTATAGAAATCAGCTATAGGCTAAAAGACTCCTAATTTGCATCTAAGACTTTGCCACAAAACAAACTTTTTTATCTCCAAGGTAAAACCCTAAAAAATGACTCCTCAAATGTATAAATACTATACTTATGAGTTATAAAAATTCAAAAATGAATGCTCCTATCTTCAAAACTAAAGTGAAGGCGTTATTTATAGCCAAGGATTTAACCTAAACCCTCCCAAGAATTTAATTGATAAGGTCAGCTAGGTCGATCTTGTTTGGTGGGAAAAAGAGCTATTAGGCTAAAATGTAGGTTGGCTAGGATGATGAAGTTACATAATATGAACTCAATCCTTAAAAATGTCAATCAAGCTAACATATTAGGAAAATGAAGAAAAAGGGGTGTATTATTTTTAGAGGCTATTTTATAAGATGAATTATATAGAAGAGTGTAGAAGTGGTTTTAATTACTTATAAAGTTGTATGAAAGTAACTTATCATGATTTTAGGTAATGGTATAAGGACCAAAAATATTTTGAAACACCAAAGGTCTTCCCACCCCTTTCCTAGTTCACCTTTTAAGGCATGCACTTATAGGTAATAAAAAAAAGGTTCCTAAAAGAGATAAAGTTTCAGTAAATGATAAATTTTAAAAATATTATGTGTATACATATTCCCCACTTGAAGTGCATCATGTGTCGTGCAATTGTAACATGAGATTGTGTCTTGAGAAAAAACATAGCAATGCAAAAATTTGATATTGTAGTAAAAAGTTGAAATGTAAATGAAAGTAAAGAATTGAGAAATACATACCTTCACTTAAATTGTTGTATCATAGAAGTTGTAGTGATGTATATGAAAGATGCATTTGTTGATGTAGTTGCACACCACAGTCAATGAGGTAGCCTCTAGCATTTTAGGATCTCAATGGAGGTAAAATCCACTCCAAGGCATGAGTTGTAGGTATACAATTTGAACAACCTATGGATGGAATAAATATTAGGGCATGTAGGTTTTTGACAAGGTTGTTTGGATAGAGGTGTTATCTTTAAAGAGTAGTGAATTCTTACGTGATTTTGATGGGTGGCTGGTTGTTAATCTAAAGTGGGTAGATCTAAAAAACTCAAAAAATGAGGGAAGGGTAAGGTAAAAAAAATTATTCTATGGTTTTTAGGAATCACCTCTCCGACTAGTTTCTAAATGGACATGTGATTTAAAAATCTATTCATATTTTAAGAAACTATTGAACACACATAGTCAGACACAATTTATAAGTTTAAGGGGATACTGATATAGGAAACTCACAATCCTTAGTTAAAGGTTGCCTCTTTTAGATTAGTTATTGCACACCCTTTGTTCTGAGATTATGGATTAGGCTAATGAGGTATCTAATTTATATTTTTTAACACACACATAAAACTACATCAAAATAAGGCACTCATACACATTTAGAACATGAATCAATCAATTTAATTACCAATAATCAATGTAATATTTTAATCCTTCAATAAATTTCTCACATCTAGTACTAGAATATCAATCAAGACAAGAAATAATTCATTAAATCTATTTCACACTAAGAAATATTGAATCATACAACCGAAAAGATAAGCCTAATCACATATAAATTGGAGAGAGAATAAATAAACACATTTGCTCACAATCAAAATTGATTTTGCTCTTGTATAAGGGTAAGGTAAAAAAGAGTATTCTATGGTTTTTAGGAATCATCTCTCTGACTAGTTTCTAAATGGACATGTGATTTAAAAATCTATGCATATTTTAAGAAACTATTGCACACACATAGTCAGACACAATTTATAAGTTTAAGGGGATACTGATATAGGAAACTCACAATCCTTAGTTAAAGGTTGCCTCTTTTAGATTAGTTATTGCACACCCTTTGTTATGAGATTATGGATTAGGCTAATGAGTTATCTAATGTATATTTTTTAACACACATAAAAATACATCAAAATAAGGCACTCATACACATTTAGAACATGAATCAATCAATTTAATTACCAATAATCAATGTAATATTTTAATCCTTCAATAAATTTCTCACATCTAATACTAGAATATCAATGAAGGAAAGAAATAATTCATTAAATCTATTTCACACTAATAAATATTAAATCATACAACCAAAAAGATAAGCCTAATCACATATAAATTGGAGAGAGAATAAATAAACACATTTGTTCACAACCAAAATTGATTTTGCTCTTGTATATTGAAAATTTTCCCACATCTCCAACTAGTGGATTAAAATTGATTAAATAGGCTTGGGGAAGTGATTTCCTTATCTTCAATTTCATGAAAAGTAATTAAATTTGATATTCAAAACTTGAGTTCTAACTGTGGTTAAAACCATATAAGAGTATACTTACAGTTATCAGTTTAAGTTGGCCTTTGCAAAAGTTATGCAACATGTGCATGTGTAAAGAAGGGAAAATTTTATAATTATAGATAAAACTTCATGAAAAATAAATATATGCATGCCAATACCTTCTCTTATAGGTTGTGAGAATAACCTATTAGATATTTTAAGTTAGACACTTTTAAATGGAATTCAGACACATATGAAGGACAAGTATCCCTTTACAAACACTTCAAAACTAATGACACTATTTAACTATGACTAATTTAATCATAACTATGAGTTGTATGTTTCCCCTACCTTTAAAAAATAAAAAATTCCTTCAAAAAGATTTTCAAGGTCTTTATCTTAAAATAATATGATGTGTCAACTTATCTTTGAGATGCTTGAGTAACTTCAGTCTTCTCTTATTCTACTGCCAAATCTTCCTTTTTATATTTGCTAACTAGATTAATTATAAGACTCATGTGTTCTTCATTGGTTTTTAATCCAATGTGTCTTGTACATGTATTAATGTCTATGTTAATCTATCCATTTAATTAAATCATGACTGTTATTACCTTTAGACACATGTCCCTACTTCACACGTTCTTGAAATGAGATCAAAGTCAATTTTTGCCTCCAAGCTCATGACAAGTGTCAATTTTATACTATCTACAAGACATTTAAAAAGTCTCATTGATCTCACACTATTTGATATATTTGTATTAATCAATGCGGTGAGTTGATATTTGGATTATTTGAATCCAAATGGCTATCTACCTTGGCTTAAAATTGATGTCTACACACCCATAATTTTATTTCTATGCGATCATCAATATTTGAACCGCAATGGATAATTTTATAAGATTTATTTTGATGTCTACATGACCATAAATTATGTATACATGACCATTAATGATGTTTACATGACCGTCATACTTTGAACACCAAATGGTTAATTGATAAGCTTAATTTTGATGTCTGTGTACATGTCTCATTCTAAAATTTAATCTTTGAAGGCTTAGATCTTGAGATAAAAATCTCATCAAGACATGAATTTTGTAGAGTAATATCTTATCCTTGAGAACATTGATTTCATGTGATCCTTTATCCCACAAGGTTTTTTTAGCATACTTATAAAATTCACAAGCTGACCCTTCCATTTTTACATGACATCCTGGTGATGCTCTAGCTCTTCACATCTTGCGTATGTCATCTTTTTATCCTTAACAACTCTAAAAATCTGATCATCTATTCAATACAACCAAAATCTTGGTAGGTTGGCTAAAATTGACAATGTTGATTTCATACCATTAGATATGCAGTGTGCAAGTTAACATGCATTGTATATCTAAGTGCTTGACTTTTGACATTACACATGAGATCGACACCTATTGCCTTCAAGTTGGTCCATTTTTATGGGAAAAAAATAGAATAAAATAAATAATCTTTTTGGAGACTATAAAAAATAAAGTCTAGCCTATCATTTGAACAACAGACTAGACTAGGGGCTTCAAGAAATATAGGACTTAGTATGAAGCTTTTGGACTATAGTTTTAGGATAAATCTTAAGACTAAGTTCAAAATTTAATAAAGTGTTCCCTAGTAAATTTTGAACCCACGTTTATTTGAATCTTATTTAAAAAAAATACCTAGGCTAACATAGTTAGACTAAGGATATTTAACATGATTTAAACATAGATCTAATTATATGATTAAAGACCAAGTGTTACTCAAAATAAAGATTCAATTTAATCATTAAAGTATGATGCCCCTAGGTAGTGTTCTCATAAATGAGACCCATTAAACCTGCAACATGAAAACATAAGAATCACGTATTAGAAACATTATATGAACTCAAATAAATATTATGTGATTATAGACTATATCATTATAAGATATTTTATAGAAGTTCCTGATCAAGTTAAATGTTTAATTTATAGCACAAATTTGTAGAATTTGAACAAGGGTACTCATTTTTAGAAATGAGGGTGTGTTGTGTACAACAAATGGTGACTCACGGGGGGAATACTCTTGATTATTCAATAACCTAGAACTTTGGTTAGTAATCCTTAAATCAATCATGAATTATGTCACATAAGGATACTTAACTAATAAACATGAAAGAGACTCCTATGTTGATTTACAAAACATACTTGCTTTCCAATTTTTTAGATATGTGTGTATCAAATGTGTAATTAATTTAACCCTTTCTATGATGAGTTTTTCAAAGTATTAATGAATTTTTAGGTTTCATTCTAGTTTATCTTAAAGTACATTAAATAAAGGGAATCTCAGGCATTGCTTTATTGCTAGCCAAGCATCCATAGCCTCGACAGAGATACCTTAAGCTCCTTTTCTTCTCTTTCCATTATTTTATTTTAATCATGATGCATGGTACATTGACCTTATTTCATAATGTGAGCATTTTTATTTTATTTTACTCTTTTGAATCCATTGGTTTTTTAAATTTTTCTTTTGTTCTTGAATAGAAAGAGAAGAGCTAAAACCCCATCAAGCTAGTATAATTATAAAACAAATCATGGCTAGAACATCCCTGCCAGCTACACCTCTACCTAAAATTGTCATTTTCAATAGGTATTTAATGTGATAAGTGCATTTGATCCAATAACATAAGAAAACTTTCTAAATTTGCATGAAGTACTCTGAGAGAAAGTTCCACATGCCTGGTGAAAGTATTCAATTATGATAATATCCAAAATGATTCATGATTACATACCTTCATCCTAAAAACTCAAAACATATAAATATTATCAATCTTTAAATGAGTCCCAAATCACCAAATTTTAAAATTTCCTATTTTTTACAAGTTTATTTAATCATAAGATTAGTTGGTTTAGAGTTTCATCTTAGTTACGATTAGAGCAAACATAATTTAGATTTCCACAGAAAAAATTAAAAAAACTAATCTAAAAAGTGATAAATATAATCTAAGAAAGAAATAAACTAATCTAAGAAAATAGGAAATCTAATATAATCCTACAATTACACTTGTCTATCCCACATCAATCAGTAATTTTTACAAATGACATATCCCTAAATTAGTGCATCAAGAATTGTCTGTTTACTGGATATGTTAGCTTGATGCCATATAGGTCCTTTAGATGAAATGCATTATTACCCATGATCTTTGAAAACTATTATGGTCCAATCAATAATGGGGGAAGATTATCATGTTGTCATTTATTCTCATGGAATTTATGCAAAGTAGCACTAGATCAAAAATCTTGAATGTGTTTACCTTGGCTCTCTTATCAAACCACCTATTGATGACATCTTGGTGTTTATTGAATGTATGTAAGGCCTTAGTCCTTAAATATTCCATTTATATAATGTCCAACAATATTGACTCTATTTTATCACATGGCTCCATGTAATCCTACATGAACTAATAAGTGGGTAACTTCAACATAGTTGCGAATATAGGCCTGCATTTATACACTAATAGATAGGGTGAAGCTTTAAGGGATTATTTGTATCTTGTTCAATCTACCCAAAGAGCATACTTCAATAAGTTGTGTTAATTATTGGGCTTATCCCCTGCTCATTTCTGAATTGCATTTAACATATTATTGTTTGTTGATTCTACCAATTCATTTCCCTAAGGGTAATGGGTAGAAGCTAACCTAATAATAATTTATTGTCATGTGCCTAGTCAATAAAGTCTGCTGATATGAAAGTCAGTCTATTATCAAAAAACAAAGAAATAGGTGTGCCAAATCTAGTTTTTGTGTGTTCTTCCTAGAATTTAATCACATCTTGTGCTTTATAATTCTTTATCACTATGGATTTAGTCCATCTATTACAGTAGTCAATAGTAATAAGTAAAAATTTATGGTATACTAAGGAATTTGGGTTGATGAGACCAATGAAGTCTAAACCCCATTGGGAAAATGGCCTTCCTTCAACAACTAAATGTAAAGGCATTACTACATGTACTTATATTTTCTCTAGAGATTGAAATTCATGGCATATTCTTACATGAGCATGAGTATCCTTAAAAATTATTGGCCAATAATAACCCATTCTTAAGATTTTATGGGTTGTGGTATTTTCAAAAGGATGACCACTACCTATCTTATAATGTAAGTGATCTAGAATCTATTTAGCTTCCTCTATGTATACACACCTAAGATAAATACTTTCATAATTTCTTCTATAGAGGACTCCCTTATTAATCATGTAATGAGAAAATTTGAACCTCAAAGGTCTTTGTATTTATATATTAAGCTCTAAGGATCAAATACCTATAAGAAAATATTGTATGACATCGATATACCATTCTCCTTTGGATAATTTAGCCTCACATATCTCTTCAATGGTGATGCATGGATCAGGTTCAGTCATGAGCTGAATGATGCCTTGACCTTAGATGATTTTTATAGGCTTTATTTCTATATTAAATTCTTGTAGATTTACCATCCACTTGCCCTAACATTTTCCTAACTCATTCTATTGTAGGGTGAGCTTGACAGTGGGATCAAGCATGATGGTAAATAATTTATTCTTCAAAATGTAATGTCAAAATTTCTTTACTCCTTTGACCAGGGAAAAAAATTATTTATAAATCATAGAGTATATGAGCTTTACATCCTTTAGATTTGTGCTCATAAATGAAATTAAATGCTCAATTTCATCCTTCTTCTACGTTATGATAGCAACAATTGTATGTTATGAAGAGAAAGGATATAGGTAGAATTTTTATATGAAATCTATATTGATCAATACTAGAGTGTGTGATATTGCATCTTTAATATCCTAAAAGGAATTTCAAGTTTTAGATATCTATTCTATTTTGGCATCCTACTTAAGCATGGCATTTAGAGGCCTAACCTTTTTGTAAATATTGAGATGAACTTCCACACGAAGTTAATCTTCTCAAAGAATGATTTAAGATGATTCTTGTTATTTGGTGGTGAAATCCTTAAATTTCCTTGAATTCTATCTGGATCAATGATGATCCCATCCTTAGTGATGATGTGCCCCAAGAGCTTGCCTTCAGTAATTTTGAATATATTCTTCTGTACATTTAATGAAATACCAAATATTCTACATCTCTAAAAAATGGATTAGAGGTGGCCTATGTGATCATTTATACATTTTTAAAATACCATAAAATCATCCATGTAGATGATTATGCATTTTCCTATCAATCCTTTGAAAGCATGATCTATAGTGTATTGAAAGGTTTCTCCCACATTTATTAGGATAAATGGCATCCTATTATATGCATAAATTCCCCATTTAATGGTAAACACTATCTTCATTCTATCCTTATATTACACCAATACTTGATTATAGCCTAAAAATCCATCCAAGAAGGACATCATTTGAGAACCACTTACTATTTATATCACCTCATCTAGAAAAGGTAGGGGATAATTTTCCTTTTCAAAAGCCTTATTCGGGTTCCTCAAATCCACACATAGTCTGATCTCATAGTTCTTCTTTCTCAATTGGAACAAATTATTCACCTAGGTATATTATCTTATGGGAAAGATGATTTCTATACTTAATAGCTTCTCCACTTCTCTCTGGATGAGAAGCTCTAGAATGGAATTGACTGGTCTTTGCTTTTGTCTAAATGGCTTGTGATCTAGCCTCAAGGGAATCATATAAGTAATGACCTATGGGTCATATAATTTCATGTCCTCATACATCCAAGTGATGAAATATTTGTAGTAAATGATTAAATCCTTCATTTGCTTTATCTATTTTGGTGTGCAGTTGAGATTGATATTAACATAGTGTGGGCTATGTTCATTTCCCATATTTTCTCTTTTGAATATTGATTCATTGACCTTGGGTTTCCTGAGCTACTGATCTTGAGGGTCTATGTCAAATGACCTTTCCAAAGAGACCAACCTAATTGGGATGATATTTTCTTTGAGTTGGGGAATACCTTACATGTCTGATTCTTCTTAACGAAGGTGATTAATATCCTTGTCATCTATTATTTGGGACTCAAATTCCATTGAATTGGTAGAAACTAAATAATTGATGTTCATCATAACAAACTTGGAAATTTTCTATGTTATCAAGAATAGAGGGACAAGGCACTAATTTAATGGAAAACTTCTTTACCTTAAATTATTAGAGGGGATCTAGATCAACAACAATAGCTAGCAAATCAACATCTTGATTTTGCTTTCTAGGGAGGGATACTATGTTGAAAACTCAAAGACTTTGATCAGGTCCCATACTCTATGTTTTTGCCTTCTCAACTAAGAAAAATTGCATTGGTATTTATTTCTAGCTTAGTTAACCAACAGCTCTAAGTCACCAAACACTAATATTTTTTTTTGCATTGTTCTTAAGCACAAATTGTAATCCCATAATTAAAGCCTCATACTTAACTCTATTATTTGTGCATAGAAATTGAAATCTATATGCTAATAGGAATTTCTTTCCTTATGTATGAATCAGATTGATCCCTAAACTTGATCTTTGCTTGGATCTATAGCCATCAAAGTGTAAAGTCCATAGCTATTTGGAACCCTCAAGTTTTGGATTCTCTATTTGAGTAGTAAAAGAGTAAACACCAAGGCTACGAGACTCATACTTTACCTCTTCTTGAGATTATATTCCATGATGGGATACTTCATTCTTAGCTCTCTATCAAATTTGATTTTATTTATGACTCCTCTCCATGGAAGCCATATATGAGAAAAGTCTATAGAGAGATATACATTAAGTATTGTGGACTAGTCTCTACTTAGAAGTAGTTTTTAGCCTTTAAGTATGTCTACCAACAAGATATCAATGGTCATCTAAACACATGGTTTAGAGGCTACATTGATATATACATCCCTCAATTAACCAACTATAAGGACTATTATCTTGTTCAATTGTGAAACTATCCTCTTTGAAGGTCTTAGAATTAAACCAAGCTTTTGACATATGGAAGTAGGCATGATAGTTTTAGAAGCTCCAGAATCAACTAAACAATTGTGAATATTCTTACCAAATGCCTTGATAGTTAGCAAAAAGGGTGGAACTTCTAGCTTACTCTTGTAGATAACATTGGTGTTAGATGCTTTCAATTTATCTATATATGCTTTTACTTTCTCCATAGGCATCTTCCCAATAATATACTTATAGAGCAACTCCTTTTTTCATTAATATAAGATAACTCATGAAGAGTTATATTTACTTTGATCTTCTTCATGTCTTCAATAATTTTATATCCTCCCTTACTAGGTTCCTCCTTGGTCTGAGGCTAATCACTTACTCTTAGAGGAGGTGAATTGTTGTCAAATTTAGGATTAGGTAGAATTGTAGTAGTATTTGGAGGATTTGATGTTGTGAGTGGATACTTATTCCTCATATTGTAGCCACCTTTCTAAAATTTCTAAAAAACATGAACTTCATCTATGTTGTCCTCCAACTCATTGTCATTTTCACGTAGAAATGGAAACTCATGAGTTTTAAAGAATATGGTAGTACTTGAAAAGCTAGGATTCAGATGATGTTGGGGGTATGTTATGAATCTAATCTTTTCTAACCACATCTCTTTGAAATATTTCATATGCTGCATAAAATTTAATGTAGTTTAGCTCACCATGATTAGAAGTATTGTGAATTCTTTACCAATTGAGAATAGTCATTTTTGCCATGGTGATATCTGTAACATTATTAGTCTTGTATATATTTTTTATAGGCCTATTGAATGGTCATTTATATCTCTAAAATCCAACATTTTGATTACTAGTTAGGACATGAATGTTTCCCATCCTCCTTTGCATATTTAAGAAGTCATTACTTAGATTTTAAACCATCTTTTAAATAATATCTAGTTCTACCTTTGTAGATTCAGTGCTTTGTAAAATAATAATAGAAGGCATAGCTAATTGTTTATTCTTTTGGTAACCATTTCTTGATGTATCATTATTTAAGATTCTAAAAATTAGTTGTGTTGTCTATGTTAATGGAGGTAGTGTGTATAGCTAGTTCTAATTGAATGCCAGAACATTTTACTTTACATGTGGTATTAGATTTAATGTTAGGAAGATTTTGTTGACATTAGGTACACCAGGCATTTAATTATTGAGATTTTTAACTATATTGATGGACTCTTCATATGCTAATGCCAAATTATTGACCAAGACTACTCTTTTTAGGAATATGGTAGTGATTGGGTCTAAAACATTCTTATACATTTCCAATGCTAAAGTAGCTTCTGGTTTGTAACTTGGGGTCAAAAATTTATACATATTTTGAAATCTTGCATTAAAAGTATGGATAGGTATATTAGGATCTCTCTTTATGCTGGTAAAGTGTTGATATACTAGACCAAGATTGGTACCTATCCAAATTATGCAAGAAAAATAGCTTGACACTCATCCAAATAAGTAATGGAGTTCTCTATTATAATTAAATACTAATCATAATTAGAATCCATTAATGTAAAAGGTAATAATCTACATGCTACATCTTCATCAAAAACATTTATTAATCTCAAAGTAGCTTTAAAAGGTTTGATATGTTCTTCTATTGTCCTTACTCCTGAAGGAAGAAGGATAGTAGGTAATTTTAGGATTCCAATGTAAATAATGCACATCTCTTGGGATGATAATATCATATTCAACTAACCAAGGTGGTTGTTGAGCCACTGATTGATTAAGAAGTGAAGGATTACTTATGGGTAAAGGGTTCCCAATTAGAGGAGGTGGATTATTGTGAATTGGGGCTATTGGCATACTTCTAGGTCTCCTATGATTTGATAGGGGTGAGACTGTAAATATATCCTAGGAATTATATCTACTCACTCTCTTGGGTGAGTCCAATGCAAATCTAAATAGAGAATAACTACTATTATCATAGGTTATTGGCATGCCCTTCTAGTACTAGTGAAACTATTGATGTGGTTTTTATATACACTATAGTCAATGAGGTAGCCTTTAACATTTTAGGATGTCAATGGAGGTAAACTCCACTCCAAGGCATGAGTTGTAGGCATGTAATTTGAACAACCTATTGATGGAATAGCTAGTGGGGCATATAGTTTTTTGACAAGGTTGTTTGGATGGAGGTGTGATCTCTAAAGAGTAGTAAATTCTTATGTGAGTTGTATGGGTATATGGTTGCTAATCTAAAGTGGGTAGATCTAAAAAAACTCAAAAAAGGAGGGAAGGGTAAGGTAGAAATAAGACTCTATGTTTTTTAGGAATCACATCTCCAGATAGTTTCTAAATGGACAAGTGATTTCAAAATCTATGTCTATTGCACACATACAGTTAGACATAATTTATAAGTCTAAGGGGATACTAATATAGGAAAGTCAAAAGCCTCAGTCAAAGGTTGAACCTTATAGAGAATTTGTTATACACCCTTTGTTAGGATATTATGGCTCAAGCCAATGAGGTATCTAAGGTATATTTTTGTACACACAAAAAACTACATCAAAAGAAGGCATTCATACACATTTGGAACATGAATCAATCAACTTAATTGTTAAAAATCAATGTCATTTTCTAATCCTTCAATAGATTTTGCACATCTAAGACTAGCATATCAATCAATGAAAGAAAGAATTCATTATGGCTATTTCACACTAAGAATTATTGAATCATAAAACCAAAAATATAAACCTAATCACATAGAAATTAGAGAGAGAATACACAAACACATTTGGTAACAATCAAAATTGCTTCTACTCTTATATATTGAAAATTTTCCCACACCTCCAACTAGTGGATTACAATTTTCTAAATAGGACTGGGGAAGGGATCACTTCATCCTCCAAGTTTATGCAAAGTCATTACATGTGATAGTCAAAAATTGAGTTCTAACTATGGTCAAAATTATATAAGAGTCTACTTATAGTTATCAATTTAAGTTATGCTTTTCAAAAGTTATGCAACATGTGCATGTGTAAAGAAGGGTAAATTTTACAATTATAGCTCAAATTACATGAATACTAAGTATATACATGACAATAACTTATCGTATACATTATGAGAGAAACCTATTAGATATTTTAAGTTAGCCACTTTTAAATGGAATTTAGACACATATGAAGGACAAGTATCCCTTTACCAACACCTTAGAACTAATGACATTATCTAACTATGACTAATCTAATCATAACTGTGCATTGCATGTTACCCCTACTTTTACATAATAAAAAATTACTTTAAAAGGATTTTTAAGGTCTTTATACTAAGATAATATGTTGTGTCAACTTAATCTTTGAGATTCCTGAGTAATTGTAATCTTCTCTTGTTCTATTTCCAAATCTTCCGTTTTATATTCACTAACCGAATTAAGTGTAAGACTTGTGTGTTCTTCATTGGTTCATAATCCAACATGTCATGTCCATATAGAAATATCCATGATGAGTTGTCCATTTAATCAAACATGACTAATGTTTCCTTTGGACACATATCCCTACACTTTTTTATTAAAATGAGATTAAAGTTTATTGTTACCTCGAGCTCATGAGATCATGACAAGTGTCAATTTTTAACTATCTCTAAGACCTTTGAAAAGTCTCATTAATATTTCACAATTGGATAAATTTGTATGAATAAACATAGTGTGTTTATCTTTGGATTATTTGAATCCAAATGGATATATACCATGGCTTAAAATTGACATCTATGTGCCCTTCATTTCATGTCCATGTGATTGTCATTGACATCTGCAAGATCGTCAATATTTGAACCCTAATGGATAGTTGTTGAGATTTATTTTTATGTCCACATGATCGCTAATGATGTATACATGACCATCAATGACATCCACATGATCATCACACTTTAAACACCAAGTGGTTAATTGTTGAGCTTAATTTTGACATCTACGTGCATGTCCCATTCTACAAGTTAATCTTTGAAGGCTTAGATCTTAAGTTATAAATCTCATCAAGACATGAATTTTTTACAATAAGATCTTGATACGGAGAACATTGATTCCATGTGATCCTTCAATCTTGTGAGGCCTTTTGATAATACTTATAAAATTTATAAGTAAGTTAATCTATCTATTTCTACATGATTTTCTAGTGATGGTTTGGCTCTTCACATCTTGTGTAAGTCATCTTTTGATCCTTCAAAGATCTATAAATCTACTCATCTATTTAATCCAAGCAAAATCTTGGTAGGTTGGCCAAGACTAGAAATGTTGATATCACACCATTATATTTATAGTGTATGAGTTAAAGTGTACCATAGATCTAAGTTCTTGAATTTTGACTTTATGCATGAGCTTGACACCTGTTGCCTTCAGTTTGGTCTATTTTTGCAAGCAAAAAATAGAATAAAATAAATAAGCTTTTTAGAAACTATAAAAAATAAATTATAGACCATCATTTGAATAACAAACTAGACTAGGGCCTTTGGGAAATATAGGATTCAATATGAATATTTTGGACTAAAGTTTTGGGATAAATATTCAGAATAAGTTTAAAATATAATAAAGTACTCCCTAGTAAATTTTGATCCTACATTTATTTGAATCTTATTTTTAAAAAAAAACCTAGGCTAACATAGTTAGACTAAGGCTTTTTAACATGATTTAAACATAGATCTAATTATATGATTAAAAACTAAGGGTTAATCAAAATAAAGATTCAATTTAATCATTAAAGTGTAATTCCCCTAGGTAGTTTTCTCATATATGAGACCCATTAAACCTACAACATGGAAACATAAGAATCAAATATTAACAAAAATAGATGAAGTAAAATAAATATTATGTGCTTATAGACTAGATCATCAAAAGATATTTAATATTGGTTCTTGATCAAGTTGAATTTTCAACCTATAATACAAATTTATAGATTTTGAACAAGGGTCCTTATTTTTAGAAATAGGGGTGAATTAGGTACAACAACATCCAATGTACGAGACATTAGGAGGACCTAAAAATAAACTAAAAATTCAATTTTTTTGTAAAAAATATGGGTTATGCATAGAAAAATTATCTACATTGTCAAGAATTTATATTTTTTATGGTTTGCAAAAAGAGCTTGTAGAAACATAGTTATGAGAAAAATAAAGATTTTTTTAGTAGATAAATGATAGCTAAAGAATTTTTAAATTTTAAATATGGATAGGAGTTTATATATTCATTTATAAATTTAATATTTTGAGAAACTAGAGCTTTGTACGACCTAAGAAAGTGATGAGAGAGAACAAGGCATGAAGGTGAGGAGAATGAGGTGGAGGATGCATAGTAGCTGTGACTAGCATGATCTAGATATGAAATGTACATAATTTTGAATTTTTGTCTATTTTATTTGAGAAATGAGGTAGATTTGAAAAAATAAGTATCAGGGAAAATCCATGTAGTGGAATTTACCAGAAATGCTTTTAGGGTAAAGTAATAATTAAGATAGAAAATGGGTAGGGATTAAAGAAAGTCATAAATGCCTATGCCATTAATGAAAAATCTATGAAAAATCACCATAATAATTAAATAGGGTTGACCAGGCCATTATAGTTATAAATTAGTATGTTGAGTAAGAATTGATGATTATGTAGTATCAAGTTGATGTCGTTAGTTATTAGTTGGATGACTATGTATATAGGGGTTGATCTATTTTTATAGTATCTAGGTGGCCAATGTCATACATATTATCTGATTTAGTAATGTGTTGAGGTGGCTAATTTAATTTTAGTAAATGGATGAATCCATATAGAGTGGTTGATGAAATAGGGTTATCTACTTGATGACATAGTAAGTGATTGATGTAGTTATGTTAGGCAGATGACTTCATATAAAATGTTTGATTTAGTATAAATTTAAAAATGGATGACATATTTAGATACATGGCTGAATTAGTAGTAATGTTATTTTTGGCTGACATAGTTAGTTATGTGGATATGTAATAGAGAATATTAATTAAATGATAGAACATGTAATTGAAGTAGTTGATTTTTATCTAAATGCATGTAAATTTTATTTTTTTGATGTAGATTTTGTGCACAACACACAAATAATGAATGAGGTAGCCTCTAATGTTCTAGTATCTCTATGGAAGTGAGGTTCCACTCTAAGGCACAAGTTACAGGTATATGGTTACAAAAATTAAGTGGTGGAATAGTAGGTTGAGATTGTAGGTTGTTTAACAAGGTTTATGGATGGATGTATGAAATCTAATAGGAAATTCATCACTAAATGAGTTGGATGGATGGAGAGTTACTATATGATTGGTATATCTTAAAGAAACTCAAAAGAGGGGAAAGGTAAGGCAAAAACCAAGGATCAGTGTTCCTAAAATGTGACTTCTAATACTATTTATTTGGTGGTCAATTATCTCCAAGACCAATGTTTACTGATTATAACTATTTCACACTCATAAACAAGCACAATTAGTAGTCTAGGAAAATAAGTATAGGAATCTTAATGATTTAAACTAAAGATTGATCTCCTTAGAGTTGGTATTCCACATCCTTATTTAAGAGATTATAGTTTAGACTAGGAAGTTATCTAGAGTAGCTAGATTACATTCATAAAATACTATAATAAAATAAATGCTCCTACATGTGTTGGATTATCAACTCAATCTATACTAATTGAGTAAACTACCAAAATTTACCAATCCTCAATAACTATTGCATATATAAGATCATCATTAAACAATTAAAACAATCATTTTCATCTTTAGAATTAACACACTTTAAAATCATTGAATTGATACAAACAAAGAAAATAAAATTTCAATGACATAAAAAAGGAAGAAGATAGAATAGATGTAGTTACTAACAATCAATCATTTGTTTTCTTCCTATATATTGATAAAAAATTCAACCATTTGAAGGAGGTTTTTACATGAATTTAAATGACTTAGGGAAGTGGTAGCCTCATCTTCGTAGTGTATCAAAACTTTAATTTACACTAAAATTACTAGAAACTAAGTTCTATTTTGATATAAAATCGTATGTTATAACTTATAGATTACATCAATCATGCATGTGTGCATGACATAAAAATAATTCATTTAATTATAACATGGATGTAGCAAGACTTAACTATTCATGAATAATCATTACATGAAAAATTATAAATAATTAGACTTTGACTAAGGCTAACTTGGCTCTTCCTTGGTGCTACTCATTATTGTGGTTATAATTGATGTTGTAACGAGGTTGAATTGGTAGTTTGAGTTGATGCACTTGTGGAGCTGGTAGGTAGTACTAAAGTGGAGTTTACATTTGGATTTGAACTAGTTGAATTATATGGAATTGAATTTTTAGGTATAACTAAATTTATATTTGGAGGTAAAGTGGTGGGTGGAATTAAGATTAGAACATTGGGTGGAGTCTGAGCTAAACTAGTAGATGGTATAGAAGAAAACTTATTATTTGCCTCTATCTCTTGGTATTATTTGTATCCACTATAATGATGTGCCCTTACTATTCTCATATCTAGGAGATAATGTCTACTTACCCTATTTATTTTTTCTATTAGCCTTGCATGCTCATTTCTAGATTCTTGAAAGCCTACTCAAAAAAAACCACTTTAGTGGCCTTCTTCTTTGTCAAATTCAAATTTGGTTTAATATATTCTAAATTTAAACCTTATAAAATGTACTTGAAATTATCTAAAGCTTTATATATCACTTGGTGAAAAACATACCTAGACACCAACTTCCTAGTTTTATGCCATGCTCATGTAAATTCATGTTCATTAAAAATTGGCACTACATGCCTCTCTTTTTATGTGATCTTAGTAACTAAATAATCAACAAAATTTACCCATTCTTAGGCCTCTTGGGTCCTAATGATTTTTATATTGAGTGCATTTTATACCTCTAGGGGGGTCATCAAATTCATATGTATAAATGTCTTATTGGTAGTTTATAAAACCAATAAATTCAATCTGTTCTCATCTTCCTTGAGAACCTTAAACAATTTTGTTATTGTGGTTTCATGGAGAGCTAATTATGCTCTCAAAGAATTAATAGTATCAAAAATTTCATATAGCCTCAATGTTTCACTTTGAACATCTTGTTTTATCCTAGAGGGGATGTGGATTACCTTTTTCTATTATCTAAGGGTCTCCAACTCTTCTTCTAATTATTATATTGCATGATTTTTACCCTTGTGAATGTCTAACATTGTTCTAGTGTGGGTCTCTATGTAGGAATTAAAGTCATTAATATAAGTGGATTGACCTTATTTATATCTTGTCTCTTTGATAAAAAGTATATTTATTCCCTTTCTTCTAAAATTAGACCTATCCCAATGTTATCTTATATATTCCTCTTCCTCACCCTTTACATGAAGCTAATTGATTTATCAAAGAGAAAGCTCATAGTGGGAAACTCAGTGATATTCAAGTTTGGCCTCTTAGAAGCTAACCTCCTAATTCCTTAGCCCAGTTTGGGAGAGTCAAGTTTGATGGATCTAATGGTTGTGTCTCTATTTGATTGTCTTTTGTAGTCTCAGTCTTAGGGGTTGGCTTAGGCATTGAATTCCATATTATTTTGGTCTAGTCTACATTCACTACATGCGGCATTGGATGAATAATGTATAGTGGTCTCTTCTTGGAATCTCTTTTTATGGCTACTAGTGTTTTAGTCTTCACTTCTCTGAATGAGGGCATTGGTAAACTTAATTGAGTAGAAAAAGTTAACACTTGGGTGATGGGTTGGATAGTGGTAGTATAAGTAGAGGTGGAGACTTAAAGAATGGTTTTTGACATAATAAAAAGAGTCCTATAAGGTAGTTATGACATATGAGTAAGATTAGAAAAAAATAGTAATGGCAAAGAAGAAACAACAGGTAATCAAAAAATAGGAGAATGGCCTAAGGGAGTAGTAAATAGAACACCCTTACCTTATTGGTTACCATTAAGGGGTTACTTTATTTTTAATCCGTACAAGATTAGAACCTTATATTTTTTTAGGTCCTCTTCATCCACCTCATGGCTTGAATCACCTTTAATTTAAGGTTGTACCTACCCACTTGGTACCTCAATAGATAGTGTCTATGGCCTTTTTTCCCTAGATTTTATTTTATAACAAATTATTGTCCTTTTAGCCTAATTATTAGTCACTTATTAGGTAAGAAAGAGAAGATTCATATGTAAGGTTATGGTTGATGAGGCTACCATATTAGGTGCAATCTCTTCCTCATCATAGGACTCCAGATAATTAATTTCCTCTTCTCCCCCAATAGTTTTTTACTTCACTTGAATTGATTCTTTTGTTATCTCTTATTTGATATTCCTTAGTTCAATAGTTTACATTTGAAATTGAGGATTCTTTTCTTCCTCTTACTCACTAACAACTTATATTTCCCCTACCACTAGTTCTTGTTCTTACTCTTGATTTGTCATCACAATAGGTGGGTTTTAGGGGTTTTGGATTTGATCTTTTAGCTATTGGAATTGTCTTCCACTCTAGAAATATGATGAAGTCCATCCCCTTGGTGGTGGGATATTGAATTTGTCTTACACAAGTGTAAGGAAGAGATCTTATTGGATTACTCTAAGTAAGTCCTCACTCATACTAGTAGTTGATGTGTTTTTATGCACACCAATTTGTAACAAGGCAACCTCTAACATTTTAGGATCTCAAAGGAGTTAAACTCCATTCCAAGGCATGCGTTACAGGTATGCAGTTTTAAGAACTTAGTGATGGAATAAAAGGCAAGGAATGTAGGTTGTTAACCAAGACTATGTATGAATGGATGGATACTAAAAGAAATTAAAAATCTAGATGAGCTGATGGATACATGGTTTTTAATCTATAATTGGTAGATATTAGGAATAAACAAAAAATAAAGGGAAGGGTAGAGTAGAAAAGGACTCTATGAATTTAGGAATCACCTCTCAGGCTGAATTCTAAAGGGGCAATTTATTTTAGAACCAATGTCTCTTACTAGTAGCTAATGCACATATATAAACAAACATGGTCAAGCAGTCTAGGTTAGCTTGATATAGGAAACTCAAGGATCACAGTCAAAGGTTAATCCTTTTAGAGTATCTATTTCACACCCTTACTTAGGAGATTATGAATTAAACCAAAGATGTATCTAAGATATATATTGCACATACACAGAATACTATATCATTCAAAATACCTCTACACACTTAGAAATATGAGACAATCAACTTACTTGAAAATGATCAATATACTTGCTAATTACTCAATAGATTTTGCACATCTAAAACTAGCATGCTAATTATAATAAAAATAATTCCTCACAACTATTGCACACTAATAATTACTTAATAAAAATAAGCAAATAGATCAAACCTAATTACATAGAGATTGTAGAGAAAATACACAAACACATTCACTAACAATCAAAAACTAATTCTGATTCAATATTGAAAATTTATAACCCTTGATAAATAGGGTTACATCTATTTATATAGACTTGGGAAGGTGTCACCTCATCCTCCAAGTACATGCAAAATTGTGATTACATGGTGTAATTATAATCTCAATTCTAATTTGTAGTTTAAAAACTATATGCAATGTATACATATTGTTAACTTATAATTATCATAGATTAAAGTTAGCCTTTAAAATATTATACAATGTGTGCATTCTTATATATAGTTTAGGCAAATTTTACATTAAGTAATAACAAAATTATACTATGAATACAAATTTTATGCCACTACATTAAATTGATATGCCAAAAATTGGCCCTTTCAACTAAGGCTGAGTGGATGTTTGCATGGATGCATTAAATTTTGTAGGAGTCATTATCATAGATGTTGGTACTAAACTAGATGTTAAATCCTCAGTATTCTTTTTCTTCACCTACAAATCAAGATTACATTTATGACCCATATCATGTTACTCCCTAATGATGTCTAAGCTGAGAAACGAGGGTTTGTGCACCCTATTAACTTGTTCTAAGAGTTTTTCATGAAGTTGATCTTGAAAATTTTAACTTTCACTAATTTATTTATTACAAAACTCAACTTATCTTAAATATCCTCAAGTACTAGTCCCTATATAATTTGATTAAAATTCTTAGATGTTTCTTGAATGAGTTTGTTAAAATTGATTCTACTAATCAGCTTGTCAGTAGCTTCCCTTGAATTAGATAATTTTAATTCATCTAAGATCTACAAGATGAGATTTTCATGTTCTTAATATTTAGGTATTATTTCCCTAGCTATTGTAACCCACTCTCTAGCTTCTTTGTTCTGATAACCACCAAATTAAGGGCATTTGATGCCTTAAATGGTGTCATTAGGTATAGGTGGATATATGCCTTATTGTTATTATAAATAATCAATAATTTCAATTCATTTTCATCTTACTTTTAAGAATTGAACATTTGATGAGTTGATGTAATATAGGGGGCCAATTCTGCCCTCATTACCTCAATTACCTTAAGATCATTATAACATTTTGATGTAGCTTCTTGAATTTCAGTCTGAATTCCTATTGGAATATGAACTATTTGTTATTGTTCTTTGATTTGATCTAATTCTTGTTCTAGTTCTTGCCTTTCCATCTTAGTCCCCTCATGTAATGTTATCATAGTGGGTTTCTATAAGGGATTTGAAATATTCTATGTATGGGGACACTCCAACCTATCTATTCTTCCTTTTGGACAAGGCATATACTTCTTGCATTTCCTCAAGAATGATCTCCCTCTCAGCTTCATCCTCCAATTTACTCTTCCTAACTCTTTGGATGCTTCTTGAGGGCTTATCAAATAAAGAGGTTATTGATATTAGTTCTATAATTTTGAAATTAGGATTTTGAGAAACCTTTGATCTAATATCAACTACCCATGATGGGATAACTAGCTAGGTTGGGTCTATTGATTATGTATCCTTAGTTGTAGCCTCCACCTCTATATCTTCTTCTGATTGTTAGGTGACTCCTTTGAGAATTGTATCAAGAAGGGATAAACATATGGTTTTGGACCAATCTACACCTCCATCCATATTGGGTAAGTGGATGGATTATATAGACTTGTTTACCCCTTTTATCCTTCCTTGAGGATTTGATAGTAGTACCTAGGGAGGAACTGGTGAAAGGAATTGATAAATTTATGTATGAAAGAGACATGGAGTTGAAAACTAATCATTATTGTTTCAATTTTCTTAGAGGCCCTTTTATTTTTCATGGTTTAGACTATAGTAGTTCTAAATGGAATGTCAATAGTGGTTGTAACAATGGACATGGCTAACACTATGGGGGAAATTGAAATAATAGTGGTAGAATAAACCTTCTCTACTCTAGGAGTGAGCAAATGTATTTGTAAGATAGTAATGAGGGGAATTGAAATATTAAGGGTGGAAGTGACATCTCCACCTTTGGAATGAGGAAAGGGGTTTTCAAAATAACACTAATAGTAACTAAACCAAAAATGGGAACAAACATAGAAACTTGGGAAGAAGGGTTTGAAGGAAAAGCCTTCTTACCTACTTTTTCAATTGTAATGAGATTAATTATATGTTCACATAGAATGATTTTATATCTCAAAAAATAATAAAATATGAGAGATCACACAACAATAATTGACAGTAGAGCAAAATATTAGATAATATAGCAAAGCCACTTTTAGGGGGTATCCTCCAAAATAATGCAATAAGAGAAAAATACTTAATATGATAATTAAAGACTAACCACTACCTCCTCTATATAGTCTACTTAGCCATGTTTATTCCATAGGATAACTTAACTAAGAACATAGAGAAATGTAACAAGAATATAAAAGAGCTATGTAAGCCATAAGTCAGCCACACATATCCCAAGACATGTCAAAGGTTAAGGGTGTAGCATGCCCCTTCCTTTCAAAATAATATTGAGTTAGCTCTGGATGTTTCTACACAAAGGATTCATCTTCCCAAGTATCATATTCATATGTAAAATTATTCCATTTGATTAGGTACTCCTTAATCACTTGAGATCATAACTGCTTAGTGCACATTTAAAGGATCAATTTAAGATCAAGAATAACTCTTCCTTACTCATCTAAATCTAGTAACTCTATTTGGGTAGTAAATTTATGTCCAATGAATTTATTTAGGCATGATACATGCAATACTAGATGTATGTGGGTGGAGGAAGAAAACTCTAACTTGTAGGCCACACTACCAATTTTCTACAAGATTTGATAAGGCCCATAATACTTAAGGGACTAATTTTTATCCTTTTTATATAACTTCAAGGATATTTAAATATATGGATATAATAAAAAAAACCCAATCACCCATGTCAAAGTGCCTCTCACTCCTATTTTGATTTGCCTATTATTTCATGTGATTCTGGGCCATGGCTAAATTTTCACACAAATTGGCAAGGACTTCCTATTGATGGTGAATATGTTCTTCAACTGCATGAACCTTAGGATGCACCTTCAAGGTTGAAGTGATGGATGGAGGGTGGTATCCATATAGTTCCAAAAAAGGAGACATTTTGGAAAAACTATGAATAGAAGTATTATACCACCATTTAGCAAGTGGAAACCAATGAACCCATTTATCCTATTTATCAGAAACATATCAATCGAGATATATTTTTGGAAATTTGTTGACTAACTTAGTTTCTCTATCTGAGTGAGGATGATAGGATGAACTATGAGCCAACTGGGTACCCAAACATGCAAATAACGTAGTCCAAAAATTACTAGTGAAGATGGGATCTTGATAATTGATAATGATCTTAGGGGTACCATATAATTTATTAATCATATTGAAAAAAATAGAAGCTACTATACTAGAAATAAATAACTATGATAAAGAATATAAATGAGCATACTTATTGAAATGATCTACCATAACCATGATAATAATTTGACCATCAGACATTGGTAACCCTATAATGAAATCCATAAACACCTCTTCCCAACTTTGGCTAAGGATGGATAAAGGATATAAAAGACCTGGTGTTTTTATGGTTTATCTTTTATTTTGTTTATAGATCATACATTCAACCACATATTTCTAGACATCCCCCTTGAGTCCTTCCCAAAGAAAACCTATTTTATATGATGATAGGTTTTCAAAAATCTTGAATGACCCCCAATTGGAGTTACATGAATTTCCTAAAGGATATTTTATTTAAGAAGATACTTCTTACATAGGTATAATCTATCTTTATACCATAATGCATCACCCTTCCATGTGAATTTTTCAAATCCACTCAAACCTTGCTAAAGATTTTGAATCAATTCATGGGTAACACTATCCTTTTCCCATTTTGATCATTCTTCCTCTAGCCAATCTTCTTATACAATGATCATATCATGTAGCAATGCCTGAACTGATTCATCCTTCTTAGATAGTGCATCTACCACTACATTATCCTTGCCTTTCTTATAAACTATTTAAAAATCATAGCCTAACTTCTTAGTCACCCATTTTTATTATTCTTTAGATGATAACCTTTGTTCCAAAAAATATTTGAGACTGTCATGATTAGTCTTTACCTAAAAGTGATGAACCATCAAATAAGGCCTCTATTGTTTGACTACATGCAAAATGTCAATCATTTCCTTCTCATAAATGGGATTATGTTGATTTTTATCCTTTAGTTGATGACTTTCAAATGTAATTGGTCTACCTTATTGTATTAGTACAATACCCATACCATACCCAGATGAATTACATTCAACCACATAAGTCTTAGAAAAATTAGGAGTAACCAACACTAGAGTGGTGCACATTGCCAATTTCAATTATTCAAATGCCTTATAAACTATATCAATCCACTAAAATGAGTATTTATTCAACAAAGATGTGAGTGGGGTTGTAATGCTACCATAATTTTTGACAAATTTGTGATAGTAACCATTTATCCCTAGAAATCCTCTTAGTTGCTTGAGTGTCTTAGGAATTAGCTAGTCCACCATTGCTTGGATTTTTTTAGGATCCACTTTTACTCTTGTATGTGAAACTAGATGACCCAAATACTCAACCTCACAAGCTATAAAAAGTACATTTGGAAGGTATGGCATACAACTAATTTTGTTCTAAAGTTGAGAGTACTCGTTTCACATGTTGTAAATGGTCTTCCCAATTTTTACTATAAATGAGGATATCATCAAAAAATACCATAACAAATTTTCTCAAAAATGGCCTAAAAATAGTATTCATCAAACTCTGAAAGGTAAATGGTGTATTTTTTATCCCAAAAGGCATCACCAAAAACTCATAATGACCCTCATGTGTCTTAAAAGTAGTTTTGGGTATGTCTTCATCATGGATCCAGATTTGATGATACTTAGAACAAAGAAATAAATTGGTAAAATAAAGATCACTATTTAATTCATCTAAAAAATCATCAATGATAGGAATAGGAAACTTATCTTTGATAGTGTAATTTTTTAGTTCCCTATAGTAGGGTACATCTTCCAAGTGTTATCCTTTTTTTGCATCATGATAACTAGTGAATAATATTTGCTTTGGTTATGGTGAATTATTCTTGCATCGAAATATCATATACCATCTTTTCAATTTCACTTTTATGGGCATAAAGATATGTATATGGCCTAATGATGGGTGGTCTACTACTAATAATAAGTTTGGTAAGATGATCATGCCTAAAACTGGGTTGAATTCCTTTCAGCATGTCACCAAAAACAACTGAATGGGCATTAATCACTTGTTATAGATTAGGAGGTGTAAATTGATAAGTTGGATGAACTTCCATGGAAAACAAATGATCTACAAATCCTTTATTACCCTTTCAAATAATATTTTCTATTTTATGGGAGATAAAAAACTATGAATATTTATCCCTTAATCCATTTAGCTAAAATGTACTTCCCTCAAAATCAAAATGCATGAATAATTCCTATAAATTCATCTCAATAGTTCCCAAAGTGATGAGCTACTATAATCCAAGAATAATGTCAGCTCCCCCCATGGGACTAGCAAACATAAGAGAATCCAATAGGTAGTCTCCCATGGGCAACTTAATACTATAGCATTTTATTGAGCAACTGATAGTACCACCATCTAAAATCATGACCTAAAATTCTAGAGAGGGATAAATGAAATAGTTCAAGTGAGTACCTAGCTTATTATTGATGAAGTTGTGTGTGCTCCCAGAATCAATCAAAATAGTGACCTTTTATTTCTTTAGGAAACCCACCACCTTAAGAGTTTGGGGAGTAATAATACCTAAAAGGGCATGATATGAAATAATAGGCTAAGTGTCTTCATAATCCTTCTCAAGACCTTCTTCATCCTCACCAAGTGCCTCCTCATCATTGTCATCCTCATTGGCACCTTTGATAGAACAACTTCTTTTCAACACAATGATGGTCTTTGATCCATTTTATATCACAACTATAGAATAAATCTTTGGTTTGATTCTCCTTAATTTATCAAGGTGTCAGTCTCATGGGTTGAGGATATGATGGTTCTAGAAAGGTACGATCATGACCAATAGTGAAGTTTTCTATTTGACCATCTCTTGTTCCTCTACCATGCATACATGTGGGATAGATTTTGATATATATTTTTGGTTAAACATTTAAATTTCCAATTTGATGTTATCTTTGAGACCACCCAAAAATAGATCAGTCAAATTTTCATCAGTGATGTCTTCCACCTATGAGGATAGATTTTGAAACTGATGAATATAATCCTTCACAGTTCCCATTTGCTGCATTTTGGCTGATTAGCTAAATTAGTTCTTAGAGACATTATTTTGATAATGAAATAACAACTAATTAGTAAAAATAAACCATGTAATAAGAGCACCATTCTTTTACTTTTGAGCACATACCCAGTGATACCAAATGAATTACTTAGGTTCAAAATACAAAGATGCTATTAATACCTTCTAAGAACTAGGATTTTGATGTAGATCAAATAAATTATCAATTTGGGTAATCTAAGTGAGAGGATCATTACCATCAAACTTATGCATGCCCATTTTGGGAAACATCAATTTCACACTAGAATTGGAGTTGTTAGTGTTGAGAAGAGGAGGATCTGAATGATGAAGTGGAGGATTATTTGAATGTAACTAAAATGAGAGAGCAATCAATGAAGTAGTGATCTAGTTTAATTGATTATGAAACCTATTAATCTCTCTATGCATCCTTGAAACATATGTTTGAACTGTAATAAATTCATCATGCCACACCAAGCCCTTTATGTTAGCCTAAAGTTGAGAAATCAACAGATCTAAAGTTCCATATTCCATGTTGTTAGCATAAGAAGTCTTAGGAGTTTCTTTCCCCCATTTTCATCCTCATGTAGAAGGACTAGCCATATACAAACTCTAGGAGTTTTTTTTCCCCAAAAAAGTGTACCAAGAGATGGTACCATTGTGATCACCTTGCAGAGATGAATCCAACGACTGCTTTTACATATTAGGATAAAACATTTTGGCACAAAAAAGTGTACTGGTGGAATATACCATTATGATCATCTTATCAAGTTAAATCCAATGATTATAATTATGTAAAGTGATTTTTTTAATTATTTTTTTTCAAAAAGGCATTTTAAATAATAGTACACTGATAGAAAAAATTAATTCTTCCCAGATTGCAAGTTATGTTTTTTCGATCCTTTCCCTCATGAAAGTCACACATTGTTAGATCTAAAAAAACAATACCATAGAAAAATTGCCCAAATCGAAGCTCTGATACCACTTATAATGAAATTAATGATATGTTCACATAGAATGATATTATATCTCATAGTTTAAGCAAATATGATAGATCACACAACAATAATTGATAGCAGAGTAGAATAATGGATAATATAGCAAAGCCACTTTGAGGGGGAAACCTCCACAATAATACAATAAGAGTAGAATACTTAACATGATGATTAAAGACTAACCACTACCTCTTATATATAGTCTACTTAGCCATATTTATTTTATAGGCTGACCTAACTAAGAACATACATAAATGTAATAAGAATATAAAATAGGTATGTAAGCCACAAGTTAGCCACACATATCCCAAAACATGCCAAAGGTTAAGGGTGTAACATCATCTTTGCTTGGTGACTTACCTTTGTTGATTGTAAGGCTTAGTGTCTTTCCTTTTTCTAGTTCCTCCTCTCATCTATGTCTTATTTTGTCTCTATTTCCTATTAGGTAACTAAAGGTATGCCTTGTGGTTTATCAATTATTGTATTCTCTATGAGGTGAAGAGCCCTTGGGTTGTTGGATTGAGGTAGTAACAACCTCTTACACTATATATTCCTTCATAAACAATATAGTTGTAGATGTTTATAATGGAAAATTAGTTTGGTACTCTTGTTATTCTATATTAGAGGAATCCAAGTCAATGGGATCTTCTTGTGATCCATGGGATCAGTCGTACTTAACCTAGGTTCTTTACTAATAACCCTCAATATTAGGAGAAGTCCTTGTGAAGGCCCTTCTTATATCTTTGTTTGTTGCTGGGGTATATTTCCCAAAATGTCTAAAGTAGCCCATCCTCTAGGGGTGGAAGCCTAGTATGCATTTCCTAAATTGAAATTAAAGGTTCTTGCTGAATAATCCTTAAATGATCCTTTTTAGGTCTAAAAGTTTTTCCCTTTCTAAGACTTCGGCATCATCTTTAGCATTTAAGAACAAAAATTCTTAATCATAGGGAATATGTTGATATGAAATATCAAATCCCTAGATATGCTTTTGGATTTGACTGTGGGGGTCCCAATATCTATGTGGAAAGGTAAGCAACTGATAGTGGTTCCTCTTATTAACACATCACCAAAATGTTTCCTCATTATATAACACATTTTGCCTATGATCATGTGAAATCCATAAAATGTGCTTTTATTATATTTTATCAAATCCTCATCCACATTCCACCAAAGTTGATATGCAATTTCTCAATCTATAAGCTTATCTACATTGTACTTAGGGAGGCATAAGGGGTGGACCTTATGGTTAGTGACCATGATCACTATATAGTTTGGTATAACCATAGTCACCTTGAGGGGCTAGTGTATCTACTATACTCTTTGAAATTTTGGGTAGTGGGGCCTCATGAATTGTCTACCATACTTAAGGATACACATCCTTAGTAGTTTGGGCCATGTGCTTAGTATATGTATATATGCACATAAATTGGTAGAACTCACAATACACTATGCCCATTACTGCATCTAGAAGGTAAGACATCATATTAAAATGGCCAACTAAATTAGGCCTTTTACCTGTATGAAAAAATTAATCCCTTAGCTTCAAGATGATGATATTTCTTAAGGAAAAATTTACATCACTATTAATTGCCATATCTAGTAATGGCACCCAATCCAGGTGGAAAAAATGGATACTCAACATGCCATATAATTTGTTCAATAAGGACATCACAATATAGACGCCCATTCTGAATTTACTAATGGGGGTGGGAGGCTTTCCATTTAGGACCATATTTTCCTTAGGAATAATCCATGAGCTAAGAATTTTCTCAATTGAATTCTGCTTGTTCCATGTTACTAGCCTATATCAAATATTACATCTAGAATTGGCAAAAATAGGTACCTTTAGAAATCATCAATACTGATGAAGTCCATGACTGTCTAGTTATCTATGTGGTGTAATAATGCATATTATGCAATATTTCTATCAAATATCAAGTCTCATAGGACTTTGATGCATGGCATGACCTTGGGCTTGGCCATTGTAAAATGTAGCCTTTGTCTCTTAAGAGAGATTAAGTCTATAAACAACTAGTGTTGCATGGGTGATAGAATTTATTCATGTGAAAATGCATTAATAACATCAATGGCATCCCATAATTTTGATTAGTTAGCATACCTATTGTCAAATATAGTTTCATCAAACATCATGTCTATAAACTCTATAAAATCCTTCATGGAGAATGTGGATGATGGAAGTGATCCTCTAAATCTCCTAGATGATGAAGTCATTATAATTGTTTGGTGTGTTCAAAGTCTATTTTTGTGTACTATGAAAAATCATTTCTACTATTTACTTGGTTGTAATGGATTCTCAATTAACTAGGGCTTTGTTCATAGAGTAGCAATTGAGTTTGAATTCACTTGTGATCAAATGAACACATCGATAGCCACACATCATTGATATGGACTTTTATATTCAATTCCAATTTGTGTGATTTTAATGTCCAATGTTTATATTTCTTGTTTTACCTACACAATTAAAATCTCATTAGTTTATTTCATCATGTGAGCCTTTTATCTCTTTTAAATTTTCTTTGGGTTTTATTGATCTCTCTTTTTAACACATTGGTTCTTTTTCTTTTTTTCTTTTTTTGAATGGAAGGAATAGGGACAAAATTAGTATGAGCTAGTGTAGTTATAAAATAAATCATTTATCAGAATGTTGCTTCTAGCTACATTTAAAATAATGATTATCACCTCTAAATAATTATTAATATGAAAAGTATGCTTGGTCTAATGGAGCGAGAAAACTCTCTAAGTTCATATGGAGTATTTGAGAGTAATTTTCACATACCTAGTAGAAATATTCAACTATGACATAACCTTGGATGACTGTGAGTACATACCCAAATCTTGAAGACCTCAAACATAAAAGTATAACTAGTTTGTGAATAAACCCCAAGTTGTGAATCCCTTTTCAATTTCTCTTTCCCATACATATCTATCTAAGCATAAAATAGTGTAATATCTAGTAGTATGTTAGTTTGGTTATGTAGGAATAAAATATCTATGATTGTCATAGGAAATAACAAAATGTCTAAACTAAAAAATAAGAAACTAAACTAGAAAGTAGGAAAAATAAACTAAGAAAACTATAAACTAGACTAAAAATTAGGAAAACTAAACTAATGATACCTCTAACACATTTTATTCATCAATTATGGGTAACTTCAAATGGCACAACCATGAATTAATATTTTGAAAACTGTCAATTGACTAGTTATGTAAGTTTAATCCCTTGAAGGTCCCTTAGATGGAATGTATTTTTGCCTAAGATGTTTGAAATTTGATATGGTCTAATCCATAATGGATAAAATTTGTCATGTTGTCCTTTATTTTCATGGGTTTTCTCCCAAAGAAGTACTAGATAAAAAATACTAAATGCTTTAACTTTTGCTCTTTTGTCAAACCATCTCTTGACTACATCTTTATTTTTATTGAAAGTCTATAGCACCTCAGTCCTTGAATATTCCATTTCTATTATATATAGTAGTCAATACTATGATTTTTCATTGGGTTTTATATATTACTACATGAATTGATAAGTCAACAACTTTAGCATGATTGGGAATACTAGACTACATCCATACACTGGTAGATAGGATGAGGCTTTGAGGGCTTACTTATATCTTGTCTAATCTACCTAAAGGGCATATTTCAGTAGACTATGCTAGTCCTTAGGATTATCTTCAACTAATTTCTTAATTGCATCCATCAATTTCTTAGTTGTTGATTCTACCAATCTATTTCCCTAAGGATAGTGATTATAAGATGACTTAATGGTGATTTGATTGCCATGCACCCATTCAATGAATATAGGTGATATTAATGCTAGCCCATTATCACAAATTAGAGAAATGGGAGTGTCAAATGTAGCTGTGATGCATTCTTAGAAGAAGTGAATCACATCATGTGCCTTCGAATTATTTGTGGCTACTAACTCAGTCCATCAAGTGCAATAATATATGATAATGAGTACAAAATTATGACCTATAAAAGAGTTTGGGTTAATGACAAAAATTATGTCCAACCCCTATTTGGAAAATGTCCTTCCCTCAAAAATAGGTTATAAGGGCATCATTTCATGTACTTATCTTTTTTCCAAATCTTGGCATTTATGGAATTTCCTAACATGGGCATGGGTGTCCTTGAAGACTGTTGGATAGCAATAGCCTATTCATAATATTTTGTGAGTTGTGGTGTTCCCAGATGGATGATAACTACCTATCCTCTAGTGTAGGTTTTTTAGAATCTCTTGATTCTCTTATATAGATACACATCTAAGGTAAATTTCTTCATAATTTATTCTATAAATAACTCCATTTTTGATCATGTAGTGGGAAAATTTGAGCCTTAAAGCTTTCTTTCATTATTGATTGAGTTTTGGGGGACAAGTACCTATAAGTAGATATTGAATTATGTTAGTATACCATTCCCCTTTGGATACCTAAGCTTCACAAACCTGTTCAATAGTAATACATGGGTTAGGATTAGTCATGAGTTAGATGATGCCTTGAACCCAAACAATATTAATAGGCTTGATTTATATATAAAATTATTAAAAATTTACCATATATTTGACTCTACATTCTCCTAATTCATTATGTGCCAAGGTAAACTTGTCAGTAGGGTTAGGCACAATAGCAATAGTCTTATCCCTCAAGATGTAGTGTCAAAATTTCTTCATCACTTTGATAAGAGCAAAAATCTACTTATAAATCATGGAGTACCTAAGTCATGCATATTTAAAATTCATGCTCATTAATGGAATAAGATTCTCAATTTCATCTTTATTTTTCATTATGATAACAACAATTGTATGTTCTAAATTAAATTAATATAAGTAAAAATCCTATGTAAAATTGGACTAATTAGTACTAGGGATTTAGATATAACATATTTGATGTCTTCAAAATACTTTTAGGCCTTTGACATCCATTATATTTTGTCATATAATTTGAGCATTATGTTTAGGGGTCTCATAATTTCTACAAATCCTAAAATAAACTTCTTTGTGAAATTAATCTTTCCAAAGAATGACTTGAGGTCTCTGTTAATTGGTGGCAAAATCCTTGAAATCCCATGGATTCTATCTAGATTGATGATGATTCATTCTTTGGTAATGATATGTCCTAATATCTTTCCCTTAGTTACTCTAAATATGCTATTCTTTTGGTTTTAAAAAATTCCAAACCTTCAACATATCTTGAAGATTGACTACAGGTGGCCTACACAATCCTTCTTGCTTTTGGAAAAAATAGTGAGATTATCCATATAGATGATTATAGAATTACCTATTAATCCTTGAAATATGTGATACATCACTCTCTAAAAGGTGGATTCATCATTTATTAGGCCAAAAGGCATCCTCTTATATGCATAAGTACCCCATTTTATAGTAAATGTAGTTTTCATTCTATCTTTTAATTATACTAGCACTTGGTTATAACCTAAAAATACATCTAAGAAAGACATAATTTTGAAACCAATAACTACCTAAATAACCTCATGCAAATAAGGTAGTGGATAGTTTTCCTTCTTATAATCCTCATGTAAGTCTATGAAATAAACACAATCTAATTTCTCCACTCTTCTTTATGATTGGGACTAAATTAGCCACCCTGGTAAAATGCCTGATTGGGAAGACTATCATTGCACTTAAAAGCTTTTCCACTTCTCTTTGAGTGAGAGGTTTTAGGATAGGATTCATTGGTCTCTATCTTTGTTTAAATAACTTATGGTCTAGTTTCAGTGGAATTGTATGGGTGATGAACTTTGGGTCATAAACCTTCAAGTCACCATACATCTATGCAATGACAGATTTGTATTGGGTGAGTAAATCTTTCACATGTTGCCTTTATTCTAAAGTGAAACTGAGGCCAATGTTGACATAACATGGGATACTCTCATCCCATAAATTCTCCCTTTTGAAGTTAGACTTATTAAATTTATGTTGCCTTTGTTGTTAAGCATGGGTGTGTATATCAAATGCTCTTTTTAATGAAACCAAACTAGTTGGGAGACAATTTTATCTAAGCTAGATGAATCCTTCCTCATTTGAATCCTCTTGGTAGAGATAACTAAATTCCTTATCATCAATGATTTTGGACTCAAATTTTATTAAGTTTGTTAAAAATTGAATGATCTACTAGTCATCACCAAAGACTTGGTATCTAAATTGCTAGGAATAGAAGGAAAATGTACTTCATAATGGAAAACCTCTTTACCTTCAATTCTTGGAGAGGCTCCAAATTGGTAGCTGAAGCAACTAGTGAATATGTAGCTAGATTTTGCTCCCTAGGAACAACCGTTATATTGAGAGGCTCAAATATCTCAATCAAATCCCATGTTCTATGTTTATATTTTTTTATATTTAATTGCTTACACTAGTATTTATTTATATCATTATTGAATTCCAGCTCTAAATCCTTATATACTAACAACTATTTGACATTATTTTTGAGCTCAAATTGCAATCCCAAAATCAATGCTTCATATTTGACATTTTTTTTGGTGCAAAGCAACTATAATCTACATGCTTCCAAGAATTTATTCTGTTATGGATCAACTAATTTGATTCCTATGTCTGATCCTTGTTTGGATTTATCACCATCAAAGTGGAGAGTCCATAGTTGATTGGGGATATAGGATTCTAGTTATTTTATTTCATTTCAAGTAGTTAAAGTATAAATACCAAGGCTAGGGGATTCATAGCTTACCTCTTTATTCTTGACATTGTAATTTGTGATGGGATACTTCATTCTTAGTTCCTGATCAATCCAAATATGGTTTAGAAGGCCTCTCCATGGTAGCCAAATGTGAGAAATATATTGAGAGATATCCATTGAGTGTCTTAGACCAGTCCCCACTTAGTAATAGTCCATACCCTTAAAGTATGTCTACTAGAAAGATGTCTATAATCATTTGTACTCATGGCTCCGATGCTACTTGAATATGCACATTAGTGAGCTCTCTAATTACTGGTACCATTTTTTTATCCAACTGTGATACTATTATCTTTGAAGGGTTTAAATTTATGCCAAGATTTTTAAAAATAGAACTAGACATCATAGTTTCTAAAGCTCCAAAATCAACTAAGTAATTATGAATATTTTTCCAAATGATCTAATGGTTAGCAAAAAGGATGGAGCCTCTGGTTTGATTTTATATATGACATTGGTGTCATAATCCTTTATTTTATCTATAATATATTTTTTATTTTCCATAGGGGCCTTACCTATGATATACTTTCATAGTAAATCTTTGTATTCAGTGATCTGAGCTAATTTATGAAGGGTAATGTTTTATTTGATTGTATTCATATCTTCAACAATGTTTTACCCTTCTCTACTCTATTCCTCCTTATTTTGAGTCTAATCATTCCCTTTTTGTGGAGGTGGATTGTTATCAACTTTTGGATTCAGTGGAATGGCTATAATATTTGAAGGAGTAGACATTGTGAAGGGTTGCTTATTCTTCAAGTTGTAACCACCTTTTTGAAATTGTTGGAAGGCATGTATCTCATTGATGTTGTATTTTGGTACATTGTAATATTTTCTCAAGAAAGTAAACTCATGAGTCTAAAAGAACATAGCGATGCTTGAAGGGCCAAATTCTTGATGGAATACTAGTGTATTATGCATCAAATCTTGCCTTACCACCTCTTTTTGAAAGATCTCAAAATATACACAAATTCAACACAATTAAGTTCACCATGATAAGAAGTATTATGTATTTTTCACCAGTTGGGCAAAGTTATCTCCACTATATTGATCTTTGGAGGATTTTTGGACTACTGTGGATTTTTTATAAGCCTATTAAATGTTCTATTATACCTATGGAACCCAAAATTTTGATTATTATTTGGGTTATTAGCATTGCCTATCTTTCTTTGTATAGTCATATAAAATTTCCAAACTGGTAGTTTGAGTACAGCTTATGACACCCTATCCATAGCTCCTTATTGCATGCTCTTGTGATCCTTATATACATCTTTTTTCTCTTTAATAATCATCCAAAACCTTTTGAATGATCATTCTACATATGACAAATTATATTTCCTATGTTAATCCTATTCCCCCAGGTTTTGAGCATGTAGGATAGGATCTCCATACTTGGACTATAACATAGATGTTGGGACCTCCATACCCCCATTTTTAAAAATTGATAACCTATAGAAACCTTGAGATTTAAACATGAAGAATTAGCATGATAAGATCACTTATATAATTTGAAGATCATCCACCTTATTAAAGGAAGGCTTACTTGGTTTTGTTTTATCTTCAATTTGGACTAACATCTCTAATAAATAATCTTTATTTCTTTAGTTGTAGGTTCCATGGAATTTGTCCCTAAAGATTTCATGTTCCAGAACCTTGGCCAAAGCCCTCAGTTTAAATTTGAATGTTGGTGGGAATGAAACTGGCATGAATATTTTGAAATTTCATTTTGGACCTAAACATAAAGTTCACGTTCTAATTTTAATAATGTTTATTAACATAACTAAAACTTACTCTAAAGTCCTTGGTCCTATCTATTACTTCTCCCTTTAAAAGTTCCTTATATAACTAACTTTCATTCTACAAGGTCCTTTTAATGTTTCTAAACATAGCCTAAGATTTTAAACCTAAGGCCCCAACTTTTTTGTTAAATACTAATGAGACCTTAGTCTTAACATCTTAGCATAAGTTCTAGTTTCCCATCCAATTTTATGTTAACTCAGCCCCTTGTTTATACCTTAGCCTAAGGTTTTAATTCTAAGGCCCTAACATATTTTTTAATATAATCAAGACCTTAGTCTTAACACCTTAACCTAAGTCTTTATATCTATATCCCTAACTTACTCCTTGTATCTTGTAAGATCCAACAACTTTTAAATTATTTTAGCCTTCAATCTAATGGAGTGAGAAAAGCCTAAACTTTGTCCTACATAATGTGCATCTTGGATGATCTAATGGTGTGTGCTTCCAATAGCCCTTTGATTGAATAATGTGAGGAAAATTGATAAAATCCTACATATATTCCATTAGACAAATCACATTTAAGCCCTTGGATTATGATCAATGCTTCTCACTTGGTCACAAAGATTTGATCAGATAGTTCAAAGCACAGTTGAAAAGTCAAAAGACTATGGAAGGCCCAAAGGATTGACATGTTGTACCCTTGAATTTTATGACCAAATACAAATGGGGCCTCCCTAACAATGTGAAAAATCATAAGTAAACCCCTCGATCATGATCCTATGACTAATGTTTCATCACCAATTAAGAGCTAATGGAGTGAATTAAGTCCAAGATCTTGGGAAGCCCCATAAATATGCCAAGTGGCATTTTCATATTAGGTAATAATAATTTGATGAGCTTAAAATTGATGTTTTCATGACCATCATTTGAAATCCATGAAGATGTATTTGATGGTTGCACAAACATCAACTTTAAGCCCATTAAATTAAAAACTTCATTAGCCTAAAATTGATGTTTATGTAGCCATCATTTGACATCTATGAGAACATATTTGATGTGTATGAGACTTTAAAATTTAAGCTATGAATTATTATGTTCAAGGTCAGAATGCACTCCAAAATCTTGCTGGAAGGCTCAAAAATGGCTTTATAGGCTAAGGGAAGTGCTCAAAAAATGCTCAAACACTAGAAGTCTTCAAATTGTAAAATGTAGAAATGGACTTATAGTCTAAGTATGCAAAATATAGCTAGGCTAAATCTATACTTTAAGGTCCCCATGAAATTTTATTCAAATGTCAAGAACCTTAAATTATAGACTTATACTAAGTCTTATTTTGAAAAAAGAGTTCTTATAATGTAAAATTTAGATGAAATACATCTAGCTAAAGGTTTTAATGTGTTTCATCAATATAATAAAATCCTGTGTTATTGGACCATTGTGTAATGCTGATCCTTTTGAACACATTTTATAAGACTTGACATAAATATTATAGACCAATGTTTACATTATGTTTATCAAACATCACATAAACATTGGCCTAGAATATTTAGGCTATGGCCCCCTTGCATATAAACAAAAAACTTAGGCATAAACCCCTTAGCCTAAGGTTTATTTCATTCTTAATAAGAAGAATAAATTTAATTCTAAGGGACTTAAGCCTAAGTCATGGTCTTAATTATATGCTAACTTAATATTTGGTCATATTTGTAGATTAATGGCATGCACTTTATCACTAGATTCTAATCCCATGACATGAAGGTGCCTAAAGACTTTTTAATGAGGCCATGAGAGCCCATGAACTCAATGTGTGGATAAAACACATTCAAGGAAGATATGACAGGATGATCTAATGGTTCATGCTTTGTCACTAGATTTTGATCCAATGACATGAAGGCACTCATGAATTTTTAAATGTCCATGATCTTATCACATGGCCAATGCTCATTTAGCAAAAGATAGACATAGGATTCAAAAAATGAGGAAGACACCCAAAGATGCCAAGTGTCACAATTATAATTCTTGGAACAAAAAGAACCAATCATAGGCAAGGGTCCAGATTAAAATAAATATCTTGTGCTAATCCTAGATTTTGATCCAATGTAGTGAAATGAAAGAGGCATTTTAAAATTCCAATGACTAGTGCTCAAAAGGAATTTATGAAAAATGTTGTGAAATGCCCAAACCAATGCCACATAGGATCAATTAAAGTAGAAAAGGACAAATTACAAGATCTTGTGGGCTCAAAAATGTAAAGGTATAAAGGAAAAGGTCCAAATCAAATCTAAGGCATGCATAAGCCAAATCTTGGATATATTTTACCATTAATGCTCCAAAACCCTAAAACCTAAATAAAAGTGACCCAATTAGACTCAATTGGTTATAATTTGATCCAAGGAGAACTTAATTATGTTTCTAAGCATGAAAGAGCTTTCAAAAAGATCATTTGAAATCTAGTGTGAGAAATTTGTAGGAACATAGACAATAGTAGCTCACATACAATAATTAAAGGAAGAGACCAAGCTCTACTTATCAATAGATAATGAAAGCCAAATCTTTAAAGACACTAAATTAGACCTTACAACCCTAAATATCTTAGGGATTAGGAGCTGGTCCAAAATATTCTTCATGATCAATGAATTCAAATCCATCACAAAATAGAATCAAAGAATTGTCATAGTAATCTAGAGGCACTATGACTTGGTTGTTATTCAGATGGTCAACCTCCACTATGGTGAAGCAAAACCTAAGGTATTACACTGTATAGACATCCTTTCTCCCATCATTATTGAATTTATAATAATGAATGGATCATTAGGGAGGGAAACTCTAAGGAAGTAACATATATTTCTCCTATATCATTTGAGAAATATTATAAGCTCCCTCATCCCCATGTGGATTTATCCAAGATCAAAGAGTGGACAAGCAACCTTGACCTAGACTCTATCCTTAAACCCTAGCTATACCAAGGCCCTCATATATTCAAGGAATTTGAATTAAAAATCCTAATAGTCCAATTTAGGGAGGGAATTAGGGTTATAATGACCCTATTGAACCAAGCCTTTGGAGCCCCCTCAACCACCTATATAAATAAGATATGTCTCCTTTTTCCATTTCATAGTGGAACAAAAGATTATGCCTCTAATCAAAGATTTAATCAGTGTCTTCCTCACCAAACAATTCACTACCATGAAAAGGAGGACCTCCAAATATTTGTATATGATGTAATAGTTTTTAGATGACATGATTTCCTCAATAAATTTCTTTGGTATTAGGAATTGGTCCCTAGATGGCAAAACCACCATTTCACATCAGTATTCTAAATTACATATCTTTAAGTACATGAACCACATGTATTTTATTTGTGACTACATTTATCTAGCCATAGTTGAGGCCATCACATATGTTTATATGCCTAGGGTCAACTACTCATCAAGAATTATATGGAGATTATAGGTTATATATGGTACTACCTTGATTACATAATCATCAAGATTGAGGGCATCATGTCCCAACCTTACAGGTTGCTAGTGTATATTCCTATCAAGATAGCTAAACAAGAAATTACTTCCCAGTTCCTACATGGCATTGATGGAACTTATAAAGAAAATAAGAAAGGTCTTCTCCACCCCTTCCCTCTAATCATTGGGAAGACCATACTGCAAGACTAGAAACAAGTTGAGACTATGGCCAAACACTAGGATTTATTTGGTTTTCAAATTGATGAACTTAAGATGTGGGATACTAAGGGTATTATGACCAACCACTTGAAGGACAAAAATCTCCCAAATACTAAATATGTACATCAGCTCAGTGTCTATGACACCATATATATTAAGGCTACGAATTATGAAGAAGTATTGGCCAGGATCCAAGGCCACAACATCAAGTTGGAACAAATGTTGACCAAGGATGATAAGCCCTCTTTAGAGACATGACAAATAAATCCTTTGTAGTATAATTTACTACCTAGTCCATTTGGGATGGCCCAAGAACAATCCCAAGTAGAACAACCATAACCATAGCCTCAAGAATAAATTGTACACAATATGATGAACAAGGCAAGGGCAAGGAGAAAGTAGGAGAAGTGAGATTGGAAGAGAGACCTAGGGAAGGGGCTTTAACTTCAAAACTTCCCCAAAATACACCTTATCTAGTAGAATATTTGGATATGATAGCCTTGGATCTAAAATAAACACTTGAGGGTGACCTCAAGGAACTTATAGAGGCCTATGACATAGATAGGAAATAAAATCTGGTCCCTGTGGTATCCCAAAAGAAGAGGAAGATAGAGCTAGCATTAGTCCCCATTGGACTAAAGAAGAGATCAAAATTGACTTTCACTAACCTTACTATTGAAATCAATCTCTTCGATGATGAATTCCCAATTCATGGACTAGTCATTCTTGACTAGTTCATTTATGGAAAGTTACAAAACATTCATTCTCTTTCTCATTCATGGGCCATGACAAGGGTTACTAATGTTGAGACACAAGATGACATAAAGCTAGTCACTACCATCTAATTCAACCTTGAAATAACTAGATTGGAAAGGATTAAAACAATAATAATAATGGTTAGAATAGATAAATTCACCTTTAAAAAGGTAGATCCCTTTGTGGGATTAACCCCTATGGGAGGCCAGTAGCTTGGTGAGGTAGCCATTCATGAGGAAGATGTGGAAAGATTTATTGAGGCCTAATCAACACAAGCCAAAGTTGGAGTTTAGGGGATGAAGAAGAGGATCTTAAATTTAGAAATAGAAAAGGAGAACTTTTAGACATAGGCAGTTCTATCAGTGCCTAAATCCATGACTAAAATTCTTGATAAGTCATTTTATGACATGTTCGAGGCACTCAAAATGATGAAATTGAGGTAGAGTGCATTAGAGGGATAATGTGCATTAGCCAAGAGCCTTGTTACCCAATGGAAAGCCTTAGAGTATAAAATTACCTAGCTTCTAAATACTTGAGCAAGGAAACATATCCCAGGATTCAAAACCATCAGTTTTGGACACTTGAGCACAATCCTTGGAATTGTGATTGAAAATTTTCAAAGTTTGAGTGCTTGGTACAATGATGTGGAAAGAATCCTAGAAAATGATAAAGAGATAATTACTAGAATTGAATAATTTCTTTGTATTCTACTCATAGATATTGCACAACCTACTATCCTTGGAATCATCAATGATAAAGAATTTAAACACAGGGCTATTTTAGTAACCTAAGAAATCAAAGGAAAAATCAAAGGAAAATATAGGGTTGATAATAGTAATATCTTAAACATTATATTTAATGTAGGAGAATGGATAAATGAAGCTAATAGCATTAAAGAAGCCATGGATAAGAATGATAGGGAACTTGATGACTTAGTAGATCAAGAGGAGTGTATCATGAAGCCTACTCTGGATTTAGAGCTAGTTGATGAGCAACATGCTAAGGCCATGAGCATCCTTCAGTAATGACAATTAGAGGCCCCACTAAAAAATTAAGTAGTATTCTATTTTGTAGAATTTTATAACTTTTTGAAATAGAATATTCTATTATAAATTCATATGCTAGCTTGTTAGCATATTTGCCTCTAAGTCAATATAATTGTGAAAATCATGTGTATTTTAAAACTTGTAAGGACACCTATCCTTATCTTTATACACCTATATTTTGTAACTAACTCATATACTGCCTAACCTTTCTATAAAGGCATATATTACCATTAGTAAGGGGACAGATTTTGGAGCAACTTTTGTATACTTGAATCAATTAATATAATCAAGGAATTTTGTAATGATTGTCTATATTTGATATGCCAATTGCTGATATAGCTTTTCTCTCAATTACTAGTAAATGTCTTGAATTTGAATGGTGTATTTGAATTCTGAGTTACATTTTCTAATCATAGGGTTTCTAATTTGTGCATATGCTAGATTAGTTGGAAGACCTTAAGTTTTGCTTCATTTTCATTTTTCTCTATATTTAGATCTATAAATTCTATTTTATTATAGTAGTAAATCCTTAAAGTAGACCTAGTTCTTACTTTTGACTCTTTACATTGTCCTTTAAAGTTTGTTTGATATATAGTGGGATTTGAGCTTAGGTTATGTTGCATTATAGATTGGTTAAATGCATACTTAGTGGTAATTGACGCTTTTTCATAAGGTTTGAGACTAAAATTGTCAATCACTAGTTTCTTTTCTACCTTACCCTTCTCTTTGCTCTCTTTTTTATTAGATCACCTTAGTTTCATCTTCATTATAAATATCCACTTAGATTAGTCTATATCTTAAATAGGGATATAATTTACTAATTATTAACATTGATTCTCTATAATTCATGAAGAACAGACTAAGGTGGCTTCCAACTACCAAACTATATAAATATTATGGAATAGTTTATCTTGCTCTATTGATATTTCACCATAGACAAATACATTGCTAAATCCTTCAACTAATTTCCTATTTTTTTCCAAATTCTAAAATGAGAAGTGTTCTTTAAACACTAAGAGTACCTATGGTTCATTTTAAGGTATCAATAGGAGAAGCTCCCATTGGCACTAGAAGGAGGGCTTGAATTATTCAAATATTTATCAATATTAGTCTATTTTATCTAAAATTCTATGTATCTTTGTGTTTTTGAGTGAATTATTTGATTAAAGTATAAATATAATTGTTCTTTATTGTTTATAGCACATCTTTGTGCTTCCTTTGAAGTTCTTTGGGAATTGATGCTTGTTTCTAGTAAATTTAGCTTTAGCTTTAAAAATCCATAGTATCTAAGGTTAAGATGACTCAATTTGATCAAAGGTGGGCATATATTTCATAGATATGAGTTCCATTAGGCTTTGAATTATAAATATAGACTATATTTATGTAATTAAACACGTCTTTGAGTTAATTCAATCAAAAATCAATGTCTTTTGTAGTTTTTCATACCAACTTTACAAAATAAGCTCAATGTGTAGGTCCAACTCTTATTATTTATAAAATTTAGCTTGATACATCATATTATAGGTAGGATCTTCAAATTTCAAGCTAGAATTTCCCAGGATTAGAACAAGATCATGCTCAAATACTAGGGATCCTTTGGTTAAGCTTGAGGTCCATAGAAAATCTAGACGTGACAAAGGTAGATGTAAGAAATCCAAATCTTTGACAAATTTACCTCTTCAAGTCACTTGTGCCTTTAATATTCATCCAGATATGATTTGGTTGGGAGAATCCTCAATCAATATACCAAGTGTGGTTCATGAACTCCCATAGAACCTTGAAAAGTACTTACCTACATTTATTCAAATGGGTATAGTAATTGTTGAACAACATATAAAATATTTTAAAGTAGACTTATGGTTGATAAATGTTGTGCATGAGGATGTAACTTGCAAGTTATTCCCCTTAACCTTTTAGGATGCTTCTTATGAATGGTTTTAAAACTTGCTTAATAATTATATCACAAATTAGGATGATTTTAATAATGTATTTATAGATCAATTTTGTAAGATTGTTAGTCTTTATGTTATCTACCATCAGTTCACCACCATTAGAAGAGATGAAAGTGAGCCTATTAGATCCCTCAGTGCTAGATTCCAAAAAATGTTTAGTAGGACCATTAACCCTTATAAGCTTGATGATGTCTTAGCTCTAGAGATTTACAAAGATGTAGTAGATCCCATGACCTCTATGTTTTTGAAGAAATCCATGCCAACCATAACTTCATTAGATAAAGCCTATGCAAAAGTAGTAACCATCAATGATCAAATGTACCCCAAAGGAAAATGACATATTCTATGCCAAACATCAACTAAAAAATACCTGTGATGAACTTATTCCCAAATAATAACCAAAATATCCTAGCATTAAACTAGCTCCCAAACC
Source organism: Torreya grandis (assembly GCA_037957365.1). Taxonomy (NCBI): domain Eukaryota; kingdom Viridiplantae; phylum Streptophyta; class Pinopsida; order Cupressales; family Taxaceae; genus Torreya; species Torreya grandis. The sequence continues at coordinate 1,001,849 of JARHVA010001001.1, read as the reverse complement.
TAACTCAGTTGCCATTTATTCATGTAACTCCTAATTAGAATTTAGGATTCCTAAATCATCCTACTAATGGCATCAATATAGGTGATCAAAGAGATTTGGTACCATCCACTAACAATAACCAAGTACATAATTATGAAACTCCTAGAAATGAGAATGAATCCATCTTAAAAATAGTCCAAAAGTTGAGTATTGATTTTCTTTAGTTGCAAAAACAAGTTGGAAATACTATATAAAGTTCAGGTCAGAATTTCTCATTTCAAAGGTATAATTGGCCAACAATAGATTTTAGAATGATAATTTTTATAATAATAGGAATAATGAGCCATCTTCTAAAAAAAAGACAATGGACATTAACCTCATTGATATTGCATTACCTGATTATTACAAGGTACATTGCATATCCAAGCATGGGTAAATTGATTTTATAGAATTAGGCAAAGCCTTTGAATCTTTATGAGAGGATTTGCATACATTTGATGTTGTCCCTAACAAGGATAGTGGTGTAGGTACCTCTAGATCTAAACCATCTGATCCATATTTCATGGTAAACACCTTGATTTCCATTTTCAAGAGGAAAATGAACCTGATGAGATCCCTAAGGAGATCCAACCCTTTCAATAGTTCTTGAATAAGACCTACCCCTTGATGAATAGAGAGAAAAATTAACATTTTACTAACTCAGTGCCTCCAAATAATTTTAGAACTACTCTAGACACTTCTTCAAGCAACAATATTGAGCCACCTAAATGGACTACTTCTAAACCTAGACTTGAAATTCCTACCTATTATAACACTATTTATAACATAGTTGATGAAATGAAAAATATAAAGGATAATGTCACTTTGCATCAAATTACGTAGATTGAAGAGCAAAGGGACCTTCTTCTAGAATCTTTGTCAAAAAATTCCAACAATCCACATAGACTGATCAGGCCAATGTGATTGTGCACAAGGCCAAGGTTGAATCTCCTCCTTTCTTGCTCATTGTCAAGATGTTTGGTAAAAACTTACATAATTGATTATTAGATTCAGGATCATCTACCAATATCATGCCTACAAGTATATGTAAACAAATTGGCTTGACTCCCATTAAGTCTGATAGGGTTATTACCCAATTAGACAAATCTAGAGTTAGGGTAATTAGGGAGCTTTTAAATGTTCACATGCAACTAGATTCTAATCCTAGGGCATAACAATTCATTAATATTCAAGTTGTTGATATACCTGATGTTTATGGAATATTATTGAGAAAGGAATGGACTAAGGCTTTGAATGGTTATATGTCTATATATTTCTCACATTTGTGGCTACCTTGGAATGGAGTCTATAATCAAATTAGGGTTGAGAGAGAACCAAGGATGAAATATATGATAATTGAGTAAAATTATATGAATAAGATGGTTAACATAATAGACTTAGACTTAGGGGTTTTTACCCTAGATACTGATAAGGTATGTGATCCTAAGGGTGCACATGTTATTCCTAGCTTATAGAAGTTACATTTTGATGGTGTTAGGTGTAATTCTGGAATAGGTGTTGGTATTGTTTTAACTGACCCAAATAATAGAAATTACCATTCTTATTACAAGCCCCAATTACCTTGTACTAAAAATATTACTGAGTACAAATCTCTTATCTTGGGTTTATAATTTACTATAGAAATATGGTCAAAGAACTACTAGTTTATGGGGATTCAGAACTAGTGGTCAACTAGGTAACAAACAAATACCAATGTAAGATTTCATACTTGAAAATGTATAAGTTTAGAGTTTGAGATGTGATTGAATTATTTGATGCCTTTGTAATCATTTCCATCCCAAGAGGATAAAACTAAACTACTGATGAGCTGGCATCTACTACAGCCAACCTCATGCCCAACCAAGATTCCCCTAATTTCATCATTGAGCTAATCTCTTATCCTATAGTGCCTAATAATGTTAAACATTTCCAAATATTTATTGATGATTAGTAGATATTAGATTTCATGACCAATTTTGAGAATTTGATGCTCATATCATTGATGACATTACATCTAAGGAGGAAAAATTTGGTGGTAAATTCATTCAGCTAAATGACAACAAGATACCTAAAGGAATGATTGCTTTAGAAAGTCTATTTGACTAGGACAAACTGGCTAAGGTTTCTAAAGTTCCCAAGGTGAGTGGGAAAGATTATAATGTTATTGATCTTATCCTCCATGATTAACCTAGGATCATAAATGTTGGAAGGGCTTGCATAAACATTGAAAGAAACAAAGCTAAAGAGGTCCTTACCCAATACAAGGATGTCATAGCTTGGTCTTATGATGACTTAAAGGTCTTTGATCCAAGATTCATTACCCATACTATACCCACTAAGGAGAGTTGTAAACCATTTAGGTAGAAACAAAGGCATGTAAACCCTATTCAAGAACCCATGATCTTCAAGGAGGTCAAAATATTATTAGATGTTAGGATAGTCTTCCCCATCAAGCATTCCACCTAGGTGGATAATTTGGTGCCAGTTAGGAAGAGTAATGGTGAGATTAGACTTTATATTGACTTAAAAAACATAAACAAAGAATCAAAAAAGGAAAAATATCCCTTTCCTTCCCTAGACCAAGTGATCCAATTTGTTTTAGTTTCATCTATGATGTCTTTTCTTGATGGATTTTTAGGTTACAACCAAGTGTTGGTTGATAGAGAGGACATGATGAAGATAACTTTTACCATAAAGTGGGGGATATTTACCTACAAGAGGATGCCCTTTGGGCTAATCAATGTAGGAGAGACTTTCCAAAGAGATATGGACCATACCTTCTAGGGTATAATAGGTAAGTGAATCATTATTTATATGGATGATCTAACATTTTTTTTAAAAATAGGGAAGATCACTTTATGCATTTATAACACATTTTTGAAAGATGTAGAAGGTATGGAATTTATTTAAACCCTAAGAAGAGTATCTTTTGTGTGATTGAGGGTAAATTATTAGGTCATGTTATAACCAAAGATGGGATCTCTATAGATACTAAAAGAGTGGAGACCATATCTAGAATAGAACCTCTAAATAGTAAGAAAGAGTTAAAGTCATTCTTTGGTAAGGTAAATTTTATAAGAAAGTTTATTTTTGTTTTTTAAAAAATTGTTTAGCCATTAAATGACATGATGAAGAAGGATGCCAAGGTCACATGGAATGAAGATTATAGAAAGGAATTCATTGATATCAAGGAAGCCATTAGCTAAGCTCTAGTCCTTATAAGTCCTAATTTCTCAAGGGACTTCTACTTCTATTTCTTTACATGTGATCACACTTTAGATGTAATATTGACTCAGAAAATTGAAGGGTGTGACCACCCAATTGATTTTATGAGCACTAATTTTAAGAATTTTGATTTAAATTATTCATTGATTGATCATCAGGCATATGCATTAGTTAAGACAATTAATAAATTCAAACATTATATACTTAGAAATAAGGTGTATGCCATCTTACCTAACCCAGCCACCAAACTCATGTTAAGTCATAATGAACTAGGAAACATAGCGGTAAATTAATGTTAGTTTTATATGAATATGACCTAGAAATGAAAATATAAAAATTGGTAAGATGTCAAGGTCTGATGCAAATAATTTCTAACACTAACCTTAGGGTAAGTATTATGCAAGTATATTAACAAAAAATTCAAGCTAGTGAGTGGTACGATTCAATCATATATTTGCTAATCAATGGTACTTGTCTTGTAGATCTATCTAGGGAACAAAAGATGGCATTAAGATTGAAATATGCCCACTACTTAATCAATAATGGGATTTTGTACAAAATGAATTTTGAAGGAATTTATTTGAGATGTGTCTCACAATAAGAAACCACCCAAATCATGAGCACCTTTTATGAAAATTTGGTTAGTGGACATCCATCTAGGAGGACCAAAACTCACAAAATTGTCAGGGCTGCCTATTATTATCCAAATATATTTAAAGATGCTCAAAAACATGTAAGGAAATGCCACTCATGTCATATTTTTAGCACCAGTGAGCCAAAAGATGCAATGCCACTACAACCATTCATGATTTACAAACCCTTTGCTTATTGGGGGTTAGAATTTCTTGGGGTAATCAAACCTAAGTAATTTTAAGGTCATAATTATGTTATTACTACCATAGACTATTGTATAAGGTGGATCAAAGCTATAACCACTAAACAATGTAAGATTGAAGAAGCGATCAACTTCTTAGAAGAAAACATTTGTATTAGGTTTTAAACTCTAGTCTCTCTCATGTGTGACAATGGGTATGAATTCATATATATAAAGATGACTGAATGGGATTATGAAAATGACATCACTCTCAATTTTGCATCCAACCATTATCCCCAAGGGAATGGAGTCTCTGAATCTATAAATAAGAACCTAATGAAGGTAATTAATATATTTTCTATGGATAAACCTAGGACTTCACACAAGCTCATTAAATTTTCAATTTGGGATGATAGGATAAGAATCAAGCAAGCCTTAAGATCATCACCATTTCTATTGGTGTATGGATATAAACTTATATTTATTATCACTCTCAAGTTTCCCACATACATATTTATGTAGGAATACATGGAAGAGAGGCAAGAACTTGCCAATTCAATATTATTAGACATAATTTAGATGGAATATGTAATGGAGAAAGCCTTTTCTTATTTTAGTATGGCATCAAACCATAGTCAAGAGATAGCCTGATAAAAGGTCTAGGATGAAGGTGTTTAGATAAGGAGACCTAGTTTTCCTTTGGGATAAAACATTTTAGCCTAAGGGAAAACATGGTAAATTCATAGCCTTGTGTACTGGCCCATACCAAATTGCAAAAACATTAGGCAAAAACACCTTCAATCTCAAATATCTATAAGGAGTAGAATTTACATTATTCACTAATGGGAAATACCTCAAGCACTACTTCTCTACTACTCCTCTAGATGTCTTCATGGATTAAACTATAAGATGGTTAGATTTAGAGTAGGTAGGCTAGCTAGTTTCCTACCAGTTCTTTCCTTCCTATCCATTTTTTTTCATAAGCATGTATACTTATTTATTTTCCTTTTCTATCTTTATTTCCTACTTTCTATTTTGTGTTTCTTTCTTGTTGATTTGTTCCTTGATTTCAATAGGTCCTCTTGGATAATCCTAAACTTAAAATTATGATGTTTTCTTGAAAGCTCCCAAAACTCAAAAATGAAGGTATGAACCCCTTGCATATAATGACTATGGTCATGAAATGTATGAATAATGCTATCATTTTTAGAAAATGGTAAATACCAATAGAAGAAGTCAACTATTTTATGGAAACTTAAGCAGTATTCTAGCCTCTAATTGGTTTTAAGAAGACTTGAACTTATAGGGTAAAAAATCAAACTATCATGGTATAGTCATACTAGCACTTAATCAACATCCTTACTTGGGATAAAGGTTTCATCCATAGATTATTTTCCAAAGACCAAACATCTGACCAAATCCTAAAACCTTTCTATTATGGTTCCCAACCTTGATAAAAGCATAAAAGCCTCAAGAAAATACAAAAAAAGAACTCAATGTAAAATCAAAAGATTTATAAGCATATGTTCTTCTAGTAATCTCCATCAAGGATATGGATGCATGAATGGTAGTGGATCAAGGTCTTAAGTGGATCTAAAGGCATCTCTGTCAGAGCTATGGATGCCTAGTTGGTAACAAAGAAATGCCCAAGCCTTCCCTAAGCTAAAAACATGGTTCTTAATGAGCATCTTAACATGTTATAAGTTAGTGTTAGTGACTAAAGACATGAAACATATAAGTTGTTTCTTGAACCTTATAAACAATATTAAGTGGAATCAAAGCACACACATGGTATGGTTGTCTTGGTGTTTGGCCCTAACTCTACAAATACAAGGTTTTTTTAAGCCATAATCTGATATGGATAATGATATTGATCACATGAGTAGGTGACCTAATTATTTGTCTAAACTACAGTCTCTAAGTTATAACATATTTCTATGTGTCCCCCTTAAGTCACCATTTTTTGGGACCAACATACCCCCATTTTTGAAAATTGGGACTTTGGAGAAACCCTGAGATTTGAACATGAAGATTTAACATGATAGGATTATTTATAAAATTTGAAGATCATCCACCTTGTTAAAGGTAGGATTACTTGGTTTTATTTTGTATTTAATTTGGACTAAAATCAATAATAAATGGTATTTATTTCTCTAGTTATAGGTTCCATGGAATTTATTCCTAAAGATTACATGTTTCAAAACACTAGCCAAAGCCCTTAGTTTAAATTTGAATGTTGGTGAGAATCAAATTGGTGGGAATATTTTGAACTTTAATTTTGGACCTAAAAATAAAGTTCACATTCTATGTTTAATAATGTTTATTAACATAACTAAAATTTAGTCTAAAGTCCTTGGTCCCATCTATTACTTCTCCCATTAAAAGTTCCTTGTATACCTAACCTTTGTTCTGTGGGGTCCTTTTAATGTTTCCTAACATAGCCTCAGATTTTAACCCTAAAGGCCTAAATTATTTATTAAATACTAATGGGACCTTAATCTTAATGTCTTTATCCTATGTTCTAGTTTATCATCCACTTTTATGTTAACTTGGCCCCTTGTTTATACCTTAGACTAAGATTTTAATTCTAAGGCCCTGATATATTTATTAATACAATCAGGACCTTAGTATTAACACCTTAACCTAAGTATTTATCTCTATATCCCTAAATTAACTTCCTTGCATCTTTTAGGATCTAACAACCTTCACTTTATTATGGCCTTTGATCCCGTGGATTGATAAAATCTTTAACTTTATCTTAAATAGTGTGCATCTTAGATGATCTAATGGTTCACACTTCCCATGGCCCTTTGATTAGATGGAATAAGGAAAACCAATATAATCCTACATATAGCCCATTAGACCAATAAAATTTAAGATCTTAGATAATCATCAATGCTTCTTGATATATTCTTTACTAATTTATTAATCCATACCTTTAACTAAAATAGTAATAAAAATCCATTATTCTTAAAAAAGTTAAACCATTTGGCTTGACTTACTTCTTTTACACACAAAAACCCTAGAAACCCTAGGGAAAATTCATTATTGATTTTATAAATTTTTTTTTGATATTTTCCCTTCATATATAAATTATAATTTCGCATTTACTTTTTAAAATTTACCATAGTAATTTTAAAAATTATTTCTTTCAAACCCTAGTTGCCTATACTAGGTCTTAATATTTTCAAACCCTAGCCTAGGGTTTCAAAATTAAAATTATAATTTTTGAAAATTGAGCTAAATATTCCAATTATATTAATCATGATTTACTTATGTAAAGTTTTCTAGTTTCTTTTGCATGATTGTTTCCTTTCATTTGTCATGAATTCAAAAATGACATAAATACATATGTACATGCTATTTTAAGACTAATTCAAATATATGTCATATTTAATTAATTATTTAACATGATATATATTTATTATGTGTAATTAAATTAAGAATAAAATCCTTACATACTTAGAGGATCCATTATATAAGCTAACAATCACCTGTCAAATTTTGATGTCATGTCTTATGCATAGGAAAGAATTTCCTTTTCCTCCTTTCCTCCAAGAGGGTGATAACTAATTTACCTCTAACCAAGTCCATGATATCACCCCTAAAAAAGGTGAGGTAGCATATAATATTATTCCTAATGAATACATTCATCCTATAGCTTCTTCAAACCCTATTTAACATATGTGCTTACATGTTCAATTGGAAGCAACTAGGGTTTGCACTTGTGAGACTCTAAGGGATCAGATCACCAGTATGAACAAGTTGAATTATAGATTTAAAAATTCAAAATCAGATTATAATACAAAATCCTCAAATGCACCCTAGTGCCAATCATGTATATACACCTTCACCTAGTCAATTGGTTACAAATAATGTTACATATCAAACAAGAAATCACTAAAAAGTAACTCTACAACTAGTGATTCAAAAATAATTCAAAGATAAAATAAGAGTTCAAGTGAGGTACTAAGTGAAATGATTAAATCTAATTTGATCAAACTACCTCCTCTACATCTAGTGAGAATATACATATATTATTGTGCATGTCATAGAATGCATGGGCATCACACATATTCATGTTTGACATTGAAAATCATATACAACATATAATGGCTAATGGGAATCCTATACAAGGTAAATCCATCAAGAAATCCATAGTGACATAGAAACACATTTACAAAGGGTCAAATTTAGAAATAGTACAAAAATGGTTACCAAAGCATAACTTAGAACAACAAAATGATCAAAAAGCAAAATCAGAGCAAGAAACAGTACCACAAGCATAGGTAAAGCAAAAAAAATATGAAAATACACCTCTCTAAAATGAGTCTCAAATTTCAAATCAGTATGGGTTTGGTCAAAATGTCTACAATAATTTGATTATCAAGGTTAAGGGTTAGGCAAGCATGCTCAAGGCATCACTACTCCTATTCTAGCAGTTGGTAATTTTTGTCACCAAGGTTTTTGATTTATTGAACATCCTAAGGTCAATAATTCATAGACATAATTTATCAAAGGAAAATATATAGATAGAACAAAAGTCAACAATAACATTCCATTGGTTTAAAATCAAGATGATAATGATGAGTGGAACAATATAAGTTATTATGATTTCTAAGATACTGACAATGAATCCAAATATTTAGACTCATATTCACAACCATTCTCTCATGCTTCAAAATCACACATGACTAATTTTTTTGATATATGAAACCATGATAGGGAGTTCCTTTTAAGACTCATCGGTTAGTATCATTTCTTCTCAGTTTTTTTTGTACATAGTTTCTTCCAACTTACTTATACATATTTTCTCAGCTTACTTGTACATAGTGTCTTTTTGCTTAATTGTACATAGATTATTTAAAAATACAAAAAAAATATAATATTTCTAAATACCAATAATAATATAACATGTCAAAATATGAAAACATTCAAATAACTCAAGCACAAAAAATACTTTTCAATTATATGTATTATCTTCGCTTTATATTCCTACTACCATGTTAGACTTACATTTTGATATTCTATGCTATTATTTATCAATTTATATATATTACCATGCTTCACTTGATCTTATTTGAGTGTGTGTAGTAACACCTAGATACTTGATTGCTTCATTATACCCATTGAGGGAGCATCTTCTACATTTGAGACATACATTGACTTATCTACCATCGAGGGCATCTTCTACATGACTACACCATCCAGGTTATGTCATTCCAACACCACACACTCTAGTTATCATATTGATGTACATTATGTACTACCATATGCAAATTATTATATCAAAACTCACTATTATATAACACTTCTATACTTTTTTTAGCATCTACCTAGTCTTGTACTCCATGTTTTGCATACTTTCACTTCTTACTTTGATTAGTTAGATACGATAGTATTTCTAACATTTACATGCATTAATTTCTTGTTTTGAGTAGATAGATATGATTTTATTTCTAAATTACTATTTTTATACTTGTTTATACCTTAGGACATTTGCTAATGTCCTTTACTTGTACTCTTCTATGTGCTTGTGGCCCTTGTGCTAACCTTGCTTGTTTTCAATTATATGTGTATGTGGGAATTTGAACATGCCTTATATGATTAATTTAATAGTTTGAGTGATATGTTCCCATGTCCCTTATTTTATTATCCCCTTTTCCACTTTTATATGCTTCTTACTTCTTTTCTTGCATGCTTATTTGCTTAGTTTTTTACAATGCCATGATTCACATCATGCATTATCTTTCCTTCTTAGATGCCATGAAGGACATCATGCTCCATCCCTCCTTGAAAACTAACATTCTTTAGTTTTAGTTGAGTATACTTCACATGCTATTACATTATTACATCTATCTAGGCATACCCCTATTAATCTAAAAATGTCTAATATAAACTATGCTATATCTTGAGATATATTTTCAATTATCATTGCTATATCTTTTATTTCACATCATAACACACTTGTAAGGCTTTTTTGTTCTAAGGGAAGTCATTTTAGGGTCTTCATTCCTACCCTTAAAAGAGGGGGAAATAAACAAGGGTTTTGTCATAGAGATCACAACCTTCTGTTAGTCAAAAATCAATTTTTAGAACAATCAAAATAGTAATCATAATTAAAACCAAGTAGAATAGACTAGAAAGAAAGTGATGAATATAAAATAGTGATCAAAAATAGTAAAGGAAAAGAGTACCATATTTGGACTACAAAATCATATAATAAAGTGTCCTATTTTTGGGACTCCTATCCACATAGTAGAAAACCTAGAATTTCCAAAAACAAATAGAAAGGTAAGATCAGTTATAGTTTCGTTAAACATAGTGTAATTCAGATTGAGTAGTTTTAGTATATTTTCACTTAGAGTATCTAGATATAGTGGCATCATGCATAGAATGATAGATCTCACTTTTAATTTTAGATTGGTTAGTTGGTAAAACTTCTAGATCAAAATCCATGTTATAGACACTAGTGATTAGGGGCAATGTGCATGGCACATTCACCTTCTTTTCTTTCTAGTTCATTATATTGCCTAGGTATTCTTAGTAGTTGTGTAAGTTATTCCATCTATAGGTGGTTGGCATAATTTTTGAGTGGCTTTCATATAATCTTAGCTCTCATTTTTGGAGTGCTTTTCATATAATCCTAATCTCCACCTTTTGGGGTGGCCAAGATTGACCTAATTCTCAATACACATTTGAATATCCATGCAATATTGTTAGATTATAGAGCATTTATGGGATTTATGAGACATCTCATATGATAGACATTCATACTAGTATCAATTCATATTTCACTATATAGTGGCCAATGATGGAACCAAAGGACTAGCTAGCCTTTTTATTCTTGAGTCACCTACTTAGAGGGATTAGACACACAGTACAAAAATTGATTAACACATGCATGATCACATAGCTTTACTTAGTGGGTGATGATGGATCCAAAGGACTAGTATTTGTATTATTTATCTACCCTTAGGTAATTGAGCACTCATCTCCATTTGTAATATTATTCTTGGTACAAGACGTACTCACCATCACTTAACATCACAATAGGTTTTATATTGGTTTGAGTACCTGATGAGGTGTATTCATTCCTTTCTCTTCCTCTCTTTTACCTATATTTTTTATGTAATTTTTTTAGACATAACATTTCTATTAAGAACTAATCTACTCCTTATTTTCCTTTGTAGATTATGCTTCACAATGTGCTCTCTCTATGCACACTTAACATCACACATCTTCATGGGCTTCACCCTTGCAGGTAAGTTTGAGTAACCTTTATACTTTTCCTTTATCCTAGTATTTCATTTTACTGCATCAGTAGAATAAATTAGGGGTAGATGTGCTCATATAAATGGCTAAATTGGTAGTTTGAGAGTGGATTATGACATCCTACCTATAAATCCTTTTTTCATGCTCTTGTGACCCTTTTAGATATCTTTTTACTCATTACCGATCATTTTAAACCTTTAGAATGATCATTACACCTTAGCCAAACTATATTTCCCAAGCCAATCCTTTATCCCCATGTCTTGATCCTATAGGATAGGAGTGCCATACTTGGACTATAGCACTAGACTCTAGGGTGTCCTATTTTTGGCACTCTTATCCATTTTCACTTTAAACCCCAATGATTATTTTCATTTGATCACTATCCTTAATTATGATAGCTTAGCATGAATACATCTGACCCATGACTAATTATTGCCTATAAAATCCCATCCAAAGCTCATTTACAAAAGGAGGTGACAAATCTTATAAAGCATTAAGGTAAACTTCCATATTCTTTGCATACAATCACCCAACACAACTAAAAATATACTCAAACCTTCATAGCAGTCCCTAACCACCTCAAGCACTCTTAATTTGGATTTTATTTCATCTACATCATACTATTACACAAAGAACATTAGGTGGGAGAACTACATATTGCTTGATCCCTCTTCAAAGTATTGGTATGTAGGTAGTATGCCCACACAAGGGGTGTGGATTACACATTTAGTACATATTACACATTAACCCCCCCTTTCCTCAAGTGGTTCAAACATAATTTTATCAAGCATGATAGAGGCTTAGTGTTTGAATATTAAATAATCTCTACAACAAGTTCTATTTATAATCAATGCTCAATATTTAATAGGTAGGATCGCATAGGAACATCAAAAAAACCTAAAATGTTTTAGGTCTCTATGACAATTTTGGACAATAATAGAGGGAGTGGACTATAGTTCTAGACACTAAAGTGTCATGTTTTTAGTGCTCTTATCCTTTCACTAAATGAAAGTTAGATTTAGGTTGATGACACTACCCCAATCCTACATAACCAGTTTTAACCTTTGTATCATCCTTCTCAATCCAGTTTCAAGCTATGTTATAGTTCTCCTTATTTATTAATATTTTTAAAAAGGTAAAAATAAAAATAAATTATATAGATTAGGACTATAATTATTTCTATATTTTTTATTGATTTATTAATCCAAACCCTCAACTAAAATAGGAATAAAACTCTATTATTCCAAAAAATGTTAAATCACTTTGCATGTAGAGGAAGTCATTACTTAAATTTTGAGCCATATTTTATATGGCATCCAACTCTACTTTTATATAATTTTTTCCCTAGACAAAAGTAGTAAAGGATGTAGCTAGATGATAATTTTTCTAATAACCATTTCCTTGTGCATGGTTATTTAGAAAACTATAATTTGGATGTGTCATCTGTATTAGAGGAGGTAGCATGTATAAACGATTTTGATTAAATGTACGGATGTTATAATTCACATGTGGAACTACATTTAAAGTTGGGAGACCTTTGTTGACACTAAGTGTGCTAGGCACTTAAATATTATGTTTTCTATCAATGTTGATGGCATCTTCATAGGTTAATGCCAAAATTCTTATACTAGCATCCCTTTGCAAGAAAACTATAGTAATTAGATTCAGAACATTATTGTACATTTTTAATGTCAATACTTCATCTAGTTTATTTTATAGGTTTAACTAGGTGTACACATTCTAAAAATTTACATTAAAGGCCTAAATTGGTTCATTGGGTTCCCCCTTCATGCTAGTAATGTGTTGGTATATCAAACTAGGGTTGGTGACCTACCTAAATTATGTAAAAAAAGTAGTTTTCCACACATTCCAAGAAGTTATGGAATTATCTTGTATATTTATGTACCAATCATAAGAAACTCTATTAACATGAAAGGAAAACATGTACATGTAGTATCTTCATTAATAACATTCAGTAATCTCTATATAGATTTAAAATACTTGATGTGTTCTTTTGTTGTTCTTTCTCATAAAGGAGAGAAGGATGATCAATATTTTTAAGGATTCCTTGATATTCCATGCACATCCCTTGGGATGGAAATAATAGATCTAACCAACCAAGGTGGTTGATCCATAAGATGATTAAAATGGGGAGTGTTCCTTACTAGGGAAGGTGCTCTAGATTTATTATTAATAAAGACAATTGGTAAAAATCTAGGCCTTCTATGATTTGACAAGGGTGAGACTAGAAGACTAGCCTGAGCACTAGATTTTATCACTATCTAGAGTGAATATAGTCCAACTCAATGAAGAAACTAACCTCTTTTTTTACAGAATCTCAAGGCCCTCCTTCTAGCACCATAAATAATGTTGATGCAATTTTTAAGTACACCAATTCATAATTAGGTAGCCTCTAATATTGTTAGGATCTCAATGGAGGTAAACTCCACTCTAGGTAATGAGTTATAGGTATGAGGTTTGAAAAACTAGGTGATGGAATAATATGCATGGCATGCATGTTGTTAACTAGGATAATGTATGAATGGATGGTTACTAAAATAAGGTCAAAATATAGGTAAGTTGGTGGTTGGTTGGTTGTTAATCTATAAGGGGTAGATCTCAGAAATAAACTAAAAAATAGAGGGAAGGGTAAGAAAAAAATAAGGACTCTATGGCTTTAGGAATCACCTCTCAGGTTGAATTCTAAATGGATAAATTCTTTTAGAATCAACGTTTGTTGCTAGCAACTATAACACACAAACAAACAAGGTCAAATAGTCTAGGATAGTTTGATATAAGAAACTCAAGGATCTTAGTCAAAGGTTGTTCCTTTTAAAGTAACTATTGCACACCCTTAATTAGGAGGTTATCACTTGGACCAAGAAGGTATCTAATATAGATTTTTCACATACACAAAAGACTATATCATTGAAAACACCTCTACACACTCAGAAATATGAGACAATCAACTTAATTGAAAATGATCAATATAATTACTAATTACTCAATATATTTTGCACATATAAAACTAGAATATTAATCATAACAAGAATAATTCCTCATATCTATTTCATACTAATAATTACTAAATCTAAACAACCAAAAATATCAAACTTAATTACATAGAGCTTGGAGAGAAAATACACAAACGCATTCGTTGATAATCAAAAATTAATTCTACTATTGTATTGAAATTTTCCAACCCTTAATGATGAGGGTTACATCTATTTATATAGACTTGGGGAGGGGTCTCCTCATCTTCCAAGTACATCTAAAATTATGATTACATGGTATAATTATAACTTTAGTTCTAATCTATTTAAAACTATATGTAATGTATACATATATTTAACTTATAATTATCATAAATTAAAGTTAGATTTTAAAATATTATGCAATGTGTGCATGCTTACAAATAATTTAGGAAATTTTTACATTAATTTGTAACAAAAGTATACTATGAATTCAAATTTTATGCCATTACATTGAATTGATATGCACAAAACTAGACCTTTCAACTAAGGATGAGTGGATGTTTGCATGGATGCATTAACTTTTATGGGAGTCATTTTTATAGATGTTGGAACTAAATTGCATGATATAACCTTAGTCTTCTTCTTATTTTCTTGTAACTCAAGATAGAATTTTTAACCCACATCATGTTATTGCCTGATGATGTCTAAGTTGAGTAATGAGGGTTTGTGTACCCTATTAGCTTTTTCTAAGAGTTTTTCATGCTTGGCCTTTATATTTTAGAGGTTGGTCTTGAAAATTTAAAATTTCATTACTTTTTTTCTTTCAAAACTCAGCTCAACTTTAATATCCTCAAGTGTTAATCCTTTCAGACTTTAATTTTAATTTTTAGATGCTTCTTGATGAGTTGGTCAAAATTGATTCTGCTAATCAGCTTTTTAATAACATCCCTTGCCTTAGATAATTTTAATTCATCCAAAATATACAAGATGAGAGTTTCATGTTCTTGATATTTGGGCATTACTTCCCTAGCTATTTTAACCCACTCTCTAGCTTCTTATGTTATGATAATCACCAGATTGAGGGAATTTGATACCTTTAATGGTATCATTAGGTATAGGTGGCTATATGCCTTATTAATAGTATAAATAATAAATAATTTCAATTTATTTTCATCTTGATTTAAATAATTAAACAATTGATGAGTTGCTTCAATATGGGGGTCCAATGTTGCCCTCATTTCATTAATTACCTCAAGAGCATTATAACATTTTGATATACTTCTTGAACATCAGTCTCAATTCCTACTAGAATATGAAATATTTGTTATTGTTATTTAATTTTCTCTAATACTTGTTTTGGGGCTTGCCTTATCATATCAATCCCCTCATGTAATGCTATCATATCATCCTTGTGGGTTTATGAAAGGGAATTGAAATCTTATATACATGGGGACTACCCCAGCTATCTATTCTTCCTTTTAGATAAGGGATATGCTTCCTGCATTTCCTCAAGAATGATCTCCCTCCCGGCTTCATCCTCTAATTTCTTATTTTTAACTCTCTTGATGCTTCCCTATGAATTATAAAATAAAGAGGTTATTGATGGGAGTTATGTAATTTTAAAATTAGGATTTTGAGAAGCCTTTCATATAAGATCAACCACCCATGGTGGGATAACTTGCTACGTTGGGTATATTTATTGTGTATCTTTATTTGTAGCCTCCACCTCTAGATATTATAATGATTGTTCTGTTGCTCCTTTAAGAACTGTATTAGGAAGGGATGACCATATAATTTTGGACCAATCCACACCTTCATATTAGGTGAGTGGATAGAATATATCAAATTATTTACCCCTTTTGGCCTTTAATAAGGATATTATAGTAGTATTTTGGGAGGAACTAGTGGAAGACATTTGTAAATTGATCTATGTGAAAGAGACATGGAGTTGGGAAATGACCAATGCAATTTCAATTTTATTATACACCCTTTTTTTTCATGTTTTATACTATAGCATTCTCTGAGGGAATGTGAATAGTGGTGTTAATAATGGACATGGTTGGCATTATGGGGGAAATTGAAATAATAGTGGTAGAATAAACCTCCTCTACTTAAGGAATTAGCAAAGGTATTTGTAAGATAGTAGTGGGGGAATTGAAATATCAGGGGTGGAATAAAAATTAGAAAAAATAAGGAAACATGGGAAAAAGGGTCTGAATGCTAAGCCTTCTTATTTGATTTTTCATCTTTGCTCAATGACTTACCTTTGTCAAATGTAAGGCTTATTGCCTTTGATCTTTTTAATTCCTCCTCTTTATTTATGTCTTTTTCTACCTCTATTTCCTATTGGGGAATTAAAGGTATGCCTTATGGTTTATCAATTATTGGATTCTCTATGAGGGGTGGAACACTTGACTCATTGGATTGAGGTAGTATCAACCTCTTGCACTATAGATTAATTCATATAAAATATAGTTGTAGAAGGTTATAATGGAAATGTAGTTGGGTGATCTTGTTATTATGCATCAAAGGAATCCAAGCTAATGGGATCCTCTTATACTCCCCTGGGATTAGTTGTACTCAACCTAGGATTTTTCTTAACAATCCTCAATAGTAGGGGAAGTCCTTGGGAAGGCCCTTCTTATATCTCTATTTTTTGATGGGGTATATATCCCCAAAAGTCTAAATTATCCCATCCTCCATGGGTGGAATCCTAGTATACATTTTTGAAACTAAACTTGAAGGTTCTTGTTGAATCATACTCTTTTAGGTTTTCATTTTTTTCCCTTTATAAGAATTTGGCATCATCCTTAGCATTTAAGAACAAAAATTATTGATCATAGGGAACATGTTGGTATGGAATACCAAAGCCCTAGATATAATTTTAAATCTGATCATGGGGGTTGAAATCTCTATGTGGTAAGCTAGGCAACTGAAAGTGCTTCCTCTTATTTATGACATCATAAAAAAAAATCATTATATAAAACATTCTATTGATGATCATGTGAGGTCCATAACATGTGCCTTTCTTCTATTTTATCAAATCGTCTTACATGGTCCACCAATGTTGATATATAATTTATTACTCTAGAAGCTTATTTGACACATATTTAGTGAGGTATAAGGGGTGGACCTCATGGTCACCAACCATGATCACTGTATAATCTATGTATAACTAGTAATCACCCCAAGGGCTAGTGTATATATTATTACCTTTGGAAATCATCACTAGTGATATAGGCCATGACCATCTCATGATACATGTGGTTCAAGAAGGAATATTGTGTAATATTACCATCAAATAAAAAACCCCATAAGAGGTAGATACATGGCATGACCTTAATCTTGGCCACCACAAAATGTAGTCTTTATTTCTTAAGAGAGAGTAAGTCTATAACCAATTGGTGCTAGAGGGTGATATATTTCCTTCATGTGAAAACATATCAACAACATCAATGGCATCCCATAACTATGAGTAGTTATCATACCTATTATCAAATATTATTTCATAAAAAATCATATCTGTAAACTTTGTATAATCCTTGATGGATAATGTGGATGGTGGAATTACTCCTTTAATGCTCTTGAATGATTAAGTCATTTTAATTTTATGGTGTACTCAAATTCTACTTCCATGCACTTTGAAAACTCCATTCTGTTGGTTGCTTGGTTTAAATGGATATTTAGGTAGCTAGGGATTTGTTCATAGAGTATCAATTGAGTTTGAATTTGTTTGTGATTAAATTAATACATTGATGGTTGCATGTCATTGATATATCATTTTTATTCAATTATAGTTCATATACTTTAAATGTCCAACATTCATATGTTTATTTTACCTACATAGTTCAAATCTCAATAGTTTAATTGGTGGGTTATGTTCTTTGATAAGTGTTGGGAAGTAGTTATACTGTCTAAGTCTACTAGGTTTTGATAGTTGGGAGTTGGGAGTTAGGTTTCATGTTGGGACTGAGCCAAAAATTCTTGTAAACCAAAGGTTCTAAACACAAATCCCAAAGAAAATGCTTAAAGACTAAATCCCTTGGAATATTGTTCAAATAAAATGTCTAAACAAAAGCTCTGAATAAAACCTCCAAAGTGCATAAAGCCAATGATGATTGTTTCAAAAAAATTGTTTGATGAAAAGTGTTGAATAAAAGTTTTTATGAAAAGTTTTGAACAAAATATTTTATAACAAAATGCCTAAATACCAAATCCCTTAGAACAATGTTCAAACAAACTATCTGAATAAAAGTTTCTAGTAAAATGTTTGATATGTAAACTTTGATGAAGACTGTTCCAAAAAAAATCCTCAACTGAAATAAAACCTAGACATAAGTCATGAATACAAATATAATGAACAAAAATTTTGAAAAAAACTTTGATGAACAAATTTTTGACCATAAGTACCAACCATAATGGCTATATTACAAAATCTTGAATAAAATAGTTCTGAATAAAACCAAGTATCAAAACCTTTATAGTACAAAAAACTCCTAAAATGTATTAATAATTTAGTCTAAAATGTATATTATCATTTTTTGTACTCCAAGTGTAATTATTAAGGAGCAATTTTATAAAACTTACACAACTATGTAGAGGAAAACTTAACAAATAAGTCCAAATCACAAAAAAGGTGGGTCCCCAATTTTTCCTAAATAAAAGGGGGATGTGGGGTATAATAGTAGTCACAACCCTTTCCTTAACTTTTAGATCATATTTTGTGTTAAATAATATAAATTAATGATTAAAAGGCTCATGATAGTAGGTAATTCCAAAATTATGTACTTTTTGTTGCACTTTCCCATGGGGGTACTAATCCCTATGAGAATGAGTAACTAAGGCATAATAATTCCTTACACCACTATCCTCTCTAAAATGTCTTTGATATGTGTATTATATCCTCTCATTTATGATATTGGATAAATGAAAGGTGATCCTTTTTATCTTCATCAAGTCCTCATTTATCCCATTCCATAACTGATATTCAATCTCTTGCTCAACAACTTTGTCTGGGATAAATTTAGGGAGATGAATAAGGTTGATCTTGTGTCCAATAACCATGATAAAATTACAGTTTGAGTATATCAAATAATCACCCAAGGATATAAGCACATTATTTATGCTCTTATATATCCTAGCTATAGGTTGGCTATGAATTTCCATCCAAACATGAGGATACAAATCTTCTATAGTTATCGACATGTTCCTCAAATATGCATAGATGTGGATGGATGAGTATAAGTCATAGATTCTATTCTTGATGTACTCAGGGTTTGGATTCCAAATATCACTTTTTTATCTATAAATAATTTACATTAAAACATCAAAAATATAAGACATCATATAAAATTTACCACCTTGGGGCCTCCTATCTTTGTATAATATCTATTAATGTAGGTGAGAATTGCTAATTTGCTCCAATGTATAGGTTCTCTCTAAGGTGATGAGAAGATAAAATTATGGTACCCATTATAGATGAAGTAATTGAATTCTTGGATAGCCAAACAAACTATTTAATAATGTCATGCTAATATGAATTCCCATTCAAAACTAGGTGATGGGCATGGGGTTCTTTGTGGTCTCTTTGAGTGTAATGGTCTTACCTAGGAGAAGTCATTTCCTTTTTTATTGTTAAATATTAGTGTTTTTTTCTAACCAGTCACATTTTTCAAGTCAAAAGTAGAATCTAATATGGTTAAAAAAATACCTCTAAAAATCATCCCCTGATATATATGCAATACGATGATGTTGTAAACATAGTGTAGAAAACTACCATCTACAATTTTACTTTTGAATAATATGTCTTTTAATAAGTTAATTCATGGCATGAATTTAGGCTTAACTATTGCATAGTGGAGTCCTTGGTGTTTAAAGGGAAATAAACCAGCTACAACTTGTTTTTCTTCTATAGAGACATCTTACTCACAAGTGAATGGGTCAACATTATCTATAAAGATGATTAATTGGTGTATAGACACATAAATACTATTGCATCAAAAATAATATACATATATTCTATGAAATATTTAATGGAGAATCTATATGGTGCTTGATATCCACTATATTCTTGAGATGAAGATGTTATTGATGGTTATCAATGCTAGTAAGGTTCGATCTATTGAAAATGGTGCCCTAAAACTTTGTTACAAATTTTTTAGCTTATTGTATATATATCTAAGGATTTTGAAATGATATAAGTATATGTACACTTGAGTTAAATGATTAAAAAATGATGTGAATTTGGTTAGTGGCTTGATGTTATAGCCTTTTAGCATTCATGTTCAATTTGTATACCATTAATCACCAATGTCTAAGAGTTCATCACATTCATTTATTTTTAACTTGAAAAAATAGGCCCAGTGGGTATACCATGTAGGATGATTCTTATTTGGGATGACATAATGTTATTCCTTTTTCTATTTGAGTCAAGAGTTAATGGTAATGTTCAAGTTGAATGATTAGATTTGGTAATCTTAGAGTCTTGAATGAAAAACTCTTAAGACCAAATTGTTCTTTGGAGAGATTTATGAAACTTTTATCAGAGTCCAAAGCACCAAAAACTTTTCCCCAAAGAAAAAATCATCATTAATGAGGATTTATTGAAGAAAGTTCTCAAAAGTAAGAGTATTGATTGAAAAGATCACAAACAAAAGTTATTGAAGATAAAGTTACCAAAAACCAAAACCTTCTTAAGACCAAAGTTATGGAATTAAAGTATCCACATAAGAGGTGTTGAATAAAATTATCTAAATGAATTTCACTAATTTAAAATCTACTGATGGGATAATATCTAAAATAAAGTTCCAGGCTGAATAGTTCCCAACCAAAAATTTCCTAGAGACTAAAAGTTATCGAAGACCAAAAGTATTGATAATTCTAAATAAAATGATTATGAATAAGAAAATTTAAATAAATGAATTTGAATACCTATCATACATAGATAACTTCTCAAATTTCCATTAATAAATTAGTTTCAATAGGTCCTTATTATGGAAAATGGGTTGTAGGAGAAGATAGGTGTACCCAATAGTGATTTAATGTTAAAAAACATCCAATTCCCATAAATAATAAAACCATCCAAATACACATGTATATCTAAAATAATAAAAAGAATTATAAAACAAAATGGGGTCCCCACTTTCCATAGAAAATCTAAGGTGGGGTGTGTTGAATACAACATATTTTTGTAATGTAATTTGATTATTATCTAATGTCATGAGTTAATATTTTATTTGTTGTTTGATATTTGTAGAGATGACAAAGACTCTAGTGCTTGGTAGATTAATTTTGGATACTATATTTTTTGGATATATTGACAACTAATGATCATGTCAAATTTATGATTTTGAGGTTTGGAGGTGTTATTAATATTTTACATATTCCTTTGAGTGTTGAATTAGTTTCCATGTTCTTAGGGACAAAAGAGTGGCTAACCAACATTTTTTTTTGATGGGTGATGGATATGGATATGATTAAGGTGGGTATTACACTAGAGGATGTCCATGTGATTTTAGGATTTCATATTATAGGTACTCATGTAATTTATGACAACCCTAAGCTAGATCCTAGAGATGAGATTTAGCCTTATGGGTGATCAAATAAAAGATATATTTTGAGGGGTTACAAGTACATTTGTTTGATGTTTATTTTTCAGCCATTCTATGTTATATCCCAATTTCTCACTAAGAAAGTTTACTTAATTATCAATGGATTTTTATGGTTGGTAATTTGATTTTATTATTATTCAACTAAGTTGTAATTTGTATGATATTATGGAATAGTTTTATGTTTCTTTGATTTCATGATTACATTATTGTGACTTAGCTGTAATATATATTCTTTACATTTTGATCATGTTGATTATTATTACAATAGTATTTTATGATTTATGTTATGATGTGATTAACCGACTACCTACTTTTCATGAGTTTAATTTAGGGGAGATTCATCCCTCAAATCATGATGGAGGGATATCATCATCAAAGAGGGTGATATAGATTTAATTATTGGGGGATGATAGAGGAAAAAAAAGAACCCACACACACACACCATGTTAATGGCATTCATTATGTGCATAGTTTTAATGTTTAAAGATAGTACATTTTTTAATTTTATCTATATTTAGATAATTGTTTATGTATGATTAGTTGTGTGTTATCTCAATTTAATGCTTATGTGGAAGTAACTTTGTGTGATTACATTCTATTTATTAAATGCATATTTAGTGTAGAATGATACTATGTGGTTTTGTCATTATATTTTGAGATATCATTATTTTATTTACCATTTATGATTATATAATATCATAAAAATTATATTAGTTTTATTGTTATCAAGTCATGATGTCAGTCACCTATACTAAGTTATTAACTGTAGGCCAAATATATCAAAATTTTCCTAATCCAAAATAAGAAGTTGAGTAAGGTCCTAAGTTAAGGGTAATCCAATGCCACAAGGAACATATTGACTTCAAGAGAAGATCACTCACCATTTAAAATATTTTTAAACACTTTAAATAGGATTAAAGTGTGAATTTGGTGATCTAAAAGAGCCACACCGTCATCACATGTCATAAAAATTTGAACAAACTAATTTTCTAATGCATTTTATAAGTATGATTAAGAAGCCTATCAAGCCCAAGGGATCACATGTGATTAATGTATTTAAGGGCAAGGTCATCCTATAAAAAATTCATGTCTTGATGAACTAACTATCTCAAGATATAATCCTTTAAATTTAGATTTATAGAGTGGGATGTGCATGGGAACGTCAAGACAAATTTGTAAAAAATAGTTGTTTAAATTCAAATGTTACAAGGATGAACATGCAACTGATAAATTTCAAGATCATGGGAGATCAAGTCAAGATGTAATTATGAGAAATGACTGATAGAGTTAATAGGTCCCAAAGATCTAATAGTATGCGTTTGACCATGCATCAAATATCAATGGTGAGCATCGAGTCAAAAGGTCAGCATGAATGTGTAGTTGACAAGTGACAAGATCTTGGGTACCTAATTAGAGATCTAATGGTAAGAGGTGAATGAAAAAGTTAGTGGGTCTAAATAGATCAATGGTGTATTATCCATCATATAAATTGATCTAATGATGAGTGATGGGTCAAAAGGTCATCAAATCTTGAAGATAAATGTGCAATTACCAAGTTTCAAGACCATGCTAACTACCAAATAGAGAAATGGATCACATTCAAGCCATGAAAAAGTAGATTGACAATGTGTGTAGGGTCAAATAATTAGCAGGATCTTGAGGAATGAATGGGGAGCTAATAGATAACACAATTTGGGAAGCCTAGATCAAAATTGATGGTCAATATTAAAGTCAAAGCCAAATATGCTTGAGGTTAAATTAGAGAAATTATGTCAAAGGGATGACACAAAAGTAGAAACCTTAGTTTAAAAGGATTCACTTCCAAATCCAAAAATATTATTATGACCCTTTTCTCCATTTGTATATGCCAAGATGAACTAGTAGGCATCAATCAACATCAAAATAAGATCATAACATATTGATCCAGTCATTGTAACTGCTTTGACACTGGAATTCTAATTTCAAATAAATTGATCCCAACATTGTAACCATAAAGAGCACTAATTTAGGCCAAAAACATATTGAAATGGATTGATATAACTGTTATGACCACTTTTCAAAAGTAATATTAGGCATTATGATCTTTTCTATCAGCATCAATGATAAAAAGATTAGAAATCTAGGTGACTATGCTCCCTTCTCCATCCTTCTAAACATGATCCCCATCTCTCTCATCCCATTATACTATAAATATAGGCTTTCTATCCATAAAAATGATCCCTCTCTTTAGCATGACTAGACTCTACTAAGATTTGTACTGTAACACCTATTTGATACAACAATAGATTGAATTCCTCCATTTCCAAGCTGAATTGAAGTGTGTTTCATGAGTTCATTGATGTGGTTAAGTGACTATATATTTTCCTTGCATTTATCTAAGTGTTATCACATTCATATAGTGTTTTTATAGTTCTCATAGGTCATTACAAGTGCATATATAGCCTGTTGGTCAGTTTGAAAGTAGACAACTACCCTCTGATAATAGGTTGATAGTTAGTCAATGCCTTATTATGAAATACTTATGTGGAATATAATCAAAGATTGAATGAATTAATGTTCAACAGTCTTGAAAGGGTCTTATATTGTGTCTTATGCAAGTATAAGGATCAAAATATTTGGTGCATCACCTCATTTTTACATGATTTTATGAATTATTGTTAATCTTTCTCTCCTTTTCCCAATAAGAAGCTAGATTAGGCATAGTATAGGTGATAGACCCAAAGTTAATATATCCTTATCTATAGGTTTTACCCAAGATTAGGTGACCCATAGCCTAGGTCCATTCCCATGTTGGACTATGTTGTAGTATGAGGACTTGAACAATCCCCTTCTCAGCTAGGGTACAACCTAGAACACCAATAGTTCTGGCACACCACAATTTATTGAATCTAGAATAAGAAGCTAAGAATGGTCCTAACTAAAATGTGATCTAATATTTCAAGGAGAATATGGACTTCAAGATAATACCACTCACCATTTGCAAGCTTTTGAAACACTTTAAGCAGGCTTAAAGTTTGAATTTGGTGATCTTAAAGAGTTAGACTATCATCGTACATCACATAGAAATGAATAGACCAATTTGTTTATGCATTTTATAAGTATGATCAAGAAATCTATAAATCCAAAGGATCACATGGGATCAATGTATTTATTTTCAAGGTCATCCTATGCAAATTTCATGTCTTAATGAGCTTTTTATCTCAATATATAAGCCTTTAAAGTTAGACTTGTAGAGTGGGGTGTGCATAGGGATGTCAAGTTAAAGCTACAAAAAATATCCATTTAAATTAAAATGTTCCAAGGATGAATCCATATATGATAAGTGTCAAGATAATAGGACCTCAAGTCAAGATCCAATTGTAAGTGGTGTCTGATAAGGTTAGTGGGTCTTAAAGATCTAATGATGTGTATTTGATCATGCATCAAAGATCGATGGTGAGTATTGAGTCAAAAGGTAAACATGAACATTCTATTGATAAGTGGAAATATCTTGGGTACCTAAATAGATATCCAACAACAAGTGGTGATTGACAAATTTTGTGGGTCCAAGTAGATCAACAGTGAATGATACATCATACAAAGTAGATTTAACACTGAGTAATGGGTTAAAAGTTTAACAAATATTGAATATAAATGCATAGTTACCAAGTGTTAAGACCATAATAACTATTATATATATCAATAAAGTGTGTTCAATCCATGCAAAAGTATATCAATAGTTCACATAGGGTCAAAGAGTCAGTAGGATCCTACAAAATGAATGAAGAGCTGATAGATGGCACAGTTTTGGAATCCCATATCAAGATCAACACTCAATATTAAATTCAAAGCCAAATATGGTCAAGGTTAAACCGGAGAAAATATTTTAAATGGATTAGATAGAGGTAGACATGTTAGTTTCAAAGGGTTCATTTCCAAACCTAGTATCATGATTATGACCATTTTTTTGATTAATACACCAAGATGAACCATTAGGAAAAAATCGGCATCATAACAAGATCATAATAGATTGATATAGCTATTGTAATATCTTTGACATTGGAATTTTTCTTTCCAAAAACTTGATCCTACTATTATAACTATAAGGAGCATCAATGTAGGCAAGAAATAGATTTAAAGGGACTGATATGATTGTTATGGTTGCTTTCCAAAAGTAATCTTAGGCATTATTATCTTTTCTAAAGGTATCAACACTAGAATTATTTGAAATCTAGGTCATTATTCTCCCTTATCCATCCTTCTATGCATGATCCCTATCTCTCTCATCCCATTTTGCTATAAATAAAAGCTTTTGAGCTTTTAAAATATCCCTCTCTTTGGCATGACTAGACTCTACCAAGATCTATACTATAACACCTATTTGATGCAATAATAGACTAAATTCTTCCATTTGTAAGTTGAATCAAAGTGTGTTTCATGAGTTCATTGATGTGGTTAAGTGAATATATATTTTCCTTGCCTCTATCTAATTTTTTTCACCTTCAATAGTATTTTTATATTTCTCTCAAGTCATTCCAAGTGCATATATAGTTTATTGGTTAGTTTAGAAGTGGACAACTGCCCTCCCATGCTAGGTTGATAGCTAGTCAATGCCTTATTGTGAAATACATATGTGGAAGCTAATAAAAGAGTGAATAAAGTGATATTTAATAGTCTTTAAAGTTTTGTATAGTGTGTCTTGTGTAAGTATAAACATAAAAACATTTGGTGCATCACCTCATTTTTACATGCTTTTATGAATTTTATTAATTTCTCTCCCCTTTTCTAAGTAAGAATCTAATTTATGCATAGTATAGGTGATAGATCGAAAAGGAATTTTACCTTATCCAAAGTTTTAACCCAATATTAGGTGACCCATATCCTAGGGTCATTCCCATATTAGACTAGGTTTGAGTAGGAGGAACTGGACAATCCCATTCTTAGCTAGGGTAAAACCTAGGACACCAATAGTTCTAGCCCACTTGGTGGGACAAATTCTCCTTAACATATCTAAAAGTTTGAGATAAAGAGAATTATCTATAGTATCAAATTAAATCTATTATTGTTAGAGGTTAAAGATTCTTTAAGTTGTAGATTTCATAGCACCATCTAGATAGAATTTGCATGCCAAAGGTTACTATAAGGTCAGCTAGTAAAGTTATTCCCCTTGAATCCATTGAGATACAATTTATTTCATATAAGAGAGAAAGATGTAATAAGATAAGAAATTATCCCATAAATAATATTCATCTCTTGGCCATCTTATTATTTTAAGTAGTGTAATCCCCAATACCTAAATGGCCATCAGGAATCAAGTGTTCATCCCATTCAATAGAGGTATTTCACTAAATTTGGCCCATTTTTATGAAATTCCTATGTATACCCTTAATATTATGCCATTATTCTTTGTATAAGGTCAAAAAAATGCTATTGAGCACATCCAAGATGTTTCTAGCCTTTGTTCCATTCATAATGTTGTTCAAGATAATGTGGTTATCAAATTGCTTGTTAATTCCTTCAAATGAAAAGCATTATAATGGTATAAAAATATTCCTTTGAATTATATTGATACCTGGGATGAGTTAGGTACAGCCTTAGTTAGCCAATTTGAAGATAAATCTAATCACTTACCTTTATTTGAATAACTGACTAACATAAAGATAACTCAAGAGTTCATATTTGTTTTCAACCTTAGATTATAAAAAAATGGACTAAAATTCCTATAGTGACCAAACCATCCCTTGAATATGCCTTCATGTATTATTTAAGATCCCTTAATTCTTATATTAGTGTGATGATACAGTCAATCAATGTTAATACCTTGTTAGATGCTTATGAGGTTGCAATAAGGGAAAAAAATAGTTTGATACAAGATAGTAATCTTACTCCAAGGTTTACAATTCCTCTATTCCTAGAGTTTCAATATATTCCACCCCCTCAAGTTCCTTAGTTTCCATCATTAACCCCTATTCCACCTCCTCAAGCTCACGTTGTAGCCCATTCTAGTCAAGCCAATGAGCTTGGTGAGATGAAAGGTTTACTTCAATCTTTTAGAAATGAAATAGTTCAACTCAAGAGATAAAAATACCAGGGTAGGCCCTATTAACAAAAAAAATCAAACTACTTATCAAGGATTTAGAGATAATAGACCACCCTACCAAGCACAAGGAGATAATTTCTAGTTAATCCATATGCATCTCTTGATCCTAATGCAAATTCCTCATCAAAAGCTATTGTTCAAACACCACCTTTAAATAATTTGATGTATTAATAAAATTAACATCCCTCCTACCTCAATGACGTTTAGAACCAAACCTTAGTATCAAATAATATTACTATTTTACAAATGACATAAGAAGAGTTTTCTCTTTAAGTAGGTTAGTATTAGGAGACAATTTTGGTACCCCAAGGAGAGTCTTAAAAAGTTCAAGGGTAGTATAATGCCATTAATTTAAACTTGAAAATGGATGATTATATTACTTTTAATCATGGTGGTGAGACTAGTAGTTCAAGTGGTCAAGTTGAAAATATAACTAGAGATAAAAGAAGAGCCATTAATAAGGATGAATATGTGACTAAAACTTTAATTACTCTTACTGTTATTTTTAATAGTACCAAAGATCAACTTGATGTCCCTACAACACAAAAAAATTATATTTTAGAGGTTGGGAAGGTCCCTTAAATACCTCTAGTCTATGAATAACTAGTGGTTCAAAAGGTGCAGCCAAAGGTTTTGGAGCTTCATGTAGGATATTGGATTAGACGAAGAAATATAATGTCAGCATTATCATGTGGGATTCCATTTATATTCTAGTATAAAAAGATATGCTCATCTAAGAGCTTTCGGCTCTCAAGGTGTCTCTAGAGCTAGTTGAGAAATAAGGAGTTATCCTAACTAATTCAAACCAACCAATGAAGAATCAAGTATAATATGTACATAAAATGGAAAAAAGAAATAAAGATAAGGAAAAGTCAAGTAAGACTCCTCCCTTATACCTCTCTCTGATAGTTGGTGACTATTTAGTTCATAACTATATGGTGGACAGTGGAGCTAGTAATATTGTCATCCCTAAGTAAATTGTAGACACACTTGGTCTTGTCTATGAACCAAATACCAAAGGATTATTAAAACTATATGGGTCACCAATAAATATATTAGGAATCATTAAATATCTAAATTTGACACTACATGTTTATCCTAATGTTACCATTCAACAAGATTCAATTGTGGTGGACTTACCTCCCTATTTTACCATGTGTCTATCAAGGGACTTTAACTCAAATATTGGAGGATAATTATTAGTTGATTGGACATATTTGATGTTCAAGACCAGTTATGGTATAAAAGTAACCATACATTTTGAACCTATTACATGGTTCCATTTAGAACCATATATTTCAAGTGTTGTGAACACCAATTGCCTCATATCAAATGAGGTGATAGAAAATAGTGTTGAAGAAATTGAATCACCTTTAGATGGGATTCCATATTTGTTCCTTGATGAGTGGTATTATATATCACATGAATATGATCCTTATAAAATAATTGAGGAAGAAGGGCTAGGTGTTTATTTCTTACATGAGAAAGATGCACCAATTCTAACCTTGATAAAGGATAATGAGTCTAGTGATGATCTTTGGAAATTATACTTTGATGGATCAAGTAATAAGCATGGCACTAGGGTTGGAATGATGTTTATTTATCTATAAAATCAAAGTCACTTTTCATCTATTAATTTTCAATTTGGTTGTTTAAACAATGATGCTAAATATTAGGCACTAGTTGATGGTTTGAAATGGGATAGGAAGATGAAAGTCAATGCCTTACAAATATTTGGTGATATTGAACTTGTAGTTAACTAAGTAAGAGGTATTAATGTATGAAAAAAACCATTTCTTAAATCTTATAAGCATAGGGTATGGGACTTACTCGAAGAATTTTAGGACTTTAACATTTAGGCAATACCAAGAGATGAGAATAAACATGTATACAAATTGGCTACCATTGGGGCACAATTTAGTATCCCAAATGATGCAATAAATGAAAATTTCTAGTTACACATTAAGGTGATTGTAAGGCTTTCTATCCCATATAACAATGATAATTGATAATTGTTTGAATATGATAATAAGATAATCAGATTCTATGCTTAAAACATGATTTGAAACTATTACCTCTCCAACCAATTATAGTGGATCAACCCTTTGTCAAATGGGGATTATAATTTAATGGTCTCATTAACCCCCCTTCAATATTAGGACATAAATGGACACTAACTGCCATATATTACTTCACTAGTTGGATAGAAGTAGTGGTATTGAAGGAAGCAAATGAGACCAATGTTCTAGATTTCTATGAAGGTTTGCTTACTAGGTTTGGAGTCCCTTCAACTATTATTTTTAGCAATGTCATGGCCTTTATGAGGACTAGGATCAGTCTATGGGTTGTTAACCATGGGATTCATCTTATCACTTCATCAAACTACTATCCCCAAGGAAATGGTCTTACTAAGTCAACTAATAAGAACATGTTCAAGATCATAAGAATAACAATTAAAGATAATTATAGGTCATGGCATCTAAAATTAAACTTAGTTTGACAGGTTGATAAGATCACCTACAATAAGTTAATATCTAACTCCCCCTACAATTTGGTATATGGTAAGGAAGCAAGAATGCCTATTTCTCTTAAATTTCCTACCCTAGAACTGATGCACCAACTTGAGTTGTTATAAAATGAACTAATGAAGATTAGGTATGCTAAGATTAAAGAGTTGGAAGAGACAAGACATCCATCCATGCTAGCCATGAAAAGTAATCAAGAAAAAGTAAAGAGATCCTTTGATAAAGCATCTTATTTATGAAGTTTCAAAAAAAGAGATTTGGTCCTCAAGTGGGATGAGCATAGAGATAAGTTAGGAAGGCATACAAATTTTGACTCTCTTTGGAGTGGTCCATAAATAATCTCTAAATACAAATCACACAATGCCTTCCAAATTGAAAAAATGGATGGTGAGGAGATTCCTATCCTATTTAATGGGATACATTTGAAACATTTTTTTTAAGGAATATAAGTTCCCTATACGTATTTAATTTTTTGCCTTTCCTCCAAGTGTTGTCCTATCACATTAGTTTATTTGCTTTTGATTTGTTTATTTAACTTCCCTTCTTTCTATGTTTTCATGTTGTTTTGGTGGAATCTTTTATCTTTGTAAGTTTCTTGCAGTCATGGATTAGGTTTATCATTATTGGTGAATCCAAGAGTCATTTAAATGGTTTGAGTTCTCAATCATAGCATGCATGCTACCTAGCCAAGTCACTAAAGATGTTAGCCAAATTTGGCCTAATCTAGAATAAGAAGATAAGTAGGGTCTTGATTGAAGGGTGATCCAATGCCATAAGGATCATATGGACTTGAAAATAAGATCACTCACCATTTTCAAGATTTTTAAACACTTTAAATAGGCTTAAAGTGTGGATTTGGTGATCTTAAAGAGCTAGACCATCATTGCACATCATAGAGAAATAAATGGAACAATTTACTTGTGCATTTTATAAGTATTCTTAAGAAGAGTTTCAAGCCCAAAGGATTAAATGGGATTAATTTATTTAGTTCTAAGGTCATCCTCTACAAATTTCATGTCTTGATGAGCTTGTTATGTCAATATATAAGCCTTTAAAGTTAGACTTGTAGAGTGGGATGTACATAGGGACATCAAGTTAAAGATGCAATAAATAGAAATTTAAATTAAAATGTTCCAAAGATGAATGCATAGCTAAAAAGTGTCAAGATAATATGATCTCAATTCAAGATCCAATGGCAAGTGGTGATTGATAGGGTCAGTCGGTCCCTAAGATCCAACAATGTGTATTTGATCATGCATGAAATATCAGTGATGAACATCAAGTCAAAAGGTTAGCATAAACACAAAGTTAATAAGTGGTAATATCTTGGGTACCTATAAAGACATATAATGGAGAGTGGTGATTAATATATCTAAAAGATTAGCAATGCATGATCCATCATATAAATTAGATCTAATGAAGAGTAATACGTTAAAAGGTTAGAAAATCTTGAATATAAATGTGAAGTTACGAAGTGTCAAGATCATGTTAACTAATAGATATATCAATGGATCATGTTGAATCCATGCAAAAGTAGATAAATAGTTCTTATAGGGTCAAAGAGTTAACAAGATCCTATAGAATGAATAGGGAGCTGACAGATGGCATAGTTTGAGAAGCCCAAATCAATATTGACAGTCAATATTAAAATTAAATCCAAATATGGTCGAGATAAAACCAAATAAAATATTTCAAAGGGATGCCATGGAGGTAGACATGTTAGTTTAAAATGGTTCATCACCAAATCTAGAAGCATGATTATGACCTTTTCTCCATTTTTACATACCAAGATGAACTATTAGGGAGCAATCAACATCAGAACAAGATCATAATAGATTGATCCAACTATTATCATAGCTTTGAGATCACAATTCTACTTTTAAATGAATTTATTCTACCATTTTAACCTTAAAGAGAGTCAATGTAGGCTAGGAATATATTGAAATAGACTAATACAATTATTATGGCTACTTTCCAAGAGTAATCTTAGGTATTATTATCTTTTATAATGGTATCAATGCTAGATTGATTGGAAATTTGGGTCATTATTCTCCATTCTCCATCTCTCTATGTATGATCCCCATATCTCATCCCATTATATTATAAATATAGGATTCTAAGCCTCGAAAAGGATCTATCTCTTTGGCATCACTAAACTATACCAAGATTTGTACTGTAACACCTATTTGATGTAATAATAGATTGAATTCCTCCATTTGCAAGCTAAATCAATGTGTGTTCATGAGTTCATTGAAGTGGTTAGGTGAATATATGTTTTAATTTCCTTTGTCTAAGTTTTTTTACCTTAATATAGTGTTTTTATAGTTATCATAGGTCATTCCAAGTGCATATACTCTGTTGGTTAGTTTGGAAGTGGACAATTACCCTCCCATACTATATTGATAGCTAATCAATGCCTTGTTATGAAATACTTATGTGGAAGCTAATCAAAGAGTGAATGAAGTGATGTTTAATAGTATTTCAGGTGTATTATAGTTTGTCTTAGGTAAGTATAAGGATTAAAACATTTGGTGCATCACCATATTTTTACATGTTTTTATGAATTATTGTTAATCTTTCTCCCCTTTTCCTAGCAAGAAGCTAGTTTATGCTTAGTATAAATGATAGATCCAAAAGGAATTTATCCTTCTCTAGAGATATAACCCAATATTAGGTGACACAAATCCTAGGTTCATTCCCATGTTGGACTAGGTGTGAGCAGGAGGACTTGAACAATCCCCTTCTTAGTTAGGGTGTAACCTAGGATGCTAACAGTAACAAAATCATATTGTTATCCTAAGACTAACCTATTAACTAAACCTAGATATTAACAATAGTGTAAATTCAAATTTAATGATTAATGAATTAATTTTTATTATAAATTTTAAAAAAAATATAAGTGGAAAAGCCTCATAAAGTAAATAAAACAAATAAAACCATTATGTTATAATTAGTAAATGTATTGAATTATAATTAGGAAAAATAAAAAACATAAAAGGAAACATTGAGATTTAAATAAGGGAATGTTTTAAAGGGGAGAGACTTAAATAAATCACAAGATATTCATAAGAAAGAAATAAAAGAGAGCTTATATAACTAGAAGTTTTTAGAAAAATAGAAAAAAAAAGAAGAGGAACAGGGAGGATAAGAAGGAATAGGAGAAGAGAAGAGGGAGGGGGTGAGACATGTGGATATACAGAGTATAAAAGGGAATCAATTGAAGAGTAAAATGTTAAAATAAGTTGTAGAGTGACTTGGAGAAGAGTGTTTCACTCAAATTTTGATATTAATTTAGAAGAAGGTAGTAAAACTAGAAATACAGGTTGTGGTAGAAATACTGATAAAAGTGCACATGTTAGATCTAAAGATTGTGAAGAGATCCTCTTTATCTTGGGAGGAAAACTTGAAAATAAGAAAGTACTAAATTAAAAAAAATTGTTAGACAAGTAGCTAGGTGGATTGCCTAGCTACGGATAGATCCTAGAAGCATGAGCTTCTTTATGGTATATCAATCCATCATTTTAAAATAATTAAGTTGATAAAATAGAAAGTACTTGCATCAATAACTAAAAGGTACTGAAACTCTAAACAAGAATTGTTTGATAAAGAGATGTACTAGAAATGATCTAATTAGTGACAAGATAATTAGTGTTAGTGCTAATGGGCTAAGGTATGGTTCTAAAAATTAGGTATAAGTCTATGGTTAGGAAAAATCATAAAAAAGAGGGTCTGATTGGGTATAGGTGGCAAAAGGGAGCTTGATGGTTTTAGGTATGATATTGAACTATCTATGGTCAATATGATCATCAACGGTTAAGGGTTAACCATTAGTGGTTAGGTAAGCATCAATGGTTGGGCTAACCATTAGTAGTTACTTGTAGGTGAATCAAGGACAATATTCTAGGTATGAATCCCAAGAGGTGGGTGAGGTCTGTACTAATTTCAAAGTGGAAATATAACAAATAACTTTGAAAAATAAATGATTGTCTTATTGGGAAGGTCAATTAGATGGATAGTTAAGGCAGATTTCTTGATTTAGAAGTTGATCATAATTATAACAGAGTGATGTTGCTTGGAGTGGTGATGATAAGTTGGGCTAAAAGGGGGCATAGATACCTTCAATGGTTCTAAAATACATCGGTGGTCGAGGGTGTGCTTATAAAATGTTGAGAATTTGTTTAATGAAATGTTGGAAAAAAGAGAGATTTGAATAGAAAGAAAGATTTTTTGTGAGTTTTAGAGGTAATATGGGGAAGGGGACATGTTAGATGGGTATGAAGTTTGAATAAAAAAATAGGTATAGGTTGGTAATTAATTTAGTGTTCATACTAAGATGATTGGTTTTATAGGCCCATGACTAGATTTAGATGAGGGTCTAAGTTCCTACACTATTTGTAGTAGTTTGAGATGTGATGACTTCTAATGAGTGGAAATATATGAAGGCTATGGGATTAGGCATGATGCATCACTATCAACATATACCATGAGACCTAGATATGGTTATTGTGCTCATAAAGAGATGGGATATTATGATAAACAACTTCTGGTTGCCTACTGAGGAGATCACCATCCTATTGGAGGATGTGACTAGGATCACTAGATTGATTATCTAAGGATATACCATGTACCACATAGAGAGTGATGAGTCAGATTACCACATGGACCCCTTATATGATGCATATCAAGTTCATGCATAGTTTTATGCATGTGGATTTAGGTATGGTCCATTGTATTAGAGGGGTCTTGGGTACAAGTGCTTTATGATGATGGATTTGATGAGTTTTGTGCTATTGAACCCTATGGGTGGTTTATTTCCATATTTCTTGGAATGCTAGTGGAGATGCTTCTAGGGAGGACCATTTTTGGGTGGGCATAAGTCTTGCTTTTGTAAATTTATAAAGAGCTATGGGCCTTCTGAGTGCACAGGCATTATGGGATTAGTGTTAGATTTGTGCTGCATAATTGGAATTTTAAGAACATTTGGGTATTGAGACCTTTAGGATTGTTAGAGGATACTCATACACTAACCAATTATGTTGTCAACTTCATGTAGTGGAGGAAAACATAGGCCTACATAGGAGTAAGTGGTGGAGCTATAGATATTGAGTGGTTTTGGGATGCCTTGGAGGGTCTAGTGCCAGGGGATGTTGCATGGTGACAATATGTTGGGTGTTCATAGTGGGCAAGATTTAGGTACCACACGATTGGGCTATAAAGCTAGAGGTGGGTGTATGGAGGAGAGAGATGGAGATGGAATTGATCTCAGTTAACTAGGTATGGAGATATTTTGGCTTGGTACAAGGGATTCCACCTAACACATTGAGGTACCAGAGAGAAGAGGTTGAGTTCTTTCTACTTGAACCATAACCATAGGACATAGTTAATGACTTTAAGGAGTTACCAATGGGAGGCTAGTTTGATGATATAGGTATTGTTGATTGTTACATAGCCTAGTACTAGGGTAGGTATGTTGTAGTGGATTTTGGATGGGGGATAGTGGTATGTAGGCCATGGATTTTGATCTAATGGTGGCATAGGTGTAGGGTAACATAGGCAACAATAACATTATCATCAACCTAGGCATAGATACCTACCTTACAGGGATAGGTTGCCTCTTTTTAGGGATAGATCATGACAATACAAAGGTAGGTAGGGGTAGTGACTATGGAGAGGGACCAGGCATGGGCCCAAGTCATAGATTTATAGGGGTAAGTGGCCACTTTGCAGGGTTAGATTTGCTCCTTATAGGGATAGATTAGGGTTGGGATGGTAGGTACAATAACAAGAGGGCCACTAAATTTAGTGCCACAAGCATGGTATCTAACAAATAAGTAGGAGCTTAAATATTATGAGGTGATGGTGCTTGATTAGTTTCACCATACCATGAGATTTGTAGAGTAGAGAGCTAGTTTGGGTAGTGGGGTTACTGTTGATGTAGGAAAGTGCACCCTGCGATAGGAAAATGGATTCCTGCCCTCTCCTAGCAACATGGAAACCCCTCTCTCACCTGTGGGATGGTGAATCAGGAGAGGAGAGTCTCTAGGTATGGGCTAGTTCCCTCTGATGTATCTTGTTTGTTTCAGGTAGCACAAAATATAGGTATATAGGTATACTGGGGGGATGAAAAGAGATAGAGAAAAAGCATGAAAAAAATAGCCTACTCTAAAAGAGGTGATACACCAAAAATAGGTTGACCTTCCACATCCACACTCAATATCAGGGAAAAACATACATACACTCAGATCTGGCAGAAAAGACCAGGTCTCTAGGATGATAGGGAGGTTCTTATGGAAAGCACAAGGAACAGGGACTCACCAAGGTGCTGAGAAATACACACTGTAAGTGACCTCACCTATTTTATACCTCCAAAATAGAACTCTACTCCTGGCAGCAACAGATAGTGGCACTTTGTAGATCACAGGTTTGTTAGTGTTGAACCTGTGAGAGCATCAAGAGACAATGACTAGACATAGATTAACATTCAATGCATACATAAAAAGATCCATCCAAATAGAGGTAAAACTACCTTTTATTGATTCAGGTGGAAATTTTGGAGAGCAGTGCTCTTTACAAAAGTGGGGAAGATCTCCTGATAAATGAACAAGTCTGCCCATTTATAGAGAAAAGCCAAGAGGAGTCTCATTGGAAAGAGTGAAAAAACACTATTGATGATGTCATAAGTCTACCAAGACCATGCTTATTGCCTCGTTTTGCATGCTAGTCTTCTCCTCTGGTGGCTGGGTAGGTTTTTTCCTATGTTCTGCAAGTGTTTTTTGCTGCCTCATGTTGTGGGTGGTGAATTTGCCACCCGCTGCAGTGGATTGCATGTAGGACTTCTGCCAACATCGGTCGATAAGCTACCGACCGCGGCAGTTTTGCCGACGTCGGCCTATGTAAGCTACCGATGGCGGCAGTTTTGCCAACGTCGGCTGATGTTAGTGGCCTCTTTTTCTCTGCCAGCATTGTGGGCGGTGATTTTGCTGCCCTCTGCATTACATGTAGGGGGTCTCTTTTTACCCGCCTGTGTTGTGGGTGGTGATTTTTCCACCCTCTACATTTTGTCTGCCCTTCCTTTTTTGCTAAGTGTTGAACGCCCCAATTTTTTCCCTTCTTCTTGTGAACGTTTGAAGACTCTGCCTCTTGCTACTGTGAATGCCAACAAACTAGGCCAATGAGCCAATGCTCTGAAATAGAGCTGTCAAACCTTGAAGGTGGACCTTGCAACTCGAAATGGCTGGCCATGTAAAGCAGGGGTAGAAGTTGACCGAGATTTTGCCTGAGGGACAAAATTGGGTCAACAAATTGGTGACTCACAGGGGAAGCGTGCCTGCTAGGCTTAGAACTTAGTTGCCTTACATTCCATTAGGTGCAGAGTCAGATGGTGACTTTTGAAGAGAGTTCTCCACAGCTTGATAATCCCAGAATCAAAATACACAAAATTTACCCCTAAAATGAAGGGAAACACACAATGCTAAAAACAACTAACTGTGCAAACTGCACTTAGGGAAAATAGGGAAAATTATGTACAGTCAAACCAAAATTTAGTGGCAGCGCTTCAAATGTATCCCGTTGACTGGGATACATAATTCTTCGCCATCCAACTTGGAGAGCTGAAATGCGTTATGCTGCTTGCACTGAGTAATGATGTAAGGACTGCTCCAGAGGGCATCAAATTTTGCTATTTTTGGGCTTAGCTCTATCTTCATCCCATTTTAGGATAATGTCTCCTTCGATGAGACTTTTTGACGAAGAATTCTTTTCAAAATGTCCTTTCACTTGCTGTTAGCTACTGACCATAGAGACCACGACCCAATTCCTTACATCCTGGAGCTCCATTAGTTCACACAATCTGACCTCGATGCTGCTTCCTTCTTTTAGCTGCAGCTGATGAACGAGATCTAATGCTGGAAACTCGAGTGAAATAGGAAGCTTTACTTCCCTTCCATACACAAGCGTATATGGAGAATTTATGATTGATCTTTTCAGAGTGATTCAATCAGCCCATAAAGCTATCTTCAGCTTGGCGTGCCAAGTTTTCTAATTTTCTTCCATGGTCCTCTTTATAATCTTGATCAAATTTTTGTTAGTGGACTCAGCTAGCCCATTTCCCTGTGAGTAATAATTTGATGAAGTGCTGAGGTATATACCATACCTTAGCGCCCATTCACTAGTTTTGGTTCCCAAAAAAGCTAAGGCATTGTCTGAAATTATAGTGGCTGGGACCCCAAAACGTGTCACTAAGTCCTCATAGAAATCCAGGACTACGCTTTCATTTGCTTCCTTCAAAGCAATGGCTTCCACCCACCTGGTGAAATAATCCGTAGTAGTCAAGACCCATTTGTGTCTGGCACTAAAGGGAGGATTGATCATCCCTATGAAATCCAGGCCCCACTGGATGAATGGCTGTTCAAATTGAATGGGCTGTAGGGGCATGGCAACCAATCACTGTTTTCCATCAAAAAGTGCACACTTTTGGCACTTTCTTACCCAGGCGTGGGTATCCTTGAAAAGAGTGGGCCAAAAATAGCCAGCTCTCATTATTTTTGCCATTGTAGTCTTAGGGGTGAAATGGCCACCTGTTGGCCCATCGTGAAACTCAGCCAATACCTTATCAGCCTGATTGGAGTCAATGCATCTCAAGAGAACCTCAGAGAGATCCTTCCTAAATAATACTCCATCAATCAAAACATAGGGAAGGGACTAAAGTTTAAAATACCTTC
Source organism: Torreya grandis (assembly GCA_037957365.1). Classification (NCBI taxonomy): domain Eukaryota; kingdom Viridiplantae; phylum Streptophyta; class Pinopsida; order Cupressales; family Taxaceae; genus Torreya; species Torreya grandis. The sequence continues at coordinate 962,608 of JARHVA010001001.1, read as the reverse complement.
TTTCGGCCTTACCGAGACCCTGTGGACATTCACCTGTAAGAAAGAAATGCCTCATGTCCAATGTCCAATCTCTTATGATAGCTGGTTCTTCTGTAGTGGCTGCATCATGGATCAACAAGCTGTCTTCATCCTTTTGTCTCAAATCTATGGCTAGCTATTCACACAGGCCCCTTCCTCTCACCAACCCGGCGATTTTGATGTCTATGTCATACTCCATTACCTTGGTGATCCATCCTACTCTTTTCTCATTTAAGTCTCGATTGGTCAAGAAATCCTTGACACCAAGATGTGGAACCATGAGATGGATCCTGCTGTTTGATAACATATATCTGAATTTCTTCAAGCTGTAAACCACTGCCAAGACTTGCTTCTCTACGTAGGTGTACCTAATTTTGAAGTCCTCTAACCCTTGGCTGAAGAAGGTGAGTGGTTGTTTGAGGTTATCACTATTTGCTTGAGTAAGCATAGCAGATATTACTTCTCCATTGCTGAAGGTATAGAGATTGAGGTCTTTATTGAAGTCGAGGTTGATTAGAGCGGGAGCCTGGGTCAAAGCCTATTTGATAGCTTCAAAGATATCCTTTCTTGGTGTTGTCCACTTGAATTCTTCACCCTTCCTCAGCAAGGAGGTTAGGGGTTTAACTATTTCATCAAAATTCAAAATGAACCTCTGAATGAAATTTATTCAGCCAAAGAAACTCTGTAAGCCTTTCTTGTGCTTTGGTAGGGACATCTCCAAGATGGAGCGGACTCTTTCGGGGTCAATAGACAAACCTTCCTTGGACACAATGTGGCCAAGAAGTTTCCCCTCATGAACCGCACATACACATTTCTTTGGATTTAGGGAGATGCCAAATTCCTTGCACCTCTCAAAAATCTACCTGAGGTGCTTCATATGCTGTCCCGCCTCCTTGGAGAAAACTGTTATATCATCGAGGTACACCAGCACATTCTTATTTATCAAACCACTGAAAGCCATGTCCGTGGCTCGCTAGAAAGTAGCACCAGCATTGGATAGCCTGAAAGGCATTTTATAGTAGGCAAACGTTCCCCATTTAGTGGTGAAGGCTATTTTGTATTGGTCGCAGCCCCGCACCAGAATCTAATTATATCTCGAATAACCATCTAGGAGGGAGAAGCATTCAGAACCAGTTACCTTTTAGAGGAATTGCTCCATGTTTGAAAGGGGATAATGATCCTTTAAAGAGACTTTATTAAGGTCTCTAAAGTCGACACATAACCTGATCTCTCCATTTTTCTTTCTAACTAGAACCAAATTGGCCAACCATGAGGAATGTTTGATCGGAAATATAATGCCGGACTCAATCAACTTGACCAATTCTTTTTGCATAAGGAGCTCAATCATCGGATTAACAGGCCTCTGCTTTTGCATGACTAGTTTTGCACCTTCTTCTAATTCAATAGTGTGTTGGGCGAGTCTTGGATCAAAGCCTTTCAAGTCACTATAGTTCTAGGCAAAGACGTCAGCGAACTCCTGACACAAGAGAATGAAAGCTTGCCTTTCTTGAAACATGCAGACCTTACCGAGCACTAGCAACTTGTCCTTGAAGATTTCAACCTTTTCATAATTCTCTTCTTTGGTAGTGATGCATGCTTTGTCATCTCTTAGTTGGTCTTCTCCATTGAAAATACTTTCAAGTGTGACCAGACCCTTAGGAAGTTTATTGTTCTTCAATTGAACAATCTGATCTCCATATTGCTGTTGCAATTTCACTTGATTGTGGACAGCAAACTCAGCCTCTTCTTGCAGAAAAAGAGCTATCTACTGGTCATTTTTGAAGACCTGCCAATTTGTAACATTGTCTAGAATTGAAGGCCAAACCACCACTTTTAAATGGCGTGAACCACAACCCCTACTTATTTCTTTTGAAACATCAAATTGGGTGCCAACAGCTGCCAGCCTGTCATCCTGCTTATTTTATTCCCTGGGAATCGAGGTAATGTTAAGAGCAAGGAAATCTTCCATCAAGTCCCAGACTCTATGCTTGTAAGACTTCAGTAAGGAGTTCTTGGTTAGGTTTAGGCCTCTTATTTGGTTCACTATTAGTTCACTGTCCCCCAGGATTTGCAATTTCCTGATCCCTCTCTTTCTTGCCCACTCAAGTCCATGAATCAAAGACTCATATTCTACAACATTACATGTGCAAGAGAACTAGAAATGGAAGGCTGAAAATTACCTTTCTTTAGAAGGGGAAACTAACATTGCCCCACCACCAGTGCCCAGTTTGCTTTTGGAACTGTCGAAGTACAGCTGCCATAGGCCAAGGTCTTCTTTGTTCTCCTTCATTATATTGGGCATGACGGTGTTTTCTTCATGCAAGCAATAGACACCAAGGTCTACCTCCTCAATAATCTTATAAGGATCATGCTCAAAGTTATCACTTCCCCACTCATCCAAGAGTAGATCTGCGACTCCTTCAAGAGCAGAAGATGAGGACTTGTCTGTTTGAGAGTCTTCTGGATCAATGATATTGTAACTGACATTCACTGCCTTGGGTGAATAGGGCTCTAGGTGGTCCTTGTAGAGTGGCTCAGATTCAATTTTCACTTTTGTCCTGTATTTGGTTCTAAAAACCAGATATGAACAATTCGCTGCTAGATAACCACCTATTTTGGACGTAAAGTCCCTAGACAAATAGATCGCAAAATATGGAGGAATGTCCACTACCACTATATCTTGGGGGATTGAGAATGTCGGGCAGGAATGCAATGTTAAACTCAATCCTTTCAAGATCCTGACTGTCTTTGCAGGTGTTCCATCTAGTTGTAAGACTCCCTTGTTCATGGATTCGTACTTTAACCCCATCTTATCAGCAATGCACTTGGGCATTACTGAAGTGCTGGCCCCACTATCAATTATGCAATTATGTACTAAGAAATCCCCTATGATCAAAGATACATAAAAAGGGGGAGTCTTTTCTTCTTTCTTTACCTAACTTGAAGCAGAAGGCTGCCCATTCATCATTAGGACGTTATTAGTGTCTGTTGGGATGGCTTGGCGATCTAGCTCATGCAATTCTTTCTTCAATACCTCCTTTTGTCTTGAAAGAGACAATGAATCCCATAGAGAAATGCTCACATGCAATTTCTTCATTTGATCAACTATATTAACTTGGGGACTGACTCCTTTCATGTTTTCCTTTGGGTTGATCCTGACTGGAGCTGTAGACTGAGGAGCTGGAGGTGTAAATGGTTGTCTGACAATTGGGGCCTTTTGAAATGGGTGTGGTGGAGGATTCGTTGCTGCTTGAGGGGAGGCCTACGCTTCTCCAATTGCTCTTCTTTTAAATCTCGTGTTGGCTGCAATGCAATCAACATGATTGCCTACAGCACCTCCATGATTAATTACACAAAGTTCACCTTCCTCGTGATTTATCAGGGTAGAATCCGGCTGAGTTTGATTGTTACTTGTGCTGGGTTGGGCTGGAAACTCAAAAAACTGAGAAAAATTAGTAGCCTGATTTTCTAAATTTTGAAAGAAATTCATCATGTCATTCGTATGGATAGCTTGCTCTTGACCTTGTCCCATGGTCGAACAGCCTGGCTGCTCCTGCACTAGACTGTTCTGAGTAGGCATCATGGCTTTAGATGAAGAAGAGGGGCTTGAGTTATAATTTTGATAAGGCCTGGTTGTAGTGAGCTACCCCTGACCTTGGTTATAATTTTGAAAGGGGGGTCTAGGGGCATGGCCATAATTTTGATAACCTTGGTTTGGCTTGTTGCTTTGAGCTTGCTGCCTTTTAAGGGCAACAAGTTCATTTGACATGCTCTGCAATAGGCCCTTAACTTCATTTAATTCATTGGATGGAATAGCAGCTGGCCTCTCAATGACAGGTAGGGGAGCAATTATGGGAGTGACAACCTGAATTGGGGGCAGCGGTTCTGGGAAAGGTGGCATATGAGGCTTAGGGGCGATTTTTCTAGCTTAAACCAAGCAATTTTTGGCCGTAATGGCTATGTCATATGCAGCTGGCAGTATGTGTCCCCCCATAGATTAGATCATCACAGCAATATCACTGTTCAATGCTTTTAGATAGTACAAGAAAGCGTAGCTGGGAGTCAGCCTTACCAGGATGGGAATTATATCCCAAGTCTTTTGAAACCACGTATTGAAGTCCTGCATGTACTCGTGCAGAGCTCTTTTTATAGTTGTCATCTGCTCAGCAAGAGAGAGGCCATCACTTTTTTCCCCAAAATGATTAGTTAAATGGGTGGCCAATTCATTTTAGGAATGTATGGAATTCACATGCAAGGTGCTGTACCAGTCGAGAGCTTTCCCTTTCAGAGACAAGGCTAACAGTCTGATGGCAATGTTTTCTTCTATTATGTTGTGAATATTGCAAAGATTGGCAATATTCTTGATATGCTCAACAACCGTAATAGGTCCCACTCCATCAAAAGAAGGCACATTTTTTAGAGTTGTTCCTGGAATTGGGTCATAACATGAGAGGTTTAAGGGGCTCTCACCACGAAAAGCTGCAAAAGGCAATGCCATGGCTGGAACAGGTTGTATTTGTGGCTGAGCTGGGTTGGTGTTCCTAGCAACAAGTCTAGGAGGATTTACTAGTGGATAAGGGTGAGTTCTTCCAAACCTGAGCCTTTTAGCAGAGTTTAAAGGCAACTCAATTAAAACAAAAGGGACCCCTCTTGAAGATGACCTTGTGGTAACCTTTGGCATAGAAGTTTAAGTGACTGGTCTTAAAAATAAAGAACTGAGCTCTTACCAGTAGAGTCAAAAGATGCTGGGAAATATTTGAAATGACTGTAGCAAGACCAACATCAATCTTGAAATACTATTGCGTTGAAAAATACAGTCCCACCGGGTGTGCCAAAACTATTGACGCAGGAAAGTGCACCCTGCAGTAGGAAAATGGATTCCTGCCCTCTCCCTGCAACATGGAAACCCCTCTCTCGCCTGTGGGATGGTGAAGCAGGAGAGGAGAGTCTTTAGGTATGGGCTAGTTCCCTCTGATGTATCTTGTTTGTTTCAGGTAGTGCAAAATATAGGTATATAGGTATACTGGGGGGATGAAAAGAGATAGAGAAAAAGCATGAAAACAAACAGCCTACTCGAAAAGAGGTGACACACCAAAAATAGGTTGACCTTCCACATCCACACTCAGGATCAGGGAAAAACATACATACACTCAAATCTAGCAGAAAAGACCAAGTCTCTGGGATGACCAGGAGGTTCTTATGGAAAGCACAAGGAACAGGGACTCACCAAGGTGCTGAGAAATACACACTGTAAGTAACCTCACCTGTTTTATACCTCCAAAATAGAACTCTACTCCTAGCAGTAGTAGACAGTGGCACTTTATAGATCGCAAGTTTGCTGGTGTTGAACCTGTGAGAGCATCAAGAGACAATGACTAGACACAGATTAACATTCAATGCATACACAGAAAGATCCATCCAAATAGAGGTAAAACTGTCTTTTATTGATTCAGGTGGAAAATTTGGAGAGCAGTGCTCTTTACAAAAGTGGGGAAGATCTCCTGATAAATGAACAAATCTACCCATTTATAGAGAAAAGCCAAGAGGAGTCTCATTGGAAAGAGTGAAAAAACACTATTGATGATGTCATAAGTCTACCAAGACCATGCTTGTTGCCTCGTTTTGTGTGCTAGTCTTCTCCTCTGACGACTGGGTGGGTTTTTTCCTATGTTTTGCAAGTGTTTTTTACTGCCTCATGTTGTGGGTGGTGAATTTGCCGCCCGCTGTAGTGGATTGCATGTAGGACTTCTGCCGACATTGGCCGATAAGCTACCGACTGCGGTAGTTTTGCCGACGTTGGCCTATGTAAGCTACCGATGGCGGCAGTTTTGCCGACGTCGGCCAATGTTAGTGGCCTCTTTTTCTTTGCCAGTGTTGTGGGCGGTGATTTTTCTACCCTCTGCATTGCGTGTAGGGGGTCTCTTTTTACCCACCCATGTTGTGGGTGGCGATTCTGCCACCCTCTGCATTTTTTCTACCCTTCCTTTTTTGCTAAGTGTCGAATGCCCTGGTTTTTTCCCTTCTTCTTGTGAACGTTTGAAGACTCTACCTCTTGCTACTGTGAATGCCAATGAACTAGGCCAATGAGCCAATGCTCTAAAATGGAGCTGTCGACCCCTAAAGGCGGACCTTGCAACTCAAAATGACTGGCCATGCAAAGCAGGTGTAGAAGGTGACCGAGATTTTGCCTGAGGGACAAAATTGGGTCGAAAGTTACACTAACTACTCCAAAGCAGTGGGATATTATTGTTGGGTAGATAGGGGTCCTAGGGGGACCACCATCAGGTACATGCATAGGTCTAGATTGGGCAAATGGTAGTGGTGTAAGTGGTCTGATTACTCTAGGGGCCTAATTGATATATGATATATGATATGTATATGATTTTTGATTTTTGCCTACATGATCATGATGTGATATATACATTTTGAGAGAGATACATGTATATTGTTGTATACCCATGATGACGATATTTATTGATGATTACATATTCATGATTTTAGAGATATGATCCTAGTTTATTTGTTGATGGCTTTAATGGTTATGAGGATTATAAATGAATGTTTAGATTGATTATGGTTATGCTTATGATGGTGTGGACTTACCTAGCTAGTCATGTGGTGAGATAGCATTTGTTCACTTATGATTATGATGATATTTGTGATGATTTATATGCTAATGATTTAATGAGTATATGCTTCCTTATACAAGTTTATACATGTGGTGAAGATCCTTTATTGATTTGTTATTTATAGATGTCATGATGTTGATATGATATTGATGGATATACTAATGTATCTTTGGTATTGTGGATGTGTTGATGCTATATGAAAAATCTATCTTTATATATAACTTAAGTGAAAATTTACATGAAACAAGTGAATAACAAACTAGATGTATAAGAGACTATGAAAAATCATGAGGGGCACACCCATGAATAAGGAACATAATGTCCTTTTATTAGCAAGGATTGACATGAAATCCAAAGTTGGATTTTAGCTTATTAAAGATAAGCCTTTCAAGTGATTCACATTAGCATGCTTAATTTTGATAATGAGGTATCTTGATCAAGATGTGTCAAGTATGCTCATAGTCCTATGTATATGTGATATATGGAGGGAGAATGGGTGAAACTAGAACTGTTTAGTAAGACTAGTATGCCTTTTTTGTAGCCTTCCCAAAGAGGTAGTATAGACAAGTCTATATTTATATACAAAGTGTAGACTGATTGATGTGGGAAGTCTACTAAGGAGATCTGATTGTGGTTTTTCCAAGATTATTGTTGATATGAGAGCTTATTCTAATTTTTAAAATTCTATTCCTTTTGCTTGAGGGTCTTTTTCTATTTTTCTATTGCTTTAGGGTTGGGTAAGTTGATCGATACATGAAGCTTTTAAAAATTGCTAGCATTTGACAAATATTTTTCTTATCCATCCTTCAAGGGAGTGGTATAAGCTTATTTTTCAAATGCTTTTGATAACTATCCTTCTAGGGAGTAGTCCACCTTATGTTTTTTCAATTTCAAATGATTTCCAATAGCTATCATTTAAAGGAGAAATTTTTGGATGCTAGGGGTGACCCATGATTTGACTTTTGCTACTAATCTTGCCTTTAATTGATTTTTCTTGACATAGACTTGTCTATTTTTCTCAATGGATGACCTTTATGGCAGCAAAACTAAGCTGACATAAAAGTTTAGCAAGTGAAAAGGATATAGGTGACAATAACCATAGGAACCCCTTCTCAAAGAGAGGGGAAGTACTATGATAATCATGCCTTAGGTAGAGCCATGGTACCATAAGTTCAAGACTAGGCTATGCTTGTGACAGATAATCACATGATTCAATTTTAGTTGGTTGCCCCTAAAAGAGGAAAATGAAATATGGTATGCAAAGGATGAGCTTAAGTTAGAAAAATGGTGATCTCAAACTTTATTTTAACAATGAAAAGGACACACATGTGAGACATTGAGCATCTCACATTTTGGGTTTCCTTTGAGAGAAGATAACTGGTAAGCTCCTGATCCATACTTATGGGTTATGATGTAGGGTCCAAGCCAATTGAAAGCAAATTTTCAATATTTACTTTTCTCCATGTTGGTGACATGTTGATTATATTTAAGGACAAGATCTACAATATTGAATTCTCTCACTTTCAAGTGTTCATTATAGGCTCATTTAATTCACTCTTGATAGACATGAACATGGGAAAGAGTAGCTAAATGATGTTCATCAAGTAGCTTGAGTTGGACTAAACATTCTTGATGGTAATCTTCTTCTAAAATGAGGTCACATAAAGATATGTGAAGAGAAGGTATTTGGATTCAAAGCGGTAAGACGGCCTTGCCTCTAAAGATGAGAGAAAAAGGTGTAACACTAGTGGGGGTTCAGATGCTAGTATGATATACCCATAGGGAAAAGGGGATGTGCAAGTGCTAATCCTAACATAAGGCATTAACCATTTTAGTAAGCATGTTGTTAAGGTTTTTTTAGAGGCTTTATCTTGTCCATTTACTTATGGGTCATAAGGTGATGAAAATCTAAGTTAAATACCAAATACATCACAAAGGCCATGAACTTGTTTGTTTTTGAAAGATTTTCCATTGTCGATGATGATCTTATGGGGAACAGTGAAATGGAAGATGATATGATGGCTGATGAATTCAATAATCTTTCTAGCATTTATTGAGATAAGGTGAATATCCTCCACCCATTTGGTAAAATATTTAGTTGTGATAATGATATAATGATGTTGTTGTGAAGAGTGGGGGTTGATTTCACTAATAAGGTCTAGACCCCATTGCAAGAAGGGTCAAAAGTCTATAGAAACATAAAGACTATTGATAGCTGTGTGATGTAAATTAGCATATTGTTGAAATTTTCACACTTTTTCACATAATCATAGTAACCTTGGTTAAGGGTAGGCCAGTACTAGCCCAGGTGATGGATACACTTAGCCAGTGTGAGGTTACTAAAGTGACTCCCACATATACCATCATGTGTTTGTTTGATGGCATGAGAGGCTTCTTAACCATGGAGATAATGGAATAGGAGGCCATTCAAGCCTCATTTGTAGAGTATTCCTCCCATAATGGTATAATGAGAGGTGATTTAAGCAAATACTCAATGTTCATTCCTAGAGAGGTAAGAGGGAACTATTCTAAGGTGAAGGTATTCAAAGGTTTGTTGGTACCAAAAGTTAGGTAAAGTTTCTTCCACACTAAAGATGACTGGATTGTCTGATTTGGTGTAAGAAGGTTTAGTGAGACAATAGACAATGATAGATAGTTTGAAGTTGAATGGTGTTTATGGGATTTGAGAGGCAAAAAAATCCATGGTATCAACAAACTTATTGGTAGATTGAGGGATGGTTTGGATATGGTAGTTTTTGAATGAGGTTAAGAGTTATATGAAAAATTATCTATATAGTTTCATATTTTCATTCTTATATTGGTAAATGCCATTGACTTGGTTGACCACAAGTTGGGATTCCCCAGAGATATTTATTGTTAAGACTCCTAAGGCTAGGGTAGTTTGGAGATCTATTACTAGGGGTTTGTACTCAGCTACATTTTTGGTGCATTCAAAGTCAAGTTTAAAGGATAAGGGAAGTAGTTTATCAATAAGAGGGTTATAGACAATACCCACTCCCCTACCATACTAGCATTTGGAACCATAAAAAACCATGGTTACCTAATTGGTCAAATTTTCTTGAGATAGGCTTGTAATAGACTCATCTAGAAATGCATGAGGGGGAGGTTGATTGTTCACTAGGGGTGCCTCAACTAGTTGGTCAGTAATTAATTATCCCTTAATTGACTTCTAATAGAAGAACTCAATGTCAAACTCAGCTAAAATCATGATCCACTTAGCCATATGCTAGTTTTGATATGGTTTGGAGTGCATGTATTTAAGGGGTTGGTATTGGTTATGACAAAAATTTTATGGTTAAGAAAGTAGTGGTGAAGTTTGGTGGCCATAAAGACTAGGGCCAGACACAATTTCTTGATATGTGTATACCAAGTCTCATATTTGACAAGTGTATATATAATGTAATAGATGGATTTCTCTTTATGTTATTTATCTTGATGGGTAAGCATAGCCCTTAGGGAGTGGTATATGGTAGAGATATAGAAGTAAAAAGGTTGGTCATCCTTAAGAGTTGTAAGGACATGTAAAGATAGAAGGTATTATTTGAGTGTATCAAATGCCTTTTGATAATCAACATTCCACTTGAAAGAGACATCCTTTTTTAAGATGTGGTGGAAGGGCTAACACCAATCAGAGAGTTGGGAGATGAAGTGACAAATGGATTGAAGTTTCCCCTATAAGCTATGAAGTTGTTTGATATTGGTCAGAGGTAGCATCTCAAGGATGGCTTTGATTTTGGTTGGATAAAATTTAATTCCTTGAAGGGAAATGATGAAGACAAGAATTTTTCTTGATAAGACCACAAAAATACATTTCTTGGGATTGAAGTGGATGTGATAATGGATAAGTCACTCAAAGATAATCTTGAGAACAACTAAATGGTCTTTACAAATCTTGGACTTCCCAAGAAGGTCATCCACATAGTATTTGATGATTGTATGGATAAGATCATGGAAAATATATGTCATGACATGTTGGTAGGTTGTGGTAGAACTTGAAAGACTAAAAGGGATGAATCTGTAATATAAAGTCCCTTATGGGGTGATAAAGGTAGTTTTGTGTTGATCTTTAGGGGTAATAAAAATCTAATTATAACTCAAGAATCCAACCATGAGTGATAACATCTCATGGCATACTATAAGATCAATAAGTTAGTCAATGCCAGGTAGAAAAAATCCATCCTTTGGGTAAATGAGATTGAGGTCATAAAACTCCACATAGATATGTATTCCCTTATGGGTTTAGTGACAAGTAAAATGTTTAAAACCCATTGGGGATAATCAATGGATTGAATAAAGTTGACATAAATGAGAATTTGAAGCTCTTCTTTGATAAGGAGGGCTATGTAAGGGTACATTTAGTAAAGTTTATATTTTATAGCTTTGGTGTCATGATTGTTTATGATGTTGTGGGTGGTAGTGGTTGGGTCAATATTGGGCATGTCGGTACATGACCAGGTGAATGTAATACTACAATCTTGGAGGAAGGTAAAGAAGTCTTATAGTTCCTTAAAGGTGAGATTTTGTCCAATTTTGATGATATGGGGGTTGTAAAAAGTGCCTATGTTAATATTTAGGGTAGATTCATTCAACATGATTAAGGTTTCTAGAGGTAAAGATTTGTGGATGGAGGAATCTAGTGTATTAAGGTAGGTGAGAATAACATCATCATATTGACACTAAATAGTGTTAATAGTAGGAGATTCCTCTCTCATGAGTTCAAGATGGGTCAAAGGGATGGATATGGATTCCCCTTCCTTTTGCTAAGTTAGGAGGATGAGGGTAATCTTGTTGACAAAAACAAATTGGGTGGGATGATGTCCTCATCCTCACCCATAAGTGGAGGGGGTGTTGGTGAGGAAGGGGTTTCTTCTACAATAATGGTAGGGGTAGTTTGTTTGGCTTTCTTCTTATTATTTAGAATGAATCTGAGGCCATGCTTCTCATAAGGATTTTGTGTTTCAATCACGGTCAATGTGTGTGGGCCATGCTCATATCATCCTAACTTGAATCCCTTCTAGGCACACTTGTGAAGGTATAGCTTGGAAAAGTTGGGGTTATCCAAATAAGAGAAGGTAGAGGTGAATAGTTGAGGTGGAGAGGGAGTGATGGTAGTGTTAAGTGGCTTGCAAATTCCCCCATTGAAAAATTGGGTTTGATAGCTTAGAGGCCCCAAGGTGGTAATGGCTCCAATATTGGGGTTGTAACCTAGTTGGTGGTTGAGTTTCCCATATTTTTGGTAAGTAAGAAGGGCATCAAGGGTGAGGAGACAGTATTCTCTAAGGGTGAGGTGTTAGAAGGTAGGTTCCAAAGAATCAATGATGTGTATCTGGTCTATGGGTATAGATAAGCTAGTATAGGCCTCAATGGAAGGGTAAGAAGTAATGGATTTAGCTTCCATGGGTGAGGGTTTGATGGTGGTTATTTGTAGTGCTTTGGATGGAGGTAGAATAATGTCATTAGGTTATTAGGTCATATTACATGCTACAAAAGGGATAAGGTTAGCTTGTATGGTAACAACTTGACCTTCATGTTCAAACTTGATGCAACATTGGAGGGTAAAAGTTACACATCCCATGGCACGAATCCAAGGTCTCCTAAGTAAAACATTGTACTACAATTCACCTTTGACCACATAGAAGAGTTTAAGGAGCATGCAAGGTCCTAGCTTAATATGAAGGATGATGGTTATAAAGATAGTGGTCATAGTGTCATTAAAAGATATAAGGATGGCTAAAGTTTTAGACATGACATTATGTGACAGCTTATGTTACTCATAGGCATGGAAAGAGATGATGTTGATACTGGCTCCCCCATTGATCATAACATATTTGATGTGGATTTGGTTGATGTGGGTTATAATAAAAAGATGGGAATCTGGGTCATTAGGGTGGATAGAAGGTATCTCTAAGTCCTTGAAGGTAACACAGGTGGAGAATTAGAGAGCATGAATGAAGGCCTCTATGGGTTGAGAATCCCCCAATTTAACTTTAATGGCTGGCATAGCCTTGATTATGGCCTGACAATGATGGGGTGAGGTGGAAATGAGCTCATAAAGGATCATTTTAGTAGGGGTCTAGTGAAATTGTTTAAGGATGACCCTACTAATGGATTTAAAGGGGTTAACCTCTGATATGCTTAAGATAGTAACTTTGGGCTTAACTGCAAGTGTGGAGGTTTGGGTCTAGTTGGGTATAGGATGAGTTTGTGGGCATGTCCATGGAATGGACACTTTGGTCTTCCCTTTATCATTTTTTGTGATCATGTGACCACATTAATGGTATGAATAGAGGGGGAAGGTGTGATGGGGGGTTGAGTAGATTCTCCATCACTCTGAGGTGAGAGTGGGGGATTAAGAATGTGTGGGTGGCTAGTTGTTGGGTGTAATTGTGGAGAAGTGGATGGAAGGTCATCTTCCAAAAGATAATCCTCATCATAGAGTTGGTGGATAATGGCTTGGAAAGATTTGAAATTCTCTGTGTCATGCCTAGGTGTCTTATGATAGGAGAAAATTTTATGGTCATTATACCAATTTGGATTCAAACCAAAAGGATCAAAGGTCTGATGGGAGGTAATATGAGGTAGAAGGTATTTACTAACCTTTGAAGAATGGTTGTATAGGATTCTACTAGAGGTAAGGAAGGTTTTAGGCTCATGGTTTTGGTTAGTAAGATAGGTGTGTGTGGGTGGTAATAGGTTGGGTGAGAGATGACTTTGGTAAGGTGGTTTAGGTAGATGATTTTGGCCTAGATATAGTGGTATTTAAGGTGGCTGAATTTGATGGTTTTACTGGCTATGATCTAAGAAGGACAAACACATAAAATAATAAATATGCTGGTGTAATCAGTAGGAGTGGGTGATATATGTTGAAAGGGGGTTTCTTTTTTATCAAAGTGGAAGGGTGGGGCCCATGACAGAGGGAAAGGTAAAGGGAGCTAGAGGATTATTGATGTGTTCTTTCAATGCTTTTATCCTTTTAATTGGTGTGGGTTGAGATCTAGGTATAGGCTTGGGTGAAGTTAAGTTTACTTTCAAATATGGGTGAAACAAAATTTGAGTATGGAAAGCACAAAGAGTTTTGAAAGGTTTTGTTAGTGAGGTGGTGGAGTTTTTGGTTGACTAATAATTTGAGGTCATTTTGGAGGTTCATATTGGTTTAAGAGGTGGTGGATAGATGATGGATTGGTTGGTTAGAGATGTGATAGATGGTTTAGGTTTGTTGATGGAGGGAAGCCCTAAATATTACCAAAAATTGGCTTGATCCATATCTAGTTTTAAGGAAATTCCTATTTTTGTACTAATGTGGAAAAAGGTTTATGTACTAGTCCTAATACATGGGTAATTGATGCAATAGATAGACTCATAGGTTGGGTGGGATGCTTGGCAGGTTGGTTGATCTCTTAAGGTGAGGAACACAAGGTTGAGATAAATGTCTCATTCATAAGAGGCATGGGTAAGAATTATCCTCTTTTAGGGAAAATATCCGTAGGAGTATTGGTTTTTTGGGTAGTTGGTAGAAGTGATGAATCAGGAATGTTGACTTACCTAGATGTACTAGTTGAGGTAGTATGTGAGGAGTATTGGTTTTTTGGGTAGTTGGTAGAGGTGGTGAATCAAGAATGTTGACTTACCTAGATGTACTAGTTGAGGTAGTATGTGATGATTTGAAAACTTATATGAGGGTAGTTAGGGAGAAAGGAACTTCTTTGGTTTGGCTATCCAAAGGAGAGTAAGGTGACTCCATGACCTTAGTAAGTGAAGTGGGGGAGGAATGGGTAGAGTGTCTGATCAGGTCCTCATGGGTAGAGGTATTGTGAGCCATGTTGACTATTTGGGCATTATGAGAACACTCAACCTATGTGTCATTGGATTTGACAAGGGCATGGTTGGGAAAAGTTTTATTGAAGATGTCAAGAGATTTATTTTGAGGCGAACTGGGATTATCCAACATGAGTTCCCCTTTGTCGATAAGACTCTAAATAATATTTTTGAAAGTATTACATAGGCTGATGTTATGTCTAATTACTCGATGAAAATATTTGAGATCATTCTCATTGTACCAAGCAGGTGATAGATGAGAAGACTCAAATTTTTGAGGAGGTTTGATAGGTGGAAGTTGTATAAGGTTATCTTTTAGTAGCTTCTCCAGAACTAAGGTATAAGATTCTCTAAGTGGAGTGAATTAATTTAGGTTGGTTCAGTTTGGGTTTCTTGCATTTAGATTGGAGGTAATGGGAGAATTTTGTTGGTTGACATTGGGTGGAGGGGTAATTTTAAGGATGATGGCATTTTTAGTTCCCCTAGTTTTGGTTCTCATATTGGCTTGGTTGCCTGGTTTGGAGGAAGAGGTTTTGTTGGTCTTGAAGATAAAATTCTTGTTTATTAACTTCAATTTACCCTCTTCTATGACCTAGTTTTCAAGCTTATGTGCCATGGTAAAAGCCTCATCAAAGGTTCTAAAACTCTGGACATGCAGTGTAGAAGATATATGTTTGGTGCAAGCTTGAGTGAAAGTTATATAATTTCAAGCTAAGGCAAGGAAAATGAAATTTGATTAATAAACCTTCTCCAATAAGTGAAAAAAATGGAAATGGACACATCATCAAATTGTCTGATAGAATAGAGGTCCATGATAGAGACATTCTTGGAAATTTTAATGGAAAAGTGATCCAAGAAGACTTGTGCTAGTTTGGTGAAAGAGAATATGGAATGCTTGGTAAGGGAACTATACTAGTTAAGTGTTGGACCCAAAAAAGACATGGGAAAGGTTTGAAAGAGAGGGGAATCATTGTAAGAAATCATGTAGAATGCATGCCTAAAATCCCTAAGGTGTTTTTGGTGGTCCTCCTTGATTTTAAATTTGGTAAATTTTGGAAGCTCCCATTGAGGAGGGTAAGGTCTGATAGGAATAGAAGGATGAATAGGTTCCTTAAAAATATGGTCATAAGATAGAATGTTAGGAGTTCCTAAAATGGAAGATTTAAGGTTGGTCATTTTTTTCATGAGATTTTTCATTAGGTTGGTTTGAGGTGGTGTACCAAAAGGATTGTAAGGCTAATATTGTGGTTGAGGTTGGGAAACATATTTGTAATTTTTTGGTGGTGGAGAGGCTACCACATATTGGAATGTGGATGCTAAAGGTTGGGTAGGGTAGGTGGATGATGGTGACTAGGTAGTGGGTATATACCCTTGTGGGTTAGGGATGTATCCTAGGTTAGGTACTATAGGTAACTACTAAGAAGTTCCTATGGATTAGGCATGGATGGTAGTTGGGTTGGTGACAAGAGGGGGGTAGTGACCATGCTAATGGATGTTGA
Organism: Torreya grandis; assembly: GCA_037957365.1. Lineage (NCBI taxonomy): Eukaryota > Viridiplantae > Streptophyta > Pinopsida > Cupressales > Taxaceae > Torreya > Torreya grandis. Next base: position 946,626 of record JARHVA010001001.1, on the reverse strand, counting down.
GGTAGAAGGGATAGGTACCCCTAAGCTTGGTAAAGAGGTATTAATTAATGGGCTAGGTTTGATAAAGGGGAGGTTGGATATGCTGGTATTGGGTGACCTAGCTACAAGTGGAATATAAAGGGTTAATAGTTGGGTTGTCCTCAAGGTAGAGAAGTCATTAGTAGGGGTGGAAGGTGTAAGGGTAATGGTTGGTTGGATAGGTTAGTTCTTAGCCATAACATCAAAAGGGTTAGTAGATGAAGATGTTTGGGTGGTGACTATGGAAATATGGATACCCTCCATAAGGTGGGATGGCATGCCATAAGGAGGATCTTAAGGTGGAGTTGAAATCAGGATATGGTGAGAAGAGGTGTTAAGATAGTGTTGAAGGGCCACTAGATTGTTCTTTGAAAAGGTGGTAAAATACATGTATCCTTAGTAAAATACTCAAGGGAAAGTAGGGATTACCAATGGATGAGGTGAATATTCTACCTCAAAGATGCACTCCATAGATGAGGAGGTAGAAGAGATTGATTTAGGTGACATGTTTTGTTCTACCAAGTCTCTTTGCTACTTATGAGTGAGAACCATAAAAGGAAAGGGGAGAGAAAAGAAGAACAATATCATTGATCAAACAAGAAGACAAGAAAAAGATCAATGCAATCAAGACACACACTATGAAGTATGTCAAGCCCATAGGTTAGTTTTAATATCACTTTTAGCTTATGACTTAGTTTATGAGAGTGTGTGATAGAAGTTGGATTGTAGATTAGGTACTATAGAAATAGTCTATGTTTGATTTCAGGATGTTTATGTGCTCAAAAGAATCTATATTGGAATAAATACATGGCTTGGTATTGAGGCCTACCCCCTCACTTCATAGTCCCATAGTGATAAGGGTGTTGGGTGCTTAGCCAATATAGATTGATATCCAAAGTTTATAGTCAATCAGAGAGTTAAGTTGGTTCTCTTCTTGGTAATGACCTCCAAGTAAGATTAAAGAGAATAGGTAAGGTGATCGCTAGGTGATGAAATCCTAGTCGAGCCTTATCTCAAATTGTTTTGATGTTTGATTATTGAAAGTGGTTTGGCCAGTGTGTGTAACAAAAGTGGTGTTATGATAAGATTACTATGCTTTAATTCAAAGTGAACTATTTTTAAAATAAAGTAATGGATGTAATTGATTTTAAGCCCAATATAAATTTTAGTTTCAATTATGAGTATATATAGAGAGAAGAGTATATAAATTCAAAGAAAATGTGAGTAAGGACTATAAGTCCCACTAGGCATGCCAGAATGTTTCACTCAAATTTCACTATTATTTAGAAGAAGGTAATAAAACTAAAAATATGGGTTATGGTAGAAATAATGATAAAAGTGCATGCATTTGATCAGAATATTGTGAATAGCTCCTATTTAGCTTGGGAATAATACTTTTAAATAAAAAATAAATAAAATAAATTTGTTTGTTAGACAAGTAACTAGGTGGATTTCCTAGCTATAGATAGATCTTAGAAGTGTGAGTTTCCTTAAGGGCTATCAATCCAATGTTTAAAAAAAATTAAATTGATAAAATAGAGAGAATGTACTTGCATTAATAATCAAAAGGTACTAAAATTGATAACAAGAATTGCTTGATAAATATATGTGCTAAAAATGATCTAATTAGTGATAAACTTATTAGTGTTAGTGCTAATGGGCTGAGGTAGGGTTCAAAAAATTAGGTAGAAGTCTATGGTTAGGTAGAAGCACATGAAAGAGGATATAATTAGGTATAGGTGTTAAAAGGGAGATTTTTAGTTTTAGGTATGATATTGAATCATCGATAGTCAAGATGACCATCGATGGTTAAGGGTAACCATTGGTGGTTAGGTAACCATAGATAGTTAAGCTGACCATCAGTGGTTGCCTGTAGGTGAATTTAGGCTAATATTCTAGGTATGAATACTAAGAAATGGGTGAGGTCTATAATAATTTCAAAGTGGAAATATGAAAAATAAATTATTGTCTTATCGATATGGTGGATTGGATGGATAGTTGAGGTGGATTGCTTGATGTAGAAGCTAATCATAATTTCAAAAAAGTGATGGTGTTTGGAGTGGTGAGGGAAAATAGGGTTTACTAGATTATTGAAGTTCCTGATAATGATTGAAATATAAAAGGGATTCTAGATATATATCTCTTGATAATAATTGTAAATGGATTTTCCCTTGCAGCTATCCTCTTCTTATAGGCAAGGGTAAGAGGTTGAAATAGGAGTGTAACTAGGGATTCTAATTATTACTCATCCATGCAATACCTCATGAAAATATTTGGATGACTTATATTTATAGAAAATGAGTGATAGTTTTTATGGTGATTGGTATGTTAAGTTCCAATCGATGGAGCCTAACTTTCAATGATTAGGCTAACCATCGATGGTTAGCCTGACCATCAACAATTGAGGCTAAAAGGTCAAAATAGGTAAAAAAGGGTTAGTTTAAGCTAGCTAGGTTAAAATAATAAAAATGTCTTTAGGCATGGTTAAATGGTCTAGAGGAGGTGTAGGGGTTTGGAACATTTGGAATTACATGAGCAAATTTATGGTGTCTGCAAAGACAAGGAGCAGTAGGGTGAAGGAAGGTAGGTGAAGTTATTAAAATTTTGTGTAAATTTTTTTAAACTATGAGGAATATAAGACTATATGAATATGGAAATCTATTTATAAAAATATTCATAATAGCAAATTTCATATATTTAAAACTAGGTGATTATAAATATATAAGTTATATATAGTATTTGTCCAAATAGTGAGTATATATATAGAGGCACTAAGTATATGTAGCATGTATATAGTATATAATGATTTGCATATAGCATATATCTAATTATTATTGGTGTATAACAAACTTGTGTAGATAGAGACTTGTATAACATAGTGATTTGTGCATGTTAGCAACCTTATCTAGATAAAGTCTATTTGAATACAATATTATTCTAATGTATCAAACTATGTATATAATGAATAGTGAATCTATCTATAATGCATGGTGAGCTTGATAAATATGTACAAAGATATATATATATATATATATATATATAAAATACAAGCAAACATTACACCTAAACTAATTACTTACATTTATTCTATTATTTATTTTTTTAACCGGCGATGATGTTTAATATACATTTAAATTTTGGTAAATGCCTAGTCGATCTTAACAAACTCTCTTTCTAGGAGATGTGTTTACCAATCCAAATGAAATTGTAAACTTCTCACTATGGTGGTAAAAATATGATTTTATTTCTTAAATATGGAAAATAAAAATTCTCCATATTTACATAAATCTCCTTATCTTTTGAACATTGTCTCACTTTTGCATAGATGTCTGATAGAAAACATAAGGTGCATCATTTTTAAGATCTAGCACAAAATGAGAGTTGTAAATTCTCCTAGCCCTATATTATTATTTGATTTACCACATCCACTAAACCTATATGGTGACATGAAAATAATATAGATATTAAGCTTACATGATTTTTTATCTATATTATTCTTTAAATAAAATGAGAAATTTCATGTCAAATATAATTAATCTTACATGGGTTTTAATCTATCTGAGTAAATTAAATGGTTTGTGTCATCCCCAAAGTGGATATTTATGTTGGTTTATGTGTTTTTTATATATTTATTTTGGAGTAAATTATATGCATAAACATGCAACATCCATCTAAAAAAAATATGATTTTAATTATTCTTTGATGGAAATCCATACCATGTTCCAAGGTTCCCATAAGTTGTATTAGCTATGTGTTAGCAAATTGGTGAATAATCAATTATATTGCTATTAGATTAACAATATTTCAGAGCTATATTATCCAATATAATCTTATTTTATTAGAACCTGTGACTTATTTTCAAATGATCTTATTAATATAACTTATATTATTGATCCTAAGTCAATCCTACCAGAATATACTTATACTGATAGTTCTTGAATGGAAAGTTATAATGGTTAAAGTATTTGGTTAAGAATTATAAATGATTGTTGACATTTAGATACTATAGTTAAATATTTTTTGGGAACTTATATGAAGTACTTATTATGAATATAGGTAATATGTACAAGGTTATATATATATATATATATATATATATATATATATATATATATATATAGAGAGAGAGAGAGAGAGAGAGAGAGAGGAAATTTATCTATATACATAAATTAGTGTATTGGGTTGTGTGACTATAAACATTGCTCTATTAACTATAAAAAATAATATATAAGATCTTAAGGGATAAGAAACTATAATATAAGAATGTAGTCTACTAAAAATATAAAATTAAAGATTATGTTTTTGTGAGAATTATGACTTTCTTTATTATGATTGGTTGTTTAAATTGAGTAGTGTGTACATAAAAATGATGGATTGTGATATTAGTGCTTATCATATAATGTACTATACTTGAATCTACTTACATAGTTTATAATATGTAGTCTAAATATAGATTATACCTGGTTGGTATGCACTATACTTGTTATTCTAATTATTTATGTAACAAATAATATTGTGGGGATTCATTCATATATTTGATGGACTAAATGTAAGCATTTGATTATTCCTATGTTTAGTATGCTTGATTCCTACTAGTAGGAAGTAATCTATATCAATCTATTGGTTTTATTTATATTAACCAAATCTTGTATTGTTGGTACTAAGTAGTGAGATAAACTTCACTAGCTTACTAACATCATCAATGCCAGATGAAGGTAATCTGATCAAGTGGTGTGTATGAATTTGAATGGTCTTAGAGATCAATAAATATTGAAAACTTTGACCAAAATAATGTCAATTAGACATTGTCATTTCATATGTATGATCTACATGTTTGTGAGATATCATGTTAGAATGTATTTCTTTATGGTATGATTCATGCTCTTAGAAATCATACATCACACGGGTACTATCTTGTCTCGTTGTATTCTTGTACCATAACTATCTACTCATCTGTTAAGAGAGGGCCATTCTTCAATGGGGGATTGTGTGATGGATCGATGGTTGGTGTGAAAAAGTGATAAAATGATGTTCTCCATCCCCAAAGTAGTACTTATTTGAAGACTATAGTTGAGATTACCATAGATAAAAGAGTTTAGGAACTCATGATTTGTGGAACTATGTATCTTTTATCTTGTATTGTATTTATTATTATTAAAACATTATACATGATGAGATGTAATTATTTAATTATTTTACCATGACATAGTGGCTTCATGTTTGTATTAGTCATGGCTAAAAATCATTAATTAATTTTTATATTCAGTTATGTTTTGTTTCATCTGATGATAGTGATCAATTGTAGATAGATGTTATATGCTTATTTTACACTTAACATACTTAGAATGTTTTATCTGGATCAGGAATTAGCTTCTTGTGTTGAAATATAATTAAAGAATATGTTGATTAAATTTAAAAAAATTCATGTTATTCTTAGTAGATCATAGTGGGGATGTTACATTATAGATATTTAAAAGGCTATTATTATCCTTGTGATAGCTTGTGTGACCTATCACAAGTCAGACGGGAAGGCGACACTATATGTGTTCACATTATGTAATTCAATCCTGGAGTAAGGTATGATGTATGATCCAAGTTAAATTATATGGTTATATTTGGTACATGGTTTTTGTAATATTATTTCACAATGGAAGATGACCATGGGCCCCATTATTTTGTTTATTACTTAGATTTATGAGAGGTTTCCTATGTATCAGCTTGTGGGGTTGGCCCATGTATCTAAAATAAACATCAAATACATCCTTGAGTGACAATATATAATTATATGGCATGAGGTAGGTCCCATATCACATGATCCTATATCCATCTAAAATAAACATCAAATACATATCTAAACACAAAGCACTCACCAATAATAGTCTCTATATCAACATTCCAATAGAGTACCTCCACTAGGGGATGTCTCTAAAGTGTTGTAAAACTAGGTGGGAGAACATGACCATGATATGGGCCAATTTAATCCATCACTCTATGGATAACTATATATATATATATATATATATATATATATATATATATATATATATATATATTTGTTTATATATATGTGAGATATAATGTACCTTTGGTTTGTGTTTTATAGATACTTATGAGAGGATTTTAGATGGACTATATTAGTGCAAGTGGTACACCATGATATTTTGGAACATGTGTTATTACATCATGAAAATACTAATATGATTGGTATTATTATACCCTCTACCCTAGATTATGATATTTGGTTTTGATTGGTCAATGAGGTATCTCAAGAGTTATAGAGATGAGGAGATATTATAAAATTACCACTAGGAATGGGTGATGGTGAGTTATGAGCAAGGAATATAGTAGCTGAGGAGTAAGCCACTCATTTGGTTACATATATAAATTTGGCACATGTATAGGGATAGGTGGCTAATTTACAAAGATAGATTGAGGGCATTCATAAATAGATAGAGTTAGTACAATGCACCATTTGGAAGGGGCATTTTTATGGATCAACGTGTAGTGTGGCCCATCTAGAAGATAGGTAGGGTAGACCATAACCATAGAGTTGTTATTATATTATGATTTGTAGAATGTTTTTGTATTGTATCAAAAATTGGATCCATAAACACACACACACACACACACAAAAAAAAAAAAAAAAACAAAAACAAAAACAAAACACAGATGTATAATTTCACTCATGGATGTTATGTAGTTTATTATTAACACGAGTATAATTTTTGATATATGCTATGATAAAATGTATGATGTATTTTGGATTCTATTTCTAGTAGTTGTGAACAAATTCAATGTTAAAAATAATTATAGAAATAATAAAATGTAGAAATGTAAAATATATTATATCTCATAAACAAAAATAAATTGAAAAACACACTAAATAATGTTAATAAGTGTATTAAAAAGAAATAAATTTGTAAAACACATAAACTCAAGTTGAAAATAGTGTAAAACATTACTAAATGACAAAATGAAATGAAATGAAATGTAAAACACACTAAATCAAGTTAAAAAAGTGTAGAAAATAAGTATTTTTTAATAATGAAATTGTAAAACACTAAATCAAGTTAGGAGTCCTATAAAATGTAAAACACACTAAATCAATTTGGGAAACATGTAAAACATAAATAAATGGATTGAAATAATGAAAATGTAAAACACATTAAATCAAGTTAGGAAGTGTGTGAAACATAAAATAAAGAAAATAATTGAATAAAATGAAAAACACACTAAATCATGTAGGGAAACATGTAAAATTTATATATATGGATTTCAATAATGAAAATTTAAAACAAACTAAATAAAGTTGGGAAACATGTATGACATGACAACAAAATAACAATAGAATGACATGTAGATTTATGTAAATCACTTGTTCATAAGAAGTATAGGTATTTTGTGACTGAATCATGGTATGGACGTTGAGTATACTTTGTGAGGAAATCCTATTCCTATCTAATGTCTTATATTGAAACTCACAAATGGTCAACCAATGAGGTATATAATGGGAAATAATAATGGATGGTAAATTCAATGTTTATGAGGAAGGCTTAGTCCTATCCAAGGTCTTATATTAAAACTCACAAAATGAAGTATAAAAGGGGTATGATCAGATAACAAATAATATTAATAAATGAGGAATATTAAGAGTGTTATAATGAAATAAGGAATGGAAAAATCATGACATATACATTTGTAATAAACCTTTGTAGGTATGAGACATACTAAGCAAATAGGTAGGTGCTAAAAATTTATTGGATGCCAAATTAAAAATATATTTGTTCACAATAAACATATAAATTTGTAGTAAAATAAGTGTAGTAATAATATCATCTCATGAAGTTTATATATAAAATAAAAGTAAAATGGTTCTACCTTCCCTTAATGTGTTCTCTATTCCTCAAGACCCCTTATAAAGTCGACTATCTACTATGAAGATTGGGTACTTGCATAAGAAAATAGGTTGAACATATATAGAAATATTGATACCTCCTATACTAATCTATTTGTCTACCACATGCCAATGGACCTTAGCTCTATCATGAGGCCAACTGTCAAGTTTGAGATTTGAGTAGAAATAGGAGATGTGCTAAGATATGAATCATATCTTCTAATGTGATTTTGAATTTTGAATGTTTATTTTTGCCTTTTTATCATTGCATTTTATTTAAATGATTCATATTTTAAATTTTTATGGTTTTTTTAATTCCTCCATACAAATTATGAATAACCAAACACAATTGCTAAAAGTGAAAAACACAGATAAGCTTTAGGCTTTAGTTATAAGATACAAAATACCTAAATATTTTTTCATGTTACTCAATAATTAGGCTTGCCTAGAAAAATGTATATTATATCAAAACTAACCATATATGTTCTTAGTATGAATGTAGAATAAGGGAGAAATGGAGATAAACTAGATTTATGTATGTAGTGATACAATGAGAGATATGTTTGTTAACTGATCATATGGTAAAGATAGGATATTAAAGGGGTGTGAATTAAAACCATGTCATAATAATAAAAATAATATTAAAACAAATGACATTACAATAATAAAATAAATAATCAAAAAGAGAAATAGGGGGAAAATAAATGAAAATGAAATTAATCCATGAAACATTTCCAAGTGATATGGAAAACATAAGATCACTATATGCTCATAAATCAAATCCAAATCATATGAAACTATAATAAATAATGTGATGAAACACCATGATGTTTTCATAAGTACTAATAAATTTCATGGAAAAAATACTTCATAACTTATGATACATACATTTTTAATTGTGCTCTAACTTTGGCCAAAGTCTCATTAATCTAAAGTTGTGTAAAGACTTCCCAATGCACTGTCTCTACTAAAAAAATGGGTATGATAGAATAAGAATGATACTTATGGGGTAGTTCCTATTATGGATACTCAATGCAAAGAATTGATGATGAAACTAAAATCTATGAATAAATGTGGGTTGTGAAGAATATTGATCCTTTGTCTATAAACATCTTGAAGTATGTAATTGAGCTAGTAAAGATGTAGGCCATGAAAAATAATGAAAGTGTGTTTTTAATACTTGACATTCATATGTATTTTGTGTATTACAATAACGATAAAGATAATAAACTTCCCCATATTTAGGGATGTATTCTAGAAGTATCTTACGAGAAGGTAAGCTCTTTTATATACATTGTGCCTTCTCTTGGTGAAGTGTATTAATTTACTTTAAAATCTATTAGTAATGATTATAATAACTCATTTGTGTATGATTAAATCAAAAATTCCATTCAGGGGAAGACTATGAAGGTCAATTATTTATGGTAGGTATGTGTCTTGAGGCTTGTATTTGGTGTACATGATAATCCTTGGTCTAATTACTATTAACTCTATGAATCTAACAATATGACTCATCTCCCCATCATCTCGGTAGAGGTTAAATCTTAGGCAAAGGTATTATTCCATCACCAATAAAAGGATAACTCTCAAAATAAGATCAAGACTAGGCTAGGCCACATCAAGAGATGAGATCTAAATAAGTCAGTGTATTGTATCCAACATCTCTAGAGGAAGTAAGTTTTAAGGATTTTGATATCTAACAAACTAGTAAGGTCCTATCATTCCATGTTCAATAATAATACTACAAAGAATACTGATAATGAATGGAGGAGTAGTATGTGTGTGTGTGTGTGTGTTCCATTTTAGACCTATTAAAATTAGAAGAAGAATATTAAATATCAATTATTATAGAAGGATAACGAACTCCATGAATATAAATAAGATAATGATATAAATAAGACTGATATCTAAGTATCTCTACATTTTTATCTTGAGAAAATCTAACTAGAAAGTGATCATCTAAAGAATATACATCATTTTAATAATGAGTGTGAAGATCAATATTACATGTATCAATGATTTCATTAGTTGAAGAGGCATGATGGATGGAGTGTTTAGTTTTTATTAGAGCGACTAGAATTTTTTAGAATGGTTTTTTATGAGACTAAAGTCTTAGAGAAAGAGGTAATTGAGTGATTATATGAGGAGAGAGATCATAAATTTTGATTTTAAGACTGGTCTCATATAATTATTCATTATCTAAATCTAAAATATTATGTGGTATATTTCTTATTAATTTAGGATGACCATTGTAACCTCTATTAGAGTTGACATGATAATTAAATCATTGTGATTTGTGAAATGGTATGCTAGGTAAAGGTTTGAGGGTAGGTATTTTAAAAAAGCCTCAGTCTTGGAATTATTAAAAATTACAAGGATTTGTATCCCCCTGAATATTGTATATAGAACCATTATAAGGATATTTAACACATTGACATGATGAGAAGGCTATTGATCTCATGTAGTATGTCTAAGGTCGATTGAGTAAAATGTTATAAGAAAATGTGAAGTTAAATATCATGACTTTAATATGTACCATGATGTGTAACTATGATATGAATCCAAACATACCCTAATATAGTCATTTTAATTATATCATATCCTTGATAGGTACTTCAAGTAGATTTGAGATTACATTTAAAATATCCAAGTGTTTCAATTAAATAAAGGAAGGCCACATGAGTGCCTCAACCTTCATCAATTAATGTAAGTTTAACATAGATATACTCTATTTGGATACTAATTAATAATGGAGGATCATATACAAAAATATATATCTCATTGAGAATCATTAAAGAATTAGGGAATTTGAGTGAAAGAGAAGTATCTACCATTTTTTTTAACATGGATAGACATTTCTTCATACTATTGAAGACTCCTATCCTAGGAACCTATAAAGGTAACTTCTTGCCCCACATGTGGTGGATGAGGGATAATCATTTCAAATAAATATGCATTAGATAATTAAAATGATCATTGAGGATAATTTCTCATGAGTTACAAAAAATTTATTTGAGATGGGAGATGTTAAAGTTTTGATATAGAATCCATTCATCATATCCCATTAGAATTTAATCTTATAAAAGGGCATAATGTTGAAGTGAATCCTTTGGGAGTGTAATTTAAGTACATTGAAATTTATTTTGGTAAGGTGTATCTAATTGAGTTTTAGTTAGTGTGGTTTGACTGATTGTATACAATGGCTTTGTCTTAGATGATATGGTTGAATAATTAGTTTCTTCATGTGTTTTTGAGTAATAAGTAGAAATGATAGAAGATTTTGGGGTTTTCAAATGAGGTATCTTAGTTAAAGGAATAATATTTATATTGATATTATGAATTATTATTTAACTATATCATATAATTTTACACTTGTGACTTTGTTGAATTTATTAGAATTTGATTGAATTGCCCCAATTTCATGAGATATGATGGGTAAGAATATTAAACTATATAGAACTTTGGGAAATTGTTGTAGTTAAACTCTATATGATGATCAATGTAAGAAATTATTTTCCTCATATTATTCGTATTAGGATCTATATAAATTTTAAAATTATTAGTAGTGGGAGGTTTGTTAGAATTATCTTGATTATTAGGAAGGGGACCCTTTTAAACAACTAAATCAACATTTTTTTTGTCAAGGGATTCATGTTTAATTTTAGTTTCACTAGCCTTAGATGATACTTCATAAGCTTGTTTACATGTGTGTATGATCGATTCAATATAAAAATTAAGTCCAATAAGATAATCCATAGCAAGGTTACTTATTTGGTGATAAGTTAAATGAGAATGGCCCCAACTTGCATGAAACCAACAAATTTTGTGTGGGTAATACCAATGTTTTGTATGAAAGTAGGATTAATATCTCATGGAAAAGGTCAAGGGAGATGCTTTAAAAAAAAATCTAAGGAAAATTGTTTATGGATATCAACTTTATGTACTTGAGAAAAAAATTTAGCCCTAAAAAGTGTTTTCTAGGTTGAGGTTACCTAGATATTATTAAAAAGGTATAGAAATGAATAAACACAAGGGTGATAATTATATCTAAAATAGGCCAATTGGGTGCTAAACATAGATATAAACATACACTAAATTTATTATGCTGAGCTATGATAAAATTAGCAAGTAGAACTATGATAGATATAGAAATGACAAAGAAGTAATGTATACATCTTGTTATGATGTTAATATAGTTTTAGATCTAGAACAAATAGTAAGAAGACTAGAATATGGGTTTGTAGTAGTCATTATATTTTGATATGGATGCTTCTATAGTCATGGACACTAATATCATCCTAGGATAATTGCATCAATGCTATTGTCTAAAATTGATGCAAGTGTCATATACAAAATATCTACTAGAAAAATATACAACCAACTAAATGATTCTTGGTTTATGTTTGCCTTTACTATAGTGAATTCAGATCTAGATCATGGATTGTTGCTCCTCATGAATTTTTCAATACTTAATTTTCCATATTTATAGTAACCTTAGGTAAAAATGAGTTAGTGGGTATATGGTGTTGAGTTGAACCTAAATTCCCCTCTATTAGTGAGCATTGCTTACATAGCCAATACTCTGAAGAGGGCCTGAGCTTGATGTTATTTTCCCCTATGTGTTATCTTGTGTGTGAATCAAGAAATATGTGGAAAGCAACTGCAATAATGGCCTAGCTTATAACATGGGAAATATAGATCTTATTCTAATCCTTTAGTTCTTTAGATTTATAGATGTGTTGTCCCTACAACTTATACATAAATAAGGAATATTTGATCAATTGGATGTTTTTGATAAGTCACCTTGGTATATTTTGGTATTTTGTAGGTGAGGAATGAATGTGGGTTGATAATTTATTTATATCAATCCATTTTGAGAAGTAACTCTCATTATATCGCTCATGTAAACTATCAGGATACATTTCAATTGTAAATTGGATGACTTTTAGGCAATGGAAACTTACGTCAAGTCAAGACATTAACATCAATACATGTGTCTATCCCAAACATTAGTGTACAAGGACAAATAAAGTAGGTAAAGACTAAGAACTTGTAGAGGTGGAAGATAAACATGTTTTAATCATTCTAATAAAGATAAAAGGTTTGGATCATTAACATAAGATTGGTTAGGCTAAGAGATAAGCCAAGTGGCACAAGATAATGCACATGCGAGACTTTGGAAATAAATAAAATTCCATAAATAACCCAACCAAGTTATAATATTACCAATTTTATAATATTGAGGTGATATATAATTCAATAATAGTTTCTACATTCACCCCCTTTAATCTCATAATGAATTTTCTAGTTGAAAGGAAATGAACATGTACCTAGGTGTGTATAACACACCTTGTATTTGCATGAGGCCAACTTGAGCACTTTGTTGGTGACTGAACTATAACTAAGATAATGTTACAATGTATAATTAGTAATATAATCTATAATTTAAAGTATTCAAATATTAATACTAAAAGAGCAAGGTTTAAGAGTAAACCTATATGTCACCTTGCCTATTGTTAAGTTTGTTTTGAAAATATGTATCATTATAAATATATAAAATTGATATTAATACATACATACATACATATACATACATATATATATATATATATATATATATGTATGTATGTATGTATGTATGTATGTGTGTGTATATATATATATATATATATATATATATATATAAGGATATAGAGAGAAACATTTTGTAAGGTACATGCCCCCAACCTTGGCAAAAATTGAGTTACCACCTAGTAGTTGTGATTAGCTAGACTATGTAACCCAATGATACTTATAACTTAGTAAGGTTGAATTATAAAATAAAGTCCAAATTGAAAACTTGAAAGTGTTGAGTGATTTAATCACCTCAATAATACCAAAAGTGGACCAACTATTATAGTATATTGGCTCAATATAGTCTTTAAAAGTTCACCTTAGGTATCAATATGTAAAAGTCCATGGTATGGTAATAGTCCTTAGAAGAGTTTTGAAATCTAAAAATGATTTGTAATTTGAAATATTAGGTGCACATTGCATAACATATGCACCTTAAATATGTATCATGTTGAAACTATGTATAACAATAGTGCCAATGTATATTATTCTTCCATAATTATGAATCTAAATTTATATAACTATGTGATTTGTCCAATTTAAAAATTGTGCAAGTGTAGAGCATGCTTCTAAAGTATGTAACCAATATATATGGATAAATCTAAACATTTAAATATGTACCAATGTGGATATGTTAAATATTGAATAAGTGTGGAGAACATGCTTCCAAAGCATGGCCCCATTGAATCTAAAAATTATGAATGTGTGGAAGCCATGCCTATATGAGATGCCCCCACTAAATTTAAAAACTGATATAAGTACCTAATATTGAATAAGTATCGATAACATGATTCTAAATCATGCCCCTTCTAAATCTAAAACTATGCTAAATGTGAAGAACATGTCTTTATGACATGCCCCCTATTTGAGCTGAGGTAAGAATAGAAACTGGTAGTTACCTAATCTCAAAAGGATAAGACACATATGTAATCCAGGAATGTAAACATGTAGAATATATAAGGAAAATGTCTAGGTAAATGTATCATTGAAGTGCATAAAATAATGTGATCACATGAATGCCTAAGATGCATGATAAAGATCATGGCAATGCATAGATAGTAATAATACATGCTCAACAAGTAAGTCAAATACACATAAAAGAGCACTCAAAATAAAGTCAAAAGGTAATGGTTTGAGGAGTCCAAAAAGAAGGGGCATGTTAAAATTATAGACAATCTAAGAGACATGACTTAGTCAAATGTCCAAAAAATAAAGAATGACATATTTAAATATCTATAAAATAATCAATGACATATTCAAATCTCAAAGAAAGGACACATAGGCACAAGGTTAATAAACAAAGGAGCAAATTTAAATGCTTGAATAAGAAAGATAATAGAAAGATAAAACACTCAAGGAAGTGCATAGAGTAAAACATAAGAAATCAACATAAATATATCATAATAGCTCATGGATATAATGTGCTATAAAAAAAAATCAAGTGCATAACATATAAATTACTATGTGAAAGATATGATCATGGATAAAGGCATGTATAAGTGCATATATGAGCTTGAAACATGATAATGCAGAGTGCCCATAGAATGATATAACCTATAAGTATTATGATCCTAGAGGTGGATTCCCATTATTTCCATTTGACATGAGTAGAGGGAAGGCCAAACATCCAAAATAGGAATAAATCATGTATCTATGTATGCTTTTATCACACTCAAGTATAATCATGAAACACATGTGTATGTCTAAGTAAATGATATTACATCCATTAACATGAAACTAACACATAAATGCCAAGGATCTAATAGAATATGTAAGTGTTGCAAGTGATTTTATATTTTTGAGTGTTTTTTTAATTTATATTTCATATTTTTTGAAATGTTTGAAGAGTTCTCACATAATATATTTGTGTAATTTCAAATATTTTCCTTCAAGTGTGTCAAGGCAATATACAACTTTTCCTAGATTTTTTGTAACTATGAATAGTCCCAGCCAATTTGGTTTGAACTTTCCTTTTTTCTTTTTTTTCATTGGCATTCTTTTGATTTTATTTGAGTATCAAGTCACCACCATCAAATCCATGTGGTCAAACAATTTTTTTATTGTTATTTTATATGATCCTAATAGACACACAAGTGGTTAGTAGTTTATGTGTGTATATCACTCAACTACTCTAACTGATGCAATCACTTTTCATGTTTTTCATTATATTCAATAATTTCTTTAAGAGAAAGATGCAAATATGGGATATTAAGTTCAATCAGCAAAAACATTTATATTATAGATGAAATAATAAGGTGTAGATTGAGTAGGTTTGTGGACAATAGTTTGGTATGAACATAAAGAGTATACCATCTATTGGTGCCAATTAGTGTTGTATCAGTTAACTATTTTGCCAAGCATTTTTAAAATTGTCTTATTTCTTGCCTCTGCCTAATCATTGACCTATGACTAATAATGTGTAAAAAAGTTTTGCTTGATTTCTTATTTAAAGCACAAGTGTTTTATTTTATTTTTTTTAAATGATGATCTACTATTATAAATAATGGTTTATGGTATGCGAAAATGAGAAATAATATTTGTTATAAATTTACATATGTTATCCCTTATGATAAACTCAAGTATAATTGCTTCCACTCATTTTGTAAAATATTATGTAGTTGTAAAGATGAATTTTTGTCTACCAATAGATATCATATTTACCTTTCTAATTAATTCAAAACCCCATAAGTAAAAAGGCCATGGATAAACAGTTTGTTGTAGCTCATGTGACCATGTATGGTTCAAATTATTGTATTTTTGTCATTGTAAACATATTTTTTCATGTTTGATAAAAACTTGTCCATGGTAGGCCAATAATATCCTTGACATAGTATTTTTTGAGACATGGAACATCTACAATAATTCACACCACAGTTTTTGTCATGCATTTACAAGAGTGCAGTGTGGGCCTCATCTTTTTTTAAGCATTAAAGTAAATGTCCATCAAAACCTAATTTGAAAAGATCATTTCCAATATTAACATAATGAAGTGCATTGTATTATAATTTATGTTTATCATTTTGTGAAAAATGGTCTAGTGTGTAGGCTCAGTAGATAAAATTATAAATATCAATGTACCATTCTATGTTTATAGTATTTTGAGTAACATCAAGAATGTCCAAGGTATGCATCTTATCATAAATAATGTAATTATCTCATAACTATCATATGGTAACATCTATATGATCATCATTAATATAAAAAATGATCATGGATGTTGAACTTTCCATGTAATCTATATGGTAGTTATATTTATGTGGAATACTATCAATAGAAAATGTATAAAATGTCTTTGTGGGTTTATCTATAATTTCATTATATGGTTGAAGATGCTCTGCTTTGTTTTGGTAATTATTGGTAACTTTATTAATAACCAATTGGGAATCACCAAAAAATTGGATGTCTTTTATATGAATCTTGTGTGTTGTGGATAATTTAATGATCAAGGCCTCATATTCAACAATATTTTTGGTGCAAAAGGATGATGTATAAGATAAAGTCATGTATTCACCCTTGGGGGTACAAAATATAATACTATCACCTTCCCCTACTCTACATTTTGATCTATTGAAGAACATTGTGCATGATTTAGAAGATATATTATATGCCTTGAACTCATCACATAAATCTTTGGTGAGCAGAAAAGAAGCTAATAAAGGAACCATAACTAATTTTTTAGCTATAATTTTACCTTTTATTGACTTTTGGGCTACAAATTTATGAATAAAATCTATAAGCTACAACACCCATTATGTGATGTGGCTAGTTATGTGTGTTTTATTCATAAGTAACCTTAATAGATCTTATTTAATTATAACATGAACCTCATTATTAAGAAAATAATGGCATAGATTTTGAGTAGAAAGAACTAAAACTAAACATATTCATTTATATTGTTATATATTTGCATTCATAATCAACTATCTAGAGACTAATACAATAGATTGCATGTTCTTTGTGATTATCATCCCAAGGGCCTCATGGGTGGTTGATATGTAAAGTAGTGGTCTATATGGAATATGAGGCATAAATACTAGTGGGTTTGATATATATTATTTGATTTAAAAATATATTTTTTGGCACACATCATCCCATATAATTTTTGTGTCTTTTTTTAGTAAACACATGAAAGGAATTGTTTTATTAACCAACTGAGTAATGAAACACTGAATAGATTGACTTCAACCCTATAAACATCACAAGTATTTTATATTGGTTAGTGGTGGAATTTATATAATGGATTTTATATTTTTTTTATTAACCTCAATGCCATGCTAAGAAATAATGTATCTTAGGAACTTTCCCAAAGATACCTCAAAGACACATTCTAGCACTCAAATATTTTCCATAAATTGGTATCATGATCCTAAAATCATCCACTTAATCCTCAACAATTTTGTCTATAAAATCATGAAATATATGAATCATTTCCCTTTGATATGTATCCATTTAATTTTTAAAACCAAAAGGCATGACTATATAACAAAACATACCCCAAAGAGTAGTAAATATAGTCTTTTTGTCATTTATAGGGCTTATTTTGATTTGGTTATATTCCACAAATCCATCCATAAATAAAAGTGTCTCATATCTAGTTGTAGAATATATAATCATGTCAATATTACGTAATGGAAAATCATTTTAAGGGAAAAACTTATTTAAATTATGATAATTAGTAAAATACCAAATTTAACCATTGGGTTTGGTAATATGGATAATAATAGACATAGTTGAAATTTGTAATGGCTCTTATAAAGTTGATGTCTAATAGCTTTTGAATTTCATCTTTTACCAATAACTCCACTTTATGATGCATTTTTTGATTTTTTTTTTACCAATTTTGTAGTTGGGAACAATAATATGTTATTTATTGCAACTAATGGATCAATCCTAGGCATATCTAGATAATCCCAAGTAATGAGTTTAGGAATCATGAAGGACTATGTCGATAGTTTTTTCCTTCATCATCTTACATCATTATCACAAGTAAAACTAGTTGAGGGTCTTTATCTATTCCAAAGTTATATTTGATTGTTTATTCATTTATAAAGTAGATATCTTTATGATAAATGGTGTTGTAGGAATAATGTTTAACTTGTCATGGTAGACATTGGTATCATCACCCTCACCAAATAAAGCAAGACCAGAGGTGGCATGAGAAAACTTATTCTTATGATAGAAGAAAGGGATATACTATTATGCCCCTAAGTACTCTAGTAATGATTGATAATTGTAAAATTCATCTTATTGCAAAATTTATAGGGAAACACCCTCATTGACTAGACAATGGTTGACCAATTGGAGTTTGATGGTATAGGTAAGTATACATTTTAGTTTTGTATTTTCAAAACAAATCATATTGTGAGAGATGTTCATGTATTGTAACTTTTAATGAATAACCCAAACCTTGTTGGTTTGTATTATTTGTAGGAATAATGAGGTGAGTTATGCCTTACTCATTTTTACCCAACCCTTATCCTTTGTACCCATATTTGAGTAAATATCAAGAAAAAAAATCATGATTATAAGACTGAGGTGTAGTATAATTGGGGTTTTTGACCTTTTCATAATTTTTTGAAGCGATTAGTATCTATTTTACATGTGTAAATGAAACCTCAATGACTATATTTTAAGCATTCATACATGTAAAGGGAACCACATCTCATGTTTTTAAGATCATCCTAGGATAATGTTATTTTTCAAATCATTTGGCATAACTTGGCATAAAGTGGGTAATTTACATGGAATTATGGTGATTTTCAATTTTATTTATCCCAATACTTATCATGAAATATTTTCAAATCCCTTGATGCTCATTATTAGATGGTTCTAAATTTGAAGGTACAATGCTAATTATGGAGATAAATATATGTTACAAATGTTGAGTCTTGAACCATTATCCATAAGAACTCATTTTACCATTTTATTACAAATGCACATCTAGATGTAGAGTGGAAAATAACTATTGATAATATGTCAAGGTAGTAAATCCTATTTTTAAAAGGATATATTATGCTCAGTCCATTTTATGGAATTTAAGACAGAGTCCACATATGGTGGTTCAACATTATAAGGGAGTGTGTCATACATAATGAATCCAAAAGGACATACTTGTAATGGGATGATTGGTGTATCAATTCCAAGAGTCATATTTTGGTAGTAATATCCTTAGATTGGGTAGTAACATGACTCATGGAGGATTATTATTTTATGCACTCCCTTTGGTGATTTTTACTGAGAGGTAGAAGATCATTATAAACATTATAGCAAGGAATATGGAGGAATATAAATTTTAAATACCTTATATAATGGAATGATTTAATTAGGCATGAGATATAATATATAATAAACATGATAAAGTATTGGATTATGAAATAATTAACAAATATATCTATAAAAAATGTGACTAAAAATTTATAATAATCAAATATCAACAATAAAAAAACCATAAAACCCTATTTGACATAGGGTTTGATGTTCAAATCTTGTGTTCCCAAAATATTTAACCCTTAAAAAGTGTTTTCTAGGCTGAACTTACCTAAATATTTATTAAAGGGGTATATAAAAATGAATAAGCTTCATTGATGCTACTATGTAAAATTAATGAAAGTGTACTATATATAATAAATTTTATAAAAGGATGCAACCATCTAGGTCCTTATAATTTTAAATTTACCTTTGCTTTGGTGCATTCAAATTTGTGTCATGGATTGTCCCTCATGAATTTTCAAAACCCTAGTTTTCCATCTTCATAATAACCTTGGGGAAAAAGTGGGTTAGTGGGCACATGGTGTTGAGCTAACCCCAAAGACCCCTCTACTAGTGATTATTACTTGCATAGACAATACTCTAAAGAGGGCCTTAGACTGATGTAGTTCCACCTACATGTTGGATATTATGTGAATCATTAAATATGTGGAATGTAAGTACAATAATGACCTATCTTGTAAATTGTAAAATATAAATATTAGGATGTTCATTCAATAATTCAAAGCTATATATGTGCCATCCCTATGAATAATATGGAAATATGGAATATTTTCTCAAATAAATGCTTGCTTTAATGCTTTTGATAATTTACCTTTGTCTCTTTTTGTCTTTTGTAGGTGAGGAATGAATGAGGGTTAATATTATATTTATATCAATACCTTTGGATAAGTAACTTACATTAAAGCACTTAGGCTAACCATTAGGATATTTCATTTTTAAATTAGATGACTTTAGGGAATTAGAAACTTGCATCGATTCAAGACATTAGTGTCTATGTAGGTGTTTATACTAGATGTTAGTGTCTAGGGACTAATAAAGTAGGTACAAAATCAAAACTTGTAGAGGTGGAAGATAATTATATTTTATGTATTTTGGGCAAGATAAAAATCATGGGTCATTAACATAAGATTGGAAAAACTAAGATATAGTCCAAGGGGCACAAGATAGAATAGATATAAGACTTAAAAAAGTGGGAAAGGATTAGAACTAAAAGGAACATCTAAGGTCTGATTTTTACAAGTGTATAAGATTGAGGTGTTATATAATTTAGATATAGTGTCTACAAAAATTTAGAACTAAGATGAGAATTTTTAGAAGTTGACATTGAAGTAATAATCTATGTGGGATTACTTAGATAAAAGGATTGAATGGTGTGTATATAATCATAATTAGTCATAAAACCATCATTAGTTTCATGTCTATTTTTTGGTTTTATAACCATTTAGTGAAGTCTTAAATTGTCATATAAGGAAATATTCATCTTTATCTTGTTTGCAGGATTATTCTAAAGATTTTGGATAAAGATTACTCACATGATATTATAATTTAGACTTAAGAGAATTAATGAATAATTGAAATACATTATCATTAGACATGCTATGCTTAGTTGTAATAGATAAGGCTTTTCATCATTTAATTAAAATGTGTGATATTTTAGTTTCTAATTATAATTGATAAAATGAGCTAAGTTATTTATAGTAAGATTGTTAGTTTGGAATTATTGAAGCAATGCATTGACTAAGTCTTCTAAGCTAATGATATAATGGTTTTTAAGTTGATTATACCAATCTATAACATCACTAGAAAAGGTTTTAACTAGTAGCCTAGAGTCAAAAAAGGTGTTAATCTTAACCCAATCCTTGTATAGGTTTCCAAAAGTATTCAAATGCAAGGTTGGATCGGTGGATCCATTATAATTAATAGTAATAACTATCCAACCTATGTGAATGTTTGAAATTTGAGGAATTAGAGGTTCATTTTGTAAGTGTTTAATAACCTTGTTAAGAAGTGGAAGTTTTGGTATAAGGTTACCATGTGCATATCGATGGGGGTGGGGGTATTATGTTTTTAACCCCCCATGGAGTAGGTTGAGGGTTATTTTGGAAATGCATTAACTTATTTCACATTTTCATCAATTTATGGGCACTATTAGTTTGAAAATTAGCCATTTTATTTAAATATTTGTAATAAATATTGATTAGTATTCATGGTATTTTGACTATTAGAAGCAACATGGGATGTACTAACATTATGTGATGCATTAAGATTTTGAAATGCACTAGTAGATTGATATGCATTATTAGTTATATGTATTTGAATATTAGTGTGGGTATTTTTATTAAAAACACTAAATTTCATGCCTTCCATGTTTGTATCAATGGTTGGCATGGAGGATGAATAAGGCATGAATTATGATATCATGCTAGTATAGGGAGGAATGAGAGTGGAAAAAGATGTATAAATCATAAAATGACTCACCCTAAACCCTATAGAAAATCAAGGTGAATTTGGATGGGGTTATCTGGTATAAGTTCCCATCATGAGGTTATAAATTAATGTGGGAATATTACCTTGAGGTTTAGGGTTTTCATTAATGAAAAGGATAATTTTAGATTTATACTCAAGATCACTTTCATCCTCTATTATTTGTATAAATATGATATCAAGAGAATTTGAATATGGGGTACCATAGTTAGTAATTTTATTTGTAATGGATATTTCTAAGATCAATATTATTGAGGATTAGTAAGACTCATAATGTTAGTTTGATTTTGCTATGTAGCTTTGTCAAAGATATGTTTCATGATGAAAATATTATTGTTGTCACTTAGATTTGTACCATTTGAGGATATTACAAGACTCTCCTCATCCAAGTGGAATGATGGAGTCACTTCTAGGCTTGTGGGCCTAAAGAATGAAGTGAATCTCTATATAGGGCTAGCTCCCTTGATGTACCACTTGACTACAACTACTACTAAATCTTAGGGGTGAAAAGGGAGAGAAAGAACTAAAAGTAAAGATAGAATAATGGAGGTGTTAAAATATATATATTTATGACATATAACCACATGTATATGACACTTAATACTAAGAAACAAACCAAACATACACTTTCCTAATCTACAATTTCTTACATCAATGTTACATTGTGAGGTCAAGATGAACATCTAGGATAGGAGGACTAGACAAGAGGCACTGAATGGCATTGATGAAGATAAAAACCCACTTATTCCTTGAAATATCTTAATAAAACTTCACATACCATGTAATAATAATTTTCTTGACTATAAATAGGTTGTAAAAATGAGTTAGCATGCTAAAGAAACAATAGTATCACTTAAGCAAAATCAAACATTCAAGTAAAAAAACTAAGTAAAGTAATGAAAGAGGTAAAAATTAGTCATTTTATTGATAAAAAGGTGTAAAATTGAGTAGTTATTCACCATAATCAGGTGTAGCATAGAATATAATGCCAAAATGGCCAACTCTTATATAGTTTGAGAGAGAGAGAGAAAGAGAAGTCCAAGGGTCACAAAGACACTTGTCAAGATAATAATTTTATTTATACATGTATGAGAAAATTATATGGGTTGAAACATGTAATTACATGAACAAAAAGTTTCAATATAAGTCACAAATTTGAAGAAAAGTGGCAAGAAATTCCTCCTTTCGCAAATAAAACTTGCCTTCATGATTGGGCCTATTTTAACATCTTATAACTGATATAGATAAATTATAATTATTGTAATTAAAGGTATGGAAATTATACATGCATATCCATGAATTTTTTTCATTATTGGTATTTTATAATCAACTAAAAATGAGCCATCATTATTTGATGTCCTAAAAGCTGCCCTTTCATGCACCCTGCACACTTGGCCTCAAAATTGGAATCATTTATACATTAAAATACATGTGAAGGATTTAATTAAAATTTTAAAACCATAAATGGCCTTGGAATAATTAGGGGCACCTTAAAATCACTTTACTTGAATATTTTCTCCCCTCTATCTAGCTTGTGCATCACACCAATTTTGAGTTGCTAAAAGTAAGGACCTAGTTGGGACAATTATATGTTTATTAATGAAATTAAATTAATATTTGGAGTTATATTAAGTGTAAATACTCCACCAAAACGTTTTTTATCTCATAATTCATCTTGTATCCTAGACAACACACAAAATAGTAGGAAAAAGCTTTTTTTTGCCTCCATCCATACAAGTCTATATAATAAAATAGGTGTGGAGAAACCTATTGAGGTAACATAAAAGTTAAAATAACTATTATGGTCCAATTATGTATTTATATTATCTTTCCAACTCATTTTTCCAAGACTAGTCCTTAGCAAGGGTTTAGTAGGGTTTTAGGCCTATTTTCACCCTTAAGTTTGTTTTAAGAAAAACTAACATTGAAGATGCAAAAAAAATTTACAAATTTGTTTCCTAATACTGATAATATATTTAATAAACTTATTTTTTATCCATGAAAATCCTCATGGGATGTGTGAGCTTCTAAAGATGACCTATTTTGCTTATTTTCCCCCATCCTTGCATGATGAGTTGATTTTTCACTCAATAAAGGCCTTATTGATGATTTAATTAAATCCAAAAATATTTACAATATATTAATTGACACCATAAACATTATCAAATGTATTGGAAATATCACCTTGTTCTATAGTTAAAAATGACCCTCCATTTGGCTTCTACGCTTAGCCATGCCTAGTGGGCTTATTTGCAACTTTGGTGAGTGAGGATTGATTTAATTGAACTTGAATATATTTAATACATTTTATATGACACTATAAACATACTACCACTAGTTTTAAATCACATTTAGGTATAAAAGTGAAAGTGACCTCATACTTGGTTACTTGGCCTAAGCCTACCTTCTAAGGTCTGCCTACAAACTTATCTCCTAGACAATTTTAATTGGATCCATCCTTGTGTGAGTTTTAATAATGTTTTTAATAGGTTATATTCTACTTTAAAAACCTTTATTTATTGTCTAAACCCTTCTCAACTCCTAAAACCATCTCTTCTTTCCTAAGTTTCACGCGTTTGCATAAGGAAAGTACCCCTATTCTAAGACATAATAGGGGGTATATACTTTATTTATATAATAAATTTAGGTTTTGGATAGGGATATAAAAGTTTCAAGGGTGTATTATAAATTTTTTTATCTCTTCACTAGGTCATTTGACCCCTTGCTTCAAAATCCAAAACTGTGTTTTTATAGGCATATTATGTAGGGGTGTATGAAGGTGCACAGAGTTTTGCATCTTAGAGATATCCTCTATATTTATGTGAATCATGGTTGTTATATTATGTTTTTAAAACTATAATTAATATTATATTGATCTTTTTTATACTTTCAACTCTTCACAGGCCCTTCATACCCTTGCTTAGATGACTATTTACACAAGTTCCTGAACTTGCTTATATTAGGAGGTATACCTATAGGTATACTTGTATGAATATAATCTTTTGAAATGTGATTTAGGGTTAAAATGATGTTATATACACCATAAATACTCTAATTAACCTACTTTTTCCTTCACATACATTTCAATCTTTAAACAACCATTCCTTCTAAGATTGTGTTTACTACTTGTAGGTGGACTGAGACACCCCTGTTCAACTTTGATGTAGGTGTCTTGTTTCTATTTAAGTTTGATCATGGTGATTATAGACTTATAATTTTTATATTTTTAATTTATTGAGGTTAAAATACCCATACATGAACTACTATGCACTTACAAAGTCTCAAAACATCAAATATGTGTCAAAATAAGGTCATTATTTGCCCAAAGTAACCTACATGTGGTTGTAGGTGTTCATGACCTAAATGGAATTTGGTTTTGATGAATTAAGGCTATTTAAGGTTATAAAGACCTTTTTATGGTGTTATCCATTCTTTTTTTCCAAGCTCATGTCTTAATGTCATCTCCTTTCTACTTACTGTCTTTGACTGAGATAACCCAATCAACTATGTTTTGCTTTATGTGTACCTTACTATAAGCTTGGTTCACTTCCCTAAAAGAGTCATATGGGATATTTAACCTACAATTAATGTCACAAAATGAATTTATTATGTTTATATTCTTATTTAAAGTGTTGAAAAACTCTTAAACACACATTTATAGCTCACTGTCAACCTACTTTACTGTAGGTACATAATTGGACCACCTGTACAGACTAAGAATGAGTAATAGAGTACAAACCACATTAAATGCTCCCTATCCTTATTTTCTATGGTGATTATGTGATATTTAGTTCAATTATGTCACATAATATAATTATTATACATTGATACTCATCTAATTTCTTTGAATAACTAGCTGGATCATATAACTATAGAGATCATTGATTAGTTTTAGTGGCTCTGGATGTTACATTAGACCTTAAAAATATACCCTCTACTTGTTTTTTGCCTTTCAAATTTTCACAAGGTATTTCCTTATTATAGGAATACAAATTAAAATACTTAATATGCCTCAAAATCCTTAGGATATATGTTGGAGAAGGTTTAAAAATACCCTTAGCCTTTTATTTAGTGCTTTTGGAGACAAGAGGCCTGAATAATGCCATTGAAACTTTTGAAAGTGATTATTAAAATGTGTGCCAACTAAACCCTTCCAAATGGTATTTCATGAATTATAATCACATTAGTACCTCAAATATTATTTCATTTTATGCTTCAATTTTCCAAAATAACCATTCCAACCCTCTGTCAAAACTACCTATAAGAGTTCATTTGTACATATAGGCAACAAATGTCTAATTTGGACAATGTGTATGATATATGTGATTATGATCAACATAAAAAAATTGACCAATATTTGTAATCTATATAAACACTTTTAAAAATATTAAACATCTATAGAGGCTCTCAAATCACCATAATTTCATCTTAAGGCACCCTTGAAAGTAGATATTCCTAGCTACATGCAAGCAGAGAGTAAATATGAACTATGCATGGTGTATGGACATTGGGAAACCATTACACCTCCTTACAAGGTAAAAATTATTCCCTTATAATTGTGAAATATTTAATAAATTCAAAACATCTTTATTTCAATGTAGTATTCCCTTCTAAACCTCTACAGGTGCTCATTTTGACATGCATGAGAGAGGTAGATTATATGCAATCAATATGTATGACTGTACTCATGGAGGAAGTTGACTTGAAAGGTGAGATGAAAGGTCATAGATAATTTTCCCATTTATAAACATGAGGAAGATACTATTGCAACCCCATAAATCCATGAATAATCATGGAATTCTTGGACATGGATTAAACTACTAATCAACATATAATGCACTAATCTACAAATTTGAGATGAATAGAATGCCAAAACAACTCCAAATTTGAAACCTATAATTTTAAGTGTTAGATAAGGAGTTATAAGTCCTTTGTAATCAATATAAACATCTGAAACATATGGAATTTCTCAAACAAGGACCAAAATTGAAAGGTGCACAAATTGATAGGTAGTTTTGGAAGGTCAACCTCAAATGAATATTTCATGAAGCATGGGCCACTCATCATAAAAATTATTATATGGATTTTAAGGACATGGAGTGTATAATATTCCCCCAAGATCATTTTTCTTGAAACACTCTATGTTATCCATACTAAGCAAAAACCTACAAGTCACTTCTCTATGCCAAGAGGGTCAAAGACATTTAGAATGGTTTTGACAAATAAATGGAAATTTAAGATCACTAAAAATGTTTATTTGAGCATGGGGTAGGTGAATATTCACATTTACTCATTTTCTAAGTGGCACACTACCCAAAGAGGCCATACAAGTGCCACTTTCTTCATTTTGGCCAAGAAAACTACCCTTTCTCTAAACCACCTACCATATCTTCAATATTTTCAATTAAATAAGATTTATAGTGACACATGGGTTGTAAAAAAACACTTTTAAACTTTTACATTTCCCAAATAACCTATACAAAGCATTAAATACACCTATATGACCCCTTAAAATGACTCAAAATGATAAATATGCCTAGAGAACTAATGACAAAAGTTATTAAAAATTAAAATGATATTAATTGAATAATGAAACACATTACGAAAATATATTATACTCCATTATATTCCTAAAAATGAAATTTTTTACTAGGGGTGCCCTATTTTAGCCTAAAAGTCAAAAATGGTCAATAAATTGGTGACTCATAGGGGTAGTATGCCTACTATACTAACTAGACAATTAGCCTTATCAGTCCATTGGTCTTATGGAGTCATGTAAGGACTGAGACAAACTTATGGAGTCATGTAAGGACTGAGACAAATAATAGACTTTGACCATTGACTATAATTTTGATCAACATAAGACAACTAGTGACTACTTCAACCACACAAAGGAAAAGGATACACACAATAAAGAAAACAAACATTCACAAGATACACATACACTCAAGGCACTTAGGATAAATAATGGACAAATAGTATGTAAAAATAACCATAGATGTACCTCCCCTTAGATCAAAATGAAATTTTTATATTCCTCTTACGTTGTGGCATGAAGGATTGGATGAGTTAATAAGCCTTTTGTCTCTTAGAATTGCTACCTCCATGCCTCTCACAAAGTCTACGAACCTCATTAGCATGATGATCATTAAGAACCAAATAACTCCAAACAATCTGACTAAGGAAATGAAATCTTCTTGTACATGATCACTTGTTTCATGTTGTTTGCCATACATTTTCTCATTATCAAATTCCATCCTTTTTATAGGCATTATTTCATGTTCCTTAGAAGATTTAGGCCAATATGATATTTCTTCATCCTTAAAGAGTTGATGAGTTGATTCTAGAAGGTGATATCCCCTATTGATGACTTAAAATATACCATTCTCAATTTCACAAACCTCTTGAAAAGATAAATTTTAAAGCTTGTTTCTCCTTTGCATACTTTCTTGAGTCCCAATGCTACTCCTTATTTGACAAACTAATAGCCTTCTTGAAGAGGAGTATGGCCTACTCCAATTACTTCAACAAATTAATGTAAAGTCTGATTAATAACCTCTCCTATTCCATCCATGTTATCTTGCAAAGTAACAAAATAATCGATGATCATTTCTTCCTCATAAAATATGGAGGTCAAAGATTGTGAATTATCTTTTTGTCCACCAAAGGGAGTTGCTATGGTGATTTCTTCCTCATATTTTCTCATGATGTATTCTTTATAAACCATATATTGAGCATTTTCCTCTTCATTTTCCTCTCTCAAGATAGGTTATTCAACACAAATAAAACATTCCTCATCATTAACCAAGCAAAGAGATTCAACATAAGGACTCACCTCTTATTCAACACTTAGGACCTCTTGAGAGCTCTTAAGTTGTGTCTCAATTGGTACACTCTGATTTTCCATTTCAAAATCTTAAAGATATTTAACCTCTTCCATGGTGATGCCAATATTGGGCATCTTGAAAGTATGTGATCTAGCCCAATGAGGCTACCAAAGAGATATGTTTTCCTCAAGCAAGAGCTCTCTTTCCTTGTCAACTAGTATCTCTTTTTTGGTTCCCACACCATAGGTCCATCGAGGCAAAGTTTAATAGGATAAGGATAATATGAACTAGTTTTTGGAGGTGAAATATATAGCTCAAGGTCATATGTATAGTGCAAGGTAAGATGGTCTTTTGGAATCTCTTGAGGAATGGAATGTGGGGTGTGTTTAGGCATAGGATCTTCTTTTGGGGCTAAACCTTACATCTCACCTTGAATTATCTTTCCCATATTTACCTATAATTCTTATATTTATTTTTCAAGGTTCTCTTAGAAAATATTCTCTTGAAGTTGTTAGGAATCATCATGGGAATAAGGATTGTATTAATGCTGCCATGGAATAGAGGGAGATTCTCAAGGAAGGGTGGGAGGGAGTTGCAAAGGGTCAACTCTATTTTCCACTTCAAACTCTTGGACAATGTTATTCTCTTATCTATTTCCCCATGATTCAACTATTTCACTCCATCTCATGATATTAGGATTGGAACTCTCTTCTTGAGGAAAGTTAGGAGAGGTTTTTATAGGATCAAGATTCTCTTCAATTTCATACTATTTGATAAGACTTTTCTCCTCTTTCTTTCCCCATGACTCAACTACCTTACTCTAGCTCAAGATGATAGGATTAGAGGTTTCATTTTAGGGTGATGGGGATGGTGTATGAGAGGGAAAAGTAGGCTTGAAATATAATTCCTTTGCTGCCAACATAGATTGTTACATATGCATATAAGCCAACTCAATCTACCTATCAATATTGGCTCCAAACACAAGGTTTCTCTTCTCAAGTCTCTTCTCCAAATGATTGGGAAAAGGGTGTATTTGATGGTCTTTATTTGTCTCATGATTAGGGGTTATGTATGGCTGATAAGAAACTTGGGGGAGTGGGTATAAAGGCTAATAGGTTTGGTGAGGCTGCCTTTCATGAACTTCTAGGCTATCCTCTAAGGAAGAGACTAAACCACTCATATCAATCATCTCCCTTATGACCATTTTCCAATTGCCTCTCTCAATTGGTGCCAAATCTTTCTTGACTAAATCTAATTAATTTATCACTTGATGGATGGAATTATTAGGAACATTTTGACCATATCCCGTTCTAGTATCAAGCTCCAACATATGTCTTTTATACCCCAAAAGTGCTTGTTTAAAGGTGGAAATGGGTTTATTGGAGAAAGGATTAGGTTGAATAGGAACAATATATTGAGAAGGTTGGTTATAATATTGATACAACTCATGATATGGGTAAATATGATCATATTGGGATTGACCAAGGACTTGTTTATATTGGTATGGGGTGGCACAAGCTTGAATTATCTCACCAAATTGTAAAGAGAAAAATTCATAACCATAGGCATCCATGAAACTTAATTTCAAGTAAGGAAATTAAGAAAAATGTTACTAAAGTTATTCAAAGGATCAATTGGGCTATTTAAGTAGCTGATATGTCTTCAAGGTTGCCATTGGTGATTAGAAATATACCTCCAAAACAACACTAATAATATCCCAATCTCTTGGAATAGGAGTCCCACTATGCATACCAAAAACTATTGTCACTTGGATTTTCACCCTTTGAGGAGATTCCAAGACTCTCCTCATCCAAATTTCATGATGGAGTCACTTTTAGGCTTGTCGGCATCCTAAATATTTAAGTGAATCTCTAGATAGCGATATCTCCCTTGATGTACCACTTGAATAAAACTACTACTAACTCTTGGGGTTGAAAAGGGAGATAAAGAACTAAAATTAAATCTAAAATAATGGATGTGATACACCAAATATACTAGAGACATACAATGACATGTATATGACACTTAAGACCAAGCAACAAACCAAACACACACTTCCCCAATCTACAATTTCTTTCATGAATGTTACATTATGAGTTCAAGATGAAAATATAGAATAATAAGACTAGGAAATAGGCCTTAAATTATATTAATGAAGAGAAAAACTCACTTATACCTTGAAATATCTCAATAACACTTCACATGCCCTGTAAGAAGAAGTTTCCCAACTGCAAATAGGTTGCAAGAATGAGTTAGCATGCTAAGGAAACAAGAGTATCACTTAAGAAAAATCAAATATTCATTTACACACACTAAGTATAGTAATGTAAGAGGTAAAACTTATACATTTTATTTATCTAAAGTTGTACAATTGAGCAGGGCTTCACCATACTCAAGTAGAGCATAGAATACAATGCCAAAATGGCCAACTCTTGTAGAGCTTGAGAGAGAGAGATATATATATAGAAAGAGAAGTCCAGGTGTTAGAAGGACACTTGTCAAGATAATAAGTTTATTTAGACATGCA
Source organism: Torreya grandis (assembly GCA_037957365.1). NCBI lineage: Eukaryota > Viridiplantae > Streptophyta > Pinopsida > Cupressales > Taxaceae > Torreya > Torreya grandis. The sequence continues at coordinate 914,993 of JARHVA010001001.1, read as the reverse complement.
TGAGAAGATTATATAGGTTGAACCATTTAATTACATGAACAACAAGCATTAATCCAAGTCAAAAATTTGAAGAAAAGTGGCAAGAAATGCCTCCCTTTGAAAAAAAATTACCTTCATGATTGGGCCTATTTAAACATATTTTAACTGATTTGGAGAAAGTATAATTATTTTAATACAATTAAATGAAACTATACTTGCCCCTCCATGAATTTTTTGCATCCCTAGTCTTCTAAAATCAACTAAAAATGAGCCATCATCATCTGTTGTCCTTAAAACTACCCTTCCATGAACCCTGCACACTTGGCTTCAAAATTGGAATTATTTTTTCATGAAAATACATGGGAGTTACTGAATTAAAATCTTCAAGACCCTCCATGGCCTTGGAATTATCAAGTGCACCTTAAAATCACTTTATTTAAAGATCTCCCCCCCTCTCTTTAGCTTGTGCATTAGTCTAGTTTTGGTTGTTTGAAAGTAAGGACCTGTTTGGGGAACTTATAAGTTTATTAATGAAATTAAATTAATATGTGGAGTTATATAAAGTGTAAATATTCCACCCAAACTTTTTTTAATCTCCTAATTCATCTTGTAGACTACACAACACACAAAACCATGAGAAAAATCATGTTTCTACCTCCATCCATACAATTACATATAATAAAAAATGTTTGGATCAGCCTAGGGAGGTCCTATATAATTTAAAATATGTATTCTATTCTAACTATGTCCTTATATTAGATTTCCAACTCAATTTTCTAAGACTGGTCCTTAGCAAGGGTTTAGTGGGTTTTAGACATGTTTTCACCCTTAAGCTTGTTTCATAAAAACATGATGTTGGAGTTGCAAAAAAATTACACAATTTTTTTTTTCAATACCCATCATATCTTTCCTAAACTTATATGGTATCCATGAAAATCCTCGTGGGAGGTGTGAGCTTCTAAATATGACTTATTATGCTTGTTCTCCTCTATTCCTGCATGATGAGTTGATTTTGAGCTCAAAAAAGACCTTACTAATGATTTAATTGAATCCCAAAAGATTTAAAACATCTTAATTAAATCCATAAACATTATTAAATGTATTATAAATCTCACCTCATGTTATAGTTGAAAATTACCCTCTATTTGGCTTCTAGGTTTAGTCATGCCTAGTGGGCTTATTTGCAACTTTGGTGAGTAACAACCTCTTGCTTGATTCATTTGAACTTGAATATATTTAATAAATTTTATATAAAAATAAAAACATATTCCCACTAGTTATAAATCACATTTAGGTATAAAAGTGAAAGTGACCTCATACTTGGTTACTTGGCCTAAGCTTGCCTTTTAGGGTCTACCTCTAAACATAGCTCCCAAGACCATTTTACTTGGATACATACTTTTTTTTATGTGTATTTATGTTTTTCCTAGGTGATATTATACTTTCCAAACCTTTCTTTAGTGTCTAAAACCTTCTTAACTCCTTAAACCATCTCTTATTTCCCAAGTTGCCTATGTTTGCATAAGGAAAGTACCCCTATTCTGAGATAGAAGAGGGGGTATCTAGTATTTTTATCTCAAAAATTCAGGTGTTGGATAGGTATATAAAATTTTAAAGTGTTTCTTATATAAAATTTCATCTCTTCACAAGGTCATTGTCCCCTTACATGATTCAAAATATAAAACTAAGTTTGTATGGGTAGACTGTGTAGGGGTGTATGAAGGTGGAATGAGTTTTGAATATTAGATATATCCTCTATATTTATGTGCATCATGGTGGTTCTATTAAATTTTTTAAACTATAATGAATATTCTTTTGACCATTTTTATACTTCCAACTCTTCATAGAACCTTCATAGCCTTGTTCAGGTGATAGTTTACACAAGTTCCTAACCTTACTTGTATTAGGAGGTATACCTATAGGTATAATTGTATGAATATAAGTCTTTGAAAGGTTATTTATATTTCACATTATTTTTTAAACACCATAAGTACTCTAATTCATCTAATTTTTCCTTCACATACATTTCAAACTTAAAAAAACCCTTCCTTCTAAGACTATGTTCACTACTTGTACGTGGACTTAGACACTCCTATTCAAGTTTGTTGCAAGTGTATTTTTTCCCTTGAAGTATAATAATGGATTTAATAGACTCCCCATAAGTATATTTTGAATCTCTTAGGGTTAAAAGACCCATAAATGAAATATTATGCACTTATAAAGTCTCAAAACATCAAATATGTGTCAAAATAAGGTATTTATTTGCCCAAAATAACCTACAGGTAATTGTAGGTGTTCATGACCTAAATGGAATTTTATTTTGATGCCTTAAGGATATTTAAGGTTATAAATAACTTTTTATGGTGGTATCCATTCATTTTTTCCAATCTCATGTCTTAAGGCATCTCCTTTCTACTTATTGTCTATTGATTGAGATAACACAGTCAATTGTGTTTGCTTTATGTAGATCTTGTTATAGGCTTGCTTCACTTCCCTAGAAGAGTCATATGGGATCCTTAACCTCATATTAAGGTCAAAAAATTACTTGATTATGTTTATAATATTCTTTAAAGTTTTGAAACACTCTCAAACACACATTTATAGCTCACTTCTAGCCTACTTTGTTGTAGGTGCATAATTGGACCACCTGTACAGACTAAGAATGAGTTATAGAGTGCAAGCCACACTCAATGCTCTATTTCCTTGTTTTATATGGTGAGTATGTGATATTTTTTTCAAATATTCCACCTACTTTACATAGTATACATTGAGACTCATCTCATTGCTTTGAAGAACAAGCTAGCTCATATAACTATAGAGATCATTGATTAGTTTTAGTGGCTCTATAGGTTACTTTAGACCTCTAAAAATCTACCCTCTACTTGTTTTATGCCCTTAAAATTTTCTCAAGGTCTTGTCCTATGATAGGAAAAAAAATAAAATCTTGAATATGAATCAAAATTCTTAGGAAATATGTTGGAGAAGGTCTAAAAAATCCTTAGCCTTTTGTTTAGTGCTTTTGGAGACAAGAGGCCTAGATAATGCCATTTCAACTTTTGAAAGTGATTTTTACCCTATATGCCAATTTATCCCTTCCAAATGGTATTTAATGAATTCTCTTCACGTTATGAATTAAAATAAGAGTTCATATTATTCTTAAATGTTCCAAAATAACCATTCCAAGCCTTTGTCAAAACTGCCTACACGAGTTCACTTGTACATACAAGCAATAAATGTGTAGTTTACATAATGTGTATGATATATGTGATTATTATCAACATCAAACCCTTCAACAAATTTTTAATGCTCTCTCAACACTTTTAAAAAAAGATGAAGCATCTATAGAGGCATAGAGGCTCTCAACTCACCATAATTTCATCCTGAGGTACCCCTAAAAGTATATATTCCTAACTACATACAAATAGATAGTAAATATGAACTATGCATGGTGTATAGACATTGGTCAACCATTAAACCTCTTTCCAAGGTTAACATGATTCCATTTAAATTTTTTAATATTGAATCAAGTAAAAAAATATTGATTTTAATATAGTATTCCCTTCTAAACCTCTGCAAGTGCTCATTCTGATGTGCATGAGATAAGTAGACTATATGCAAGCACTATGTATGACTATACTCATGGAGGAATTTTACTTGAAAGGTGAGATGAAAGTTCATAGATATTACCATGTTGGAAAGATGAGGAAAAAACTATCCCAACACTTTGAATCTATGAACAAGTATAGAATTCTTGGACATGGAGAAAAATTGCCAATCAACATAGAATGTACTAATCTAAAAATTTGAGATGAATAACATGAAAAAACCAGGCCAAAATTGAAAAAAATAATTTAATTGTTATATAATTAGGTTTAAATCCTATGGAATTAATATCAGCATCTGAACTATACAAAATTTATCAAACAAGGCCCAAAATGGAAAGGTGCATAGATTGATGGGTAGTTTTGGAAAGTCAAATTAAAATGAATGGTTCATGAATCACGGTACACCATTCCTCAAAATTATTATTTTTACTTTAATTCCTTGTAATTTATAATATTACCCCAAGAGCATTTTTATTGAAATCCTCTATGTTAGCCCTTACAAGCAAAAACTTGCAAGTCACTTCTCTATGCCAAGAGGATGAAAGAGAGATATAATGGTTTTTAGTAAAAAATATAAATTTAAGATCATTAAAAACATGTATTTTATCATGTGGGAGGTTAATATTCATATTTACTCATTTTCTAAGTGGCACACTTCCCAAAGATGCCATACAAGTGCCACTTTCTCCATTTTAGCAAAGAAAACTACCCTTTCTTTGAACCACCTACCATATCTTAAGTTTTTTCAGTTAATTAATACTTATAGTTACACATTGGGTGTGACATAACCCATTTACACTGTCAAATTCCACAAATAACCCATATAAATCATTAAATACACTTATTTGACCCCCTAAAATGTCTAAAAATGATAAATAAACCTAAAGAACTAATGAACAAAGTTATTAAAACATAAAATGACATTAATTTTCCTATGAAACACATTATTTAAATATATTATACCCCCTTCTATGACTAAAAATGAATTTTTTTACTAGGGGTACCCTATTTTGACCTAAAAGCCAAAATTGGTTAACAAATTGGCTACTCATAGGGGTAGTATGCCTGCTATACTAACTAGACCATAGCCTTATTAGTCCATTGGTATTATGTAGTCATCTAAGGACCAATAAAAATAAGATAAATTGACCATTTACTACAAATTTGATCAACATAAGACAACTAGTGACTACCTCAACCACACAAATGAAAAAGACACACACAATGAAGAAAACAAACATGCACAAGATACACATGTGCTCAAGGTACTTAGGAGAAACAAAAGACAACTAATATGTAAAAATAAAAATACACATACCTCCCTCTTGATCAAAAGGGAAGAATTATATTCCTCTTACTTCATGTCTTGAAGGATTGGATGAGTCAAGAAGCCTTTTGTCTCTTAACATTGATACCTCCATACCTCTCACAAAGTATACCAACCTCATTGGAATGATGCTCAATAAGAACCAGGAAACTTCAAAAAATCTGACCAAGGAAATTAACTCTTATTATACATGGTCACTTATTTCGTGTTACTTCCATTTCACTCTCTCATGATCAACTTCCATCCTCTTTATAAGCATTATTTCAAAAGGATTGATTTCATGTTCCTTAGAAGATTTAGGCCAATATGATATTTCTTCATCCTTCAAGAGATGATGAGTTACTTATATAAGTTCATATCCCCTCTTGATGACTTCAAGTATACCATTTTAGAATTCACAAACCTCTTAAAAGGATAAATTTGAAAGATTGTTTCTCCTTTGTATACTTACTTGAGTCCCAATGCTACCTTGTGCATCTTTGACCAATTGATAACCTCCTTGAAGAGGAGTATAGCCTACTCCAATGACTTAAAATAATTAATCTAAAGTCTAATTAATAACCTCTCCTAGTCCATCCATGATATCTTTCAAAGTAAGAAAAGAATCAATGATCATTTCTTCCTCATCAAATATGGAGGCAAAAGCTTGTGAATTGTTTTTTTGTTCACCAAAGCAAGTTCCTATGGTGATTTCTTCCTCATAATTTCCTTGCTCAACCATGTATTGAGAATTTTACTCTTAATTTTACTCTCTCAAGATAGGCTCTTCAACACAAAAGAAAACCTTCCTCATCATCAACCAAGAAAAGAGATTCAACATAAGGACTCACCTCTTCTTCAACACTTAGGACCTCCTGAGGGATCTTAAGTTGTGTCTCAACTAGTAAAATCTTATTTTCCTTTTCATAATATTTGATATATTTAACCTCTTCCATGGTAATACCAAGACTACTCATCTAGAAATTATGTGATCTATCCCAATGAGGGCTACCAAAGAGGTATGTTTTCCTCAAGTAAGAACTCTCTTTCTTTGTCAACATGCTACTCCTCTTTTGGTTCCCACATCACAGGTCCATCAAGGGAAACTATAATATGATGAGGATGAGATGAAATAGCTGGTTGAGGTGGAATATAGAGCTTAAGGTCCTATGGAGAATGCAAGGTAAGAGGATCTTTTGGAAGATCTTAAGGAAGGGGAGATGGGGTGTGTTTAGGCATATGATCTTATTTTGGGTCTAAATCTTCCATCTCTTGGCTAGGTTATCTTGGAAAATATTCTCTTGAAGTTGATAGGAATCATCATGGGAATAAGGATTTCATGAATGCTACCATGGAATAGAGGGAGCTTCTTGAATAATGGTGGGAGGGAGTTGTAAAGGGTCAACTTTATTTTCCACTTCACACTCTTGCAAAATGCTTTTATCTTATTTCTTGCCCCATGATTCCACTATTTAGCTCTAGCTCATGATCTTAGGATTATAACTATCTTCTTGTGGAAAGTTAGGAGATGTTTTTATAGGATCAAGCTTCTCTTTAATTTCATACTCTTTGACAATACTTTTCTCCTCTTTCTTTCCCCAGGACACAACTACCTTACTCCAGTTGATGATGCTAGGATTAGAGGTATAATTTTTGGGGTCATTGGGATGGTATGTGATAGGTAAAAGTAGGATTAAACTCCACTTAATTTAATTCCAACATAGATTGCTACATATGAATATTAGCCAACTTAATCTACCTAAAAATATTGACCCCAAACACAAGGTTTCTCTTCTCAACTCTCTTTTTCCAAATTATTGGGAAAATGGTGAATTTGATAGGCTTGATTTGGATCATGAGTAGGGCTTATTTATGGCTGATAGGAAGCTTGGGAAAGTGGGTACAAAGGCTGATAGGTTTGGTGAGGCTACCTTTCATGAACTTCTAGCCTATCCTTTAAGGAAGAGACTTAACCACTCACATCAAGCATCTCACTTGTGAGCCTTTACCAATTTGCTCTTTCAATAGGTACCCACTCTTTATTGACTAAATATAATGAATTTATCACTTGATGGATGGAATTATTAGGAATATTTTTACCATATCCCCTTTTAGTATCAATCGCCAACATATGCCTTTCATACCCCAAATGTGCTTATTTGAAGGTGGAAATGGGTTGATTAGAGAAAATATTAGGTTGACTAGGAATAATAAATTCAGAAGGCTAGTTATAATATTGATAAAAATCATGATAGGGATAAATATGATCATATTGGGATTGACCAAGGAATTGTTCATATTGGTATGGGGTGGCACAAGCTTGAATTGTCTCACCAACTTGTAAAGAGCAAAATTTATAACCATAAGCAGCCATGAAACTTCATTTCAAGTAAGATCATAAACAAACACATTACCAAAGTGATTCAAAAGATCACTTGGGATATTTAACCAATTTATGTCTTTGGAGTCACTATTGGTGCTTGTAAAGATGCCTCCAAAGGTTGATTATCAAAAGACAACACCAAAAATCTCCCAATCTCTTAGAGCAAGAGTCCCATCGAGAATACCAAAAACTATTATCACTTCAATTTTTTCCATTTTATGAGATTCCAAGACTCTCCTCATCTAAGTGGCATGATGGATTCACTTCTAGGCTTGTGGTTAGCCTAAATAATGAAGTGAATCTCTAGATAAGGCTAGCTCCCTTGATATACCACTTGACTGCAACTACTTCTAATTCTAAGGGGTGAAAAGAGAGAGAAATAACTAAAAGTAAATATAAACTAATGTATTTTATACACTATATAGATTTATGACATATAAACACATGTATATGACACTTTAGACCAAACAATAAACTGAACATACACTTTCCCAATCTACAATTTTTTGCATCAATGTTATATTGTGAGGTTAAGATGAACATATAGAATAAAAGGATTATACAAGAAGAATTTAATGGCACTGATGAAGATTAAAAGTCACTTAGTCCTTGGCATATCTCAATAACACTTATCATGCCCTAAAATAAGAAGTTTCCCAACTGTAAATAGGTTGCAAGAATGAGTTAGCATGCTAAGGAAACAACAGTATCACTTAAGAAAAATCAAACATTAAAGTACACAAACTAAGTAAAGTCATCAAAGAGGTAACACATAGTAATTTTATTGATCAAAATATGTATAATTGATTAGGGCTTTTCCATACTCAGGTGGAACATAGAATACAATGCCAAAATGGCCAACTCTTATAGAGTTTGAAAGAGAAAGAGAAAACTATAAGGGTCAGAAGGAAAATTTTAAAGATAATAATTTTATTTATCCATGAATGATAAGAGGATATTTGTAAAACCATGTAAGTATGGGATCAACAAGAGTCAATCCAAGTCACAAAATTGAAGAAACATGGCAAGAAACTCCTCCTTTTACACATAAAAACTACCTTCATGACTGGGCCTATTTGAATATCTTTTAACTGATATGGATAGGCTCTAATTAATGTAATGAAATTTAGGGACATAAAATATGCATTTACATGAAATGTTTTCATTCTTGGTCTTTTGGAATCAACTAAAAATGAGCCATCATCATCTGATGTCCTGAAAACTACCCTTCCATATAACATACACACTTGGCCTCAAAATTTGCATTAATTTTCCATGAAAATAATTATGAGGGAGTTAATTAAAATTTTAAAGACCCTATGTGGCCTTGGAAGAATCATGGGTAGATTAAAATCACTTTACTTGAAGATTTTATCCCTTCTCTCTAGCTTGTGCATTAGGCCAGTTTTGACTGGCTGAAAGTAAGGACCTGGTTTAGGAAATTAAAAGTTTATTAATGAAATTAAATTAATATTTTAATTTATATTAAGTTTAAATATTCCATTTAAACTTTGTTTCATCTCCTAATTCATCTTGTAGCCTATACAACACATACAATAGTTAGAAAAAACTTGTTTTTACCTCCATACGTACAAGTCCTTATAATCAAAAAGGTGTGTAGCATCCTAGTGATGTCTTATACAAATTAAAATATATATTATGGTCCAAATATGTCCTTATATTATATTTCCAACTCATTTTTACAAGAATGGTCCTTAGAAAGGGTTTAGTAGGGTTTGAGGCATGTTTTCACCCTTAAGCTTGTTTCATAAAAACCTAACTTTGGATTTGAAAAAAAAATTCAAAAATTTGTTTTTTAATACCCCTAATATATTCACTAAACTTATTTTGTATCCATGCAAAGCTTCATGGGAGGTGTGAGATTCTAAAGATAACCTATTGTGCTTATTTTCCTCCATTCCTACATGAGTTGATTTTGAGCTCAAAAAAGGCCTTCTTGATGATTTACTTAACTCAAAAAATATTTAACACATCTTAATTGACACAATAAATAGGATCCAATGTATTTTGAAGCTCACCTTGTGCTATAGTCAAAAATGACCCTCAATTTGGCTTCTAGGCTTAGTCATGCCTAGTGGGCTTATTTGAATCTTTGGTGAGTGAGACCCTATTACTTGATTTAATTTCACTTGAATATATTTAATACATTTTATATGAAATTATAAACATATTACCACTAGTTTTAAATCACATTTAAGTCTAAAAGTGAAAGTGAATTTCATACTTGGTTACTTGGCCTAAGCTTGCCTTCTAGGGTCTGCCTACAAAATTAGCTCTCAAGACCATTTTACTTGGATAAATAATTATGTGAGGTGTCCTTATGTTTTTAATATTTTCTCTTGTACTTTCCAAACATTTATATAATTTCTAAACGCTTCTCAACTCCTCAAACAATCTCTTATTTCCCAAGGTGTTTGTGTTTGCATAATGAAAGTACCCCTATTCTATGATAGAACAAGGGATATATACTATATTTATCTCAAAAATTTAGGTGTTGGAGAGGGATATAAAAGTTTCAAGTGTTTTTTATACAAAATTTCACCTCTTTACTAGGTCATTAGACCCCTTGCTTCAAAATCTAGAATTAAGTTTGTATAGGTATATTGTATAGGGGTGCATGAAGGTGGACTAAGTTTTACATATTAGACCTCTCCTCTATATTTTTGTGAATCATGGTGGTTATATTAAGTTTTTTAAAAAATAATTAATATTCTAATAACTTTTTTTTACTTCTAACTCTTTACAGACCCTTCATACACTTGCTCAGGTGACTGTTCACACAAGTTCTTGACCTTACTTATATCAAGAGGTATACCTTTAGGTATAATTTTATGAATATAATTATTTGAAAGGTTATTTAGGGTTAAAATTAGGTTCTAAAAACCATAAATACTCTCATTCATCTACTCTTTCCTTTAGATACATTTCAATCTTTAAACAACCCTTCCTTCTAAGACTATGTTCACTGCCTATAGGTGGACTGAGACACCCCTATTCAACTTTGTTTTAGGTTCATTATTTCCATTTAAGTCTACTCATGGTTATTATATAATCCAATTTAGTCTATTTTTAATCTCTCAATGTTAAAATACCCATACATAAACTGATATGCACTTACAAGGTCTCAAAACATCAAATATGTGTCAAAATAAGGTCAGTGTCTACCCAAAATAACCCATAGGTGGATGTAGGTGTTCATGACCTAAATGGAATTTAGTTTTGATTAATTAAGGATATTTAATGTTATAAATACCTTTGGATGGTGGTATAAATTAATTTTTTCCAATATCATGTCTTAATTCATCTTCTTTCTACTTATTGTCTGTTGATTGAGATAACACAATCAATTGTGTTTTGCTTTATGTGGATCATGTTATAGGCTTGTTTCACTTCCATAGAAGAGTCATATGGGATCCTTAACCTCCCATGAAGTTCAAAAAAGTAATTTATTATGTTTATATTATTTTTTAAAGTTTATAAACACTTTTTAACACACATTTATAGCGCACTATCAACCTACTTTGTTGTAGGTGCATAATTAGACCACCTGTATGGACTGGGAATGAGTTATAGAGTGAAAACCACCTTCAATGCTCCATCTCCTCATTTTATAAGGTGAGTATGTGATATTTATTTCAAATAGTCCACCTAATCTACTTATTATACATTGAGACTCATCTCATTGTTTTGAAGAACCATCTATCTCATATAACTATAGAGATCACTAATTAGTTTTAGTGGCTCTGTAGGTTACTTTATACCTCCAAAAATCTGCCCTCTACTTGTTTTTTCCCTTTAAAATTTACAAAATGTCTTTTCATATGATAGTAATACAAATTATAATCCTTAATATGCATCAAAATCCTTAGGATATTTGTTGGAGAAGGTCTAAAAAAACCCTTAGCCTTCTGTTTAGTGCTTTTGGAGACAAGAGGCCTAAATAATGCCATTATAACTTTTGAAAGTGATTCTTACCCTATATGCCAATTTATCCCTTAAAAATGGTCTTTCATGAATTATCATCACCTTAGGACCTCAAATAGGAGTCAATTTTATGCTTCAATGTTCTAAAATAACCATTTCAACCCTCTGTCAAAACTACCTATATGAGTTCACTTGTACATAAAGGCAAAAAATGTCTAATTGAGACAATTTGTACGATATATGTGATTATGATCAACATCAAAACCTTCAAAAAGTTTTTTATGATCTATAAAAACTTTTAAAAATATGAATCATCTATATAAGCTCTCAACTCACCATAATTTCATCCTGAGGCACCCCTGAAAGTCTATATTCCTAGCTACATGTAGACAGAAAGTAAATATGAACTATGCATGGTGTATGGACATTAAGAAACCATTACACCTCCTTGAGAGGTAAAAATGATTCCATTAAATTATTTAAATATTGAATCAATTCAAAACATATTTATTTTAATGTAGTATTCCCTTCCAAACCTTTGTAGGTGTTCATTTTGACATGCATGAGATAAGTAGATTATATGCAAGCACTTTGTATGAATATAATCATGGAAGAAGTTGCCTTGAAAGGTGAGATGAAAGGTAATAGATAATTCTCCCATGTTGGTAACATGAAGAATGAACTATTCAAACCCCTTGAATCCATGAATAATCATGGAATTTTTGGACATGGAAAAAAACTACCAATCAACACAAAATGAACTAATATATAAATTTGAGTTGAACATCATGTCAAAACCACTCCAAATTTTAAAAAAATAATGATAAGTATTATATAAGGATGTGGACATCCTCTAAAATCAATATCAACATTTGAACCATATGGAATTTGTCAAACAAGGCCCAAAAATAAAAGGTGTACATATTGATAGGTAGTTTTAGAAGGTCAAATTAAAATAAATGGTTCATAAAGCATGGGCCACCATTAATTAAAATTATTATATATATTTTAAGGCCTTTTATTTTATAATTTAGCCACATGAGAATTTTTCTTGAAACCCTTTGTGTTAGTCGTACTAAGCAAAAATCTGCAAGTCACTTCTCTATGCCAAGAGGGTGAAAGAGAGATATAATGGTTTTGAGAAAAAAAATAAAGTTTTATATCTTTAAAAACATTTAATTGAGCATGGGAGAGTTTAATATTCACATTTAAACATTTTACAAGTGGTACACTTCCCAAGGAGGTTGTATAAGTGCCACTTTCTTTTTTTCCAAGAAAACTACCCTTTCTTTAAAGCACCTACCATCTCTTAAATATTTTCAGTTACTTAAGACTTATAATGAAACATGTGTTGTGACATCACCCATATGCACTTTTAAATTTCCCAATGAACCCATACAAATGATTAAACACACCTATTTAACCCCCTTAAATGACTCAAAATGATAAATAAACCTACAGGACTAATGACCAAAGCTATTATAACATAAAATTACATTAATTAACCTATGAAACACCTTATTAAAATATATTATACCCTATTATATGCCTAAAAATGATTTTTTTTACTAGGGGTGCCCTATTTTGAACTAAAAGTCAAAATTTGTTAATAAATGGGTGACTCATAGGGGTGGTATGCCTGCTATACTAACTAGACTAGTAGCCTTATAAATCCATTGGTATTATGGAGTCAAATAAGGATTGAGAAAAATAAGAGTATTTGAAAATTGACTATAAATTTGATCAACATAAGACAACTAGTGACTGCCTCAACCACACAAAGGGAAAAGACATATGCAATAAAGAAAGCAAACACACACAAGACACACATGCTAGAAACATGAGGAAGAGACTATCCAACCCCCTAAATCCATGAATAATCATGGAATTCTTGGACATGGATAAAACTACTAATCAACATAGAATGTACTAATCTACAAATTTGAGATGAATAACATGTCAAAAACACTCCAAATTTGAAACCTAGAATGGAAGTGTTAGAGAAGGAGGGATCAATCCTCTGTAATCATTATCAACATTTGAAACATATGAAATTTCTCAAACAAGGACCAAAATTGAAAGGTGCATAAATTGATAGGCATTTTTGGAAGGTCAACCTCAAATGAATGGTTCATGAAGCACGTGCCAACTATCCTCAAAATTATTATACGGATTTTAAGGATATGTAGAGTAGAAAATTTCCCCAAGATAATTTTTCTTGAAACACTCTGTGTTATCCATACTAAGCAAAAACCTACAAGTCACTTCTTTATGCCAAGAGGGTGAAAGATAGATAGAATGGTTTTGAGCAAGAAATATAATTTTAAGATCACTCATAATGTGTATTTGAGAATGGGGTAGGTGAAGATTCACATTTACTCATTTTATAAGTGGCACACTTCCCAAAGAGGCCATACAAGTGCCACTTTCTTCATTTTTGCCAAGAAAACTACCCTTTCTCTAAACCACCTATAATATCTTTAGTTTTGTCAATTATTTAAGATTTTTAGTGACACACGGGGTGTAACATAACACTTTTAAACTTGTACATTTCCCAAATAACCTGTACAAAGCATTAAATACACCTATTTAACCCCCTAACATGACTCAAAATGGTAAATAAATGTAGAGAAATAATGACCAAAGTTATTACAACTTAAAATGACTTTAATTGACTAATGAAACACATTATGAAAATATATTATACCCCCTTATATGCCTAAAAATGAACTTTTTTACTAGGGGTGACCTATTTTTACCTAAAAGTCAAAATTGGTCAATAAATTACTGACTCATAAGGGTAGTATGCCTGTTATACTAACTACACCATTAGCCTTATCAGTCCATTGGTCTTATGGATTCATCTAAGGACTGACACAAACAAGATACTTTGAGCATTGACTATAAATTTTATCAACATAAGACAACTAGTGACTACCTCAACCACACAAAGGAAAAGGACACACACAATAAAGAAAAAAAGCATGCATGAGATACACATGTGCTCAAGGCAGTTAGGAAAAACAAAAGACAACTCATATGTATAATTAACCATAGACATACCTCCCATTAGATCAAAATGGAATATTAAGATTCTTCTTACTTCATGGCATGAAGTATTGGATAAGTCAAGAAACCTTTTGTCTCCTAGAATTTCTACCTCCATGCCTCTCACAAAGTCTACCAACCTCATTTGCATGATGCTCATTAAGAACCAAGAAACTCCAAAAAGTTATACCAAGGAAATGAACTCTTCTTGTACATGATACTTGTTTCATGTTGCTACCAATTCACTTTCTCATGATCAACTTCCATCCTCTTTATAGACATGATTTCAAAAGGATTGATTTCATGTTCATTAGAATCTTTAGGTCAATATGATATTTATTCATCCTTCAAGAGATGATGAGTTAATTATATAAGGTGATATCCCCTCTTGATGACTTCAAATATACCACTCTAAAATTCACAAACCTCTTGAAAGGATAAATTTGAAATCTTGTTTCTCCTTTGAATACCTGCTTGAGTCCCAAAGCTACCTTCTCCATCTTTGACCAAATGATAGCCTTATTGAAGAGGAGAATAGCCTATTCCAATGACTTCAATAAATTTATCTAAAGTCTAATTAATAACTTCTCCTAGTCCATCCATGGTATCATGAAAAGGAAGAAAATAATCAATTATCATTTCTTCCTCATCAAATGTAGAGGCAAAAGCTTGTGAATTGTCTTATTGTTCACCAAAGGGAGTTCCTATGGTGATTTATTCCTCATAATTTCTCATGATGTCTTCTTTATCAGTCATGTATTGATCAGTTTCCTCTTCATTTACCTCTCTCAAGATAGGTTCTTCAACATAAAGAAAATATTCCTCATCATCAGCTAAGCAAAGAGATTAAACATAAGGACTCACCTCTTCTTCAACACTTAGGACCTCATGAGGGATCTTAAGTTGTGTCTCAGTTGATACAATCTAATTTATCTTTTCAAATATGCAAGATCTTTAACCTCTTTTATGGTGATTTCAAGACTAGGCATCTTGAAATTATGTGATCTAGCCCAACAAGGCTGCCAAACAGGTATGTTTTACTCAAGTAAAAGCTCTCTTTTCTTGTCAACCAATTGCTCCTCTTTTGGTTCTCACACCATAGGTCCATCAAGGCAAAGGGTAATAATATGAGGATGAGATTAACTAGTTGGTGGAGGTTGAATATAGAGCTCAAGGTCATATGGAGAATGCAAGGTAAGAGGCTCTTTTGAAAGCTCTTAAAGAAGGGGAGATGGGGTGTGTTTAGGCATAGGATCTTTTTTTAGGTCTAAACCTTCCATCTCAACTTGACTTATCTTTCCCATCTTTTCTTATAATTACTCTATTTTCTTGGCTAGGTTATCTTTGGAAATCTTCTCTTGAAGTTGATAGGAATCATCATGGGAATAAGGATTGCATGAAGGCTACCATGGAATAGAGGGAGCTTCTTGAGGAAGGGTGGGAGGAAGTTACAAAGGGTCAACTCTATTTTGGACTTCACACTCTTGGATAATGCTCTTCTCTTCTTTATTTCCCCATCATTCCACTATTTCACTCTATCTCATGATCTTATGATTGAAACTCTCTTCTTGAGGAAAGTTAGTAGAGGTTTTTATAGGATAAGCTTCTCTTTAATTTCATACTCTTTGACAAGACTTTCCTCCTCTTTATTTCCCCATGAATCATCTACCTTATTCCAAATCATGATTATAGGATTATATTCATCCTTTTGGGGTGATGGGAATGGTATATGAAAGTGAAAAGTATACTTAAACTCCACTTCCTTTGCTGCCAACTTAGATTACTACATATGCATATTAGCCAACTCAATCTACCTATCAATATTGGCTCCAAACACAAAGTTTCTCTTCTCAACCCTCTTCACCAAATGATTTGGAAAATGGTGAATTTGATAAACTTGCTTTAGCTCATGAGTAGGGGTTATTTATCGCTGACAAGAAACTTGGGGAAGTGGGTATAAAGGCTAATAGGTTTGGTGAGGCTACATTTCATGAACTTCTATCCTATCATTTAAGGAAGATACTAAACCACTCACATCAAGCATCTCACTTGTGAGCCTTTGCTAATTGGCTCTCTCAATAGGTTCCCACTATTTATTGAATAATTTTAATGCTTTTATTACTTGATGGATGGAATTATTAAGATTTTTTTTACTATATCCCCTTCTAGTATCAAGCTCCAACATTTGCCTTTCATACACTAAAAGTGATTTCTTGAAGGTGGAAATGGGTTGATTGGAGAAATGATTAGGTTGACTAAGAATAAGACATTGAAAGGCTAGCTATTGGGTTGATACAACTCATGATAGGGGTGAATATGATCAATTTGGGATTGACCAATGACTTGTTCATATTGGTATGGGGTGGCACAAGCTTGAATTGTCTCACCAACTTTTAAAGAGAAAAATTCATAACCATAGGCAGCCATGAAAGTTCATTTAAAGTAAGAGCATAAACAAACACATTAAAAATGTTCTTAAAAGGATCACTTGTGTTGTTTAACCAACTGATATGTCTTTGGAGTCACCATTGGTGCCTAGAAAGATGCCTCCAAAGGTTGATTATTGAGAGACAACACCAAAAATATCCCAATATCTTAGAGTAAGAGTCCCATCGAGCATTAAAAAGAATATTGTCACTTGTATTTTCACCCTTTGAAGAGATGCCAAGAATCTCCTCATCCAATTGGCATGATGGAATCACTTCTAGGCTTGTGGGTAGCCTACAGAATGAAGTGAATCTCTGGATAGGGATAGCTCCCTTGATGCACCACTTGACTACAACTAATACTAACTCTTGGGGGTGAAAAGGGAGAGAAATAACTGAAATTAAAGATAAAATAATGGAGGTGATACACTAGATAGATTTATGACATCCAATCACATCTATATGACACTTAATATTAGGCATCAAACCAAACATACACTTTCATAATCTATAATTTCTTGCATCAATGTTACATTGTGAGGTCAAGATGAACATCTATAATAATAAGAACAGATAAGATGCCTTGAATGTCACTAATGAAGAAACAAAATCACTTATTCCTTGACATATCTCAATAACACTTCGCATGCCCTACAAGAAGAAGTTTCCCAATTGTAAATAGGTTGCAAGAATGAGTTAGCATGCTAAAGAAACAAGAGTATCACTTAAGAAATATCAAAAAATTAAGTAAAAAATCTAATTATAGTCATGTAAGAGGTAAATATACTCATTTTATTTATAAAAAGGTGTAGAATTGAGTATGGCTTTGCCATACTCAAATGTAGCATAGAATACAATGCCAAAATGGCCAACTCTTATAATGTTGGAGAGAGAGAGAGAGAGAGAGAGAGAGAGAGAGAGAGAGAGAGAGAGAGAGAGAGAGAGAGAGAGAGAGAGAGAGAGAGAGAGAGAGAGAGAGAGAGAGAGAGAGAGAGAGAGAGAGAAGTCCAAGGGTCACAAGGACACTTTTAGGCCCATTTTCACCCTTAAGCTTGTTTAATAAAAACATAACATTCAATTTTAAAAAAATACCACAAATTTTTTTATTAATACCCCTCTTATATTCACTAAACTTATTTGGTATCCATGAAAATCCTCATGAGAGGTGTGAGCTTCTAAAAATGACCTATTGTGTTTGGTTTCCTCCATTCCTACATGATGAGTTGATTTTGAGCTCAAAAAATGCCTTCTTGATGATTTTATTGAATAAAAAAATATTTAACACATCTTAATTGACCCCATAAACATAATCCAATGTATTGTAAATATCACCTTGTGTTATAGTTGAAAATGACCCTTTATTTGGCTTCTAGGCTTAACCATGCCTAGTGGGCTAATATATAACATTGGTGAGTGAGACCCTCTTATTTTATTACCTTTCACTTAAATATATTTAATAAATTTTATATGAAACTAAAAACATATTACCACTATTTTTAAATCATAGTTAGGTCTAAAAGTGAAAGTGACCTCATAGTTGGTTACTTGCCTTAAGCTTGCCTTCTAGGATCTACTTGTAAACTTAGTTCCCTAGAACATTTTACTTGGATAAATACTTATATGAGGTGTCATAATGTTTTTAATATGTGATATTATTCTTTCCAAACCTTTATTAAATGTCTAAACCCTTCTCAATTCCTGAAACCATCTCTTTTTTCCTAAGATGCCGATGTTTTTATAAGGAAAGTACCCTTGTCCTGAGATGGAATAAGGGGTATCTACTCTATTTATATCAAAAATTTAGGTTTTTTAGAGGGATATAAAAGTTTCAAGTGTGTATTATACAAAATTTCAGCTCTTTAATCTATCATCTAACCCCTTACCAACTTTAAATTCCAAAACTAAGTTTGTATAGGTAGACTGTGTAGGGGTGTATGAAGGTGGACTATGTTTTGCATCTTAGAGATATCCTCTCTATTTATGTGAATCATGGTGGTTATATTAAGTTATTTAAACTATAATTAATATTATAATAACCTTGTTTATACTTCTAAATCTTCATAGACCCTTCATACCCTTGCTCAGGTGAATGTTTACACAAGTTCCTGACCTTGCTTGTAATAAAAGGTATACATGTAGGTATACTTATATGAATATAAGTCTTTTAAATGTGATTGATGGTTCACATGAGGTTATAAAAACCATACATACTATCATTAATCTACATTTTCCTATTGATGTGGTGGATTTCACCCTCTAAAGGGAGTCTCAACTCTCTTAATCCATGTGACATAATGGAGACATCCCTCTTGCTGTGGGTGGCTAGTATGAGTGATGAATCTCTAGATTAGGGGATAAATCACCTTGACTGACCTTGAGGCCATATATCTCCTACTACTAATTATTTGAGGCATGAAAAGGGAGAGAAAATATTGAAAATGGGACTTAAGCTAAGTGGTGATGCACCAAAACAATTGGTCTACTTAGATTTGGCATACACTTTGAACCATGGACAATAATCATACACTTCATTCAGGTGAGAAAAAATTCTTTGCATTAGTATTTCCATAGGGGGTCCTATTAAGATATACGGAGTAAGAAACTAGCATAAGAGGTGTTTTAAACACACTATTGGGTAGCTCATTCACTTGCCTGTACTCATTCTGGACACTTCTTGTGACCTATAAAGAAACAAAATCACTATGTAATAGATATGCTAGAATAAACTTATGAAAGCATGAAAATAAAATGACCTAACACAAGATAAAACCATAGACATATGCAAAAGTGCAAGCTCAAATGGAGGTAAAATGTTTTTTTTGATTCAAGGTAAATTCCTTTAGGGCATTTCCATACAAGCTGAGAGATATCCTCTCAAAATGAGAAGTTACAATTATATAGAGCAAGATGCTGATAGAATAAGGAAAGGAGACCCATGCTGAATTTAAAATCTTCTGAGACAAGAGACCATGTTGCTAATTTATTCTTCAAACTACATATGGGATAGCCATGATGTAGATGTCCATGCCACTACCCTTGCTATCTTGGGCCTAAAAAATCATGGGATACACCTTCTAGCAACTGATAAAGCCATCCCCAAGTTATTGTGGCTAGAACATGCTCTCTTCAATGCTATGGAACATGATCTCTTCAATGTTAGGTACAACTAGATGTTCATTAATGGTGAATCATGAAAACATAGGCTATTATCCTCTATAATTCAAAAACCAATCTATTTTATTGTTTTTGGTAGATATAATTCACCAAATGTATTAATTATCCTTACTAAGTTGTCTATGCCACTTGTCTTGGTCTGAGTGGTCATTAATTCTTCCTTTTGACCTTGTCGACTGCTAAAAATTTTCTATACTTTGTCTTTTTTCTCTTTACTTTGCTCATGTTTTATCTCTTCCTTACCTTCTCCTTTGCCTTGGCTTCTTCTTGGCTTGTCTTTGACTTATCGAGCCTTCAGGTTCTCAGTTGTCTCTAGTCCTTCTTGGGCCTTCATCTTTATTCTTTTCTCTACCTTTTAGGTTCTGACCCTCTCCCATTTTTTGTTACTATGGATTATTATTCTTGCTCACTCTTTGTCTTATTTCCTTCTAGCACTTGATTTCTTTATGTCTCTTCTTCTTCCTTATTTTTTCCTTCTCTTTGTTTGATTTGGGCATTGACTTTTGGCCTTCTACAATTGACAAATTTATTTAAATAAAATGTCTAAAGGAATTCCTTCAGACATTTTAGTTGAAGGAATTCTTGATTGATTCCACTCTTTGTCTTCCTATATCTTTGGCTATTGGTGGCCTTTGTTTCCTCATTTCTTTCAAACTTTTGTCCAAAGGAATTCATCCTTCATGATTTCTAGTTTGTTCAACCTCCTCCTTTATTTTAGGCTTTTTACCATGCTTTCCTTTAAGCAAAATATCTGAAAGAATTCCTTCAAAAATTTTATCTAAAGGAATTCTTTCTTTTGTTTACTTCTTTTCCAAAAGGGCACATTCCCTTTAGGCCTTTTTTCTTCGTTCTTCACTTCCTCTTGGTGCCCTCTGTAAGGGCATTTGACTTTCTAAATTACCCTTCAAGGAAATTTCAATGGTCTATTTTCCTACCCAGGTACCATCCCCAAGGGCTTATTTCATCCAAAAGTGCCTTTAAAGATTTGTAAAATGGCCTTCATCTTTCTCAAAGTGCCCTCTACAAGGGCACTTTGTGCCTCGAAATGCCCCTTTGGAAATTTTGATTTGGTCTTGCCACCAACCAAGGTGCCCTCCACACAGACACTTTAAGTCTGAAGTTTCCTTTTAGAATAATTGTAAGGGTATTGTGTGCCACTTAATTGCCCTCTACAAGGGTACATAACCTTTGAGAATCTTGAAAATGACCCTTTAGAAAACTAAAGTTCAACTTCTTTTACTTGGTGTCCTGTAAACCAATTTGTTGCCTTGGTGAGCATGCTAAACCAAACCAGGTTATTCAACATAAAAAAATCATGAAGCTTTCAAGTAAAATCATTTTAAAACCCTGATTCCTTCTTGATAGACCATTTCAAACTTCTTAGGATATTTTACTTTGGGTTTCACATCAACTTCAACTGATAAGGAAAATAAGTAAAGACACTTGGAAAACCCAAATAACACAAGGACCAGATTGGGTTTAATAAGTAACTCAACTTGTGAAAATTTCATAAGTTAAGTTGTTTTTAAAATCCAAAATACACTGTTATAGGGGAATTAACTACACTTGACAAACTCAAAATGCACCTGGCTAAGCAAAATGATAAAACACTTGGCTTTTTCATGGAATAGGTCTGATAGTGGGTATTTTACATAAGGTAGCTGAGAGATGACTTAGCAAAATCATGGATGTGAAATACTCTTTGTAAATAAAAAGGAGGGGGTACCCAATCTTGGACTACATGACCAAAAATTAGTTAACAGTTCCTTCACATACATTAAAATATTTAAATAACCCTTCCTTCTAAGATTATGTTCACTACCTATAGGTGGACTAAAATACCCCTATTTAACTTTATTGTAGGTGTATTTTTTCCATTTAAGTCTACTCATGGTGCTTAGAGAACCCCCTGAGTCTATTTTGAATCTCTCTAGGTTAAAAGACCCATACATGAACTATTATGAACTAACAAAGTCTCAAAACATCAAATATGTGTCAAAATAGGGTAACTGTCTGCCCAAAGTAACCTACAGGTGGTTGTAGGTGTTCATGACCTAAATGGATTTTGGTATTGATGCCTTAAGGATATTTAAGGTTGTCAAGACCCTTTTATGGTGGTATCTATTCATTTTTTTGAAGCTCATGTCTTAATGACATCTCTTTTCTACTTATTATCTGCTAACTGAGATAACATAGTCAACTATGTTTTGCTTTATGTTGACCCTACTATAGGATTGATTCACTTCCCTAGTAGAGTCATATGGGATCCTTAACCTCCCATGAAAGTAAAAAAAGTACTTGATTATGTTTAAATTATTATTGAAAGTGTTTAAACACTCTCAAACACACATTTATAGCTCACTGTTAACCTACTTTATTATAGGTGCATAATTGGACCACCTATACGAATTGGGAATGATTTATAGAGTGAAAACCACCTTCAATGCTCCCTCCCCTTGTTTTATATGGTGGGTATGTGCTATTAGTTCAATGAGGCCACCTAATTTACTTTTCATACATTTAGACTCATCTCATTGATTTGAAGAACCAACTAGCTCATATAAATGTAGAGATCACTGATTAGTTTTAATGGCTTTCTAGGTTACTTTAGACCTCCAAAAATCTTCCCTCTACTCATTTTCTACGTTTAAAATTTGCACAAGGTTTTTTCCTATGATAAGAATACAAATTATAATCCTTAATATGCACCAAAATCCCTAGGAGATATGTTGGAGAAGGTCTAAAAAAACCCTTAGCCTTCTATTTAGTGCTTTTGGATACAAGAGGCAAGAATAATGCCATGAGAGTTCATTTGAGGTCCTAAGGTGAATACAATTCATGAAATACCCTTTGGAAGGGCTAAATTGGCATAACCATTCTAACCCTATATGCCAATTTATCCCTTCCAAAGGGTCTTTCATGAATTGTATTCACCTTAGGACCTCAAATAAGAGTTCATTTTATGATTTAATGTTCCAAAATAACCATTCTAACCCTTTATCAAAACTACTTACAAGAATTCACTTATACATACAAGAAATAAATGTTTAATGTAGATAATGTGTATGATATATGTGATTATGATCAACATTAAACACTTAACCAACTTTTTTATTCTCTCTCAAAACTTTTAAAAATATGCATCATCTATAGAGACTCTAAACTCACCATAATGTCATCCTGAGGCACCCTTGAAAGTAGATATTCCTAGCTACATGTAGGCAGAGAGTAAATATGAACTATGCATGGTGTATAGACATTGGGAAAAAATTATAACTCCTTCAAAGGTTAAAATTATTTCATTAAAATATTTAATAAATTCAAAACATCTTGATTTCAACATAGTATTCCTTTCCAAACCTTTGCAAGTGCTCATTATGACATGCATGAGACAAGCAGACTATATGCAAGCAATACATATAACGATAATCATGGAGGAATTTTCCTTGAAAGGTGATACACAATGTGATAGATAATTTTACCATGTTTTAAACATGATTAATAAACTATCCTAACCTCTTGAATCCATGAACAAGCATGAAATTCTTGGACATGGAGGAAAACTACCAATCAACATAGAATGCACTAATCTAGAAATTTGAGATGAATAGCAAGACAAAACAACTCCAAATTTTAAAATAAGTATGGTAAGTGTTATATAAGGAGGTTTAAATCTTCTTAAATCAATATTAGTATCTAAACCATATGTAATTTCTCAAACAAGTCCAAAAACTAAAAGGTGCACAAATTGATAGGCAATTTTAGAAGGTCAAATTAAAAAGAATGATTCATGAAGCAAGGGAAACCATTCCTAATAATTATTATACATATTTTTATTCCTTGGATTTTATAATATTCCCCCAAGATCATTTTTCTTGAAACCCTCTATGTTAGCCATACTAAGTAAAAACATGTAAGTCATTACTCTATGCCAAGAAAGAGAGATAGAATAATTTTGAGAAAGAAATGGAAGTTCAAAATAATTAAAAACATATATTTTAGAATTGGGGAGGTGAATATTCACATTTACACATTTTCCAAGTGGCACACTTCCCAAAGAGGTTGTATAAGTGCCACTTTCTCCTTTTTGGCCAAAATAATTACCCTTTCTCTAAACCAACTACCATCTCTTAAGTATTGTCAATTAATTAATACTTATAGTGACACATTGTGTGTGAAATCACCCATTGAAACTTGCATATTTCCCAACAAACCCATAAAAATCATTAAATATACCTATTTGACCCCCCTAAAATGACTCAAAATGGTAAATAAACCTAGAGAACCAATATGCCTAGAACCTAGTGACACATTGTGTGTGACATCACCCATTGACACTTGCATATTTCCCAAGAAACCAATTAAAATCATTAAATAAACCTATTTGACCCCCCTAAAATGACTCAAAATGATAAATAGGACATTAATTGACCTATGAAACACCTTATGGAAATATATTATAACCCCTTATATGCCTAAAAATGATGTTTTTTAGTAGGGGTGCCCTATTTTTGACCTAAAATTAAAAATTTGTCAACAATTATCTAGATATTTACTAAGGAAATAGAGAACAAAAAGATAAAAATGAACAAGATTAGGTTGGTCAATCTTACTGGATTGATAGGATAATATGAAAAACTAAAAATATACTAAGTCAAGCTAGTCAAGACTATTATAAAGACAAAAATATATAATAGTATGTAAACTAACTAGGTCAATTTTATAGATAAAGTTAGAAAATTAGGGAAACATAATCATTTGTGTACTGACTAGGTTGATCTAGTCGATCTATTTGGAAAATTAGGGAAATAGAATAGTCTATAATCTAATCAGGATGAGTTGGTCAATCTAGTTGGAAAATTAAGACATATAACAATCTATGAGATGACTAAGTTGAGCTAGTTGATTTAGTTCTATAGTCTTTAAAAAAAATTAAATGGTATGAATCTAAATGATTTATTTCTAAATACAAAAATAAATTTAAGTACATAGGTAAATAGAGTGAGCTAATCAATCTAGTTGAAACACACAACACATAAATTATATCAATGTTGGATAATATAATATGAAATATAATATAGAATGGAAAAAAATGAGAAACAAGAGTGTAATTTATATTCTAACTAATTATCCCAAAAAATGATCAATAAGTTTGTACTAAAGGCTATGATTGATAGTGTAGGATTTCAAAGATAATGACTTGTCTATTGGATATTGTCAGCCTAATGTTTTAGAGTGCTAATTATGGAGGAAATGTGATTCCCATATCCCAATAATCCTAATTTCAAGGGTAATTTATAATTACTTTCTCAACACTAACCACTAATTGATGCACTACATAACCAAATGTAAGGATTGATTCCTAAGGTTTAACACAAAGGGAAATCCTAGGTGTTTTTTAAATACTGTGAGGTATGTGAAAACTAAAGACCATTTTTGGATTTGTATTATGTATATGAGTATTATGTCAATCCCCTCACACCATGATGTTTTTAGATTATAGATAAATACAAAAAATATAATATCATGTAACCCTTCATGATAGTAGCTAAGTAGTTTTAAAACTATCAGTACACAATGTCTAGGGAAAGCCAAACAAATGAAAATAAAGGCAAAATTCATTTTTGTCAAAAACCAAGTTTATAATATTTGAAATAACATAAAAAATAAGACAAATAGAAATCAAATTTATTTTAATCACTATAAAATAGAGGTTAATTTCCTTTGCCTATGCTATAAAACTAAAATATAAAGAACAAGATCAAGTAGGTCAATCTAGGTTGGTAAACATAACAAAATAAAGTTGAGTTGATCAACTAAATCTATTACAATATAGGTGATAAAAAACAAATTTTACCCTAATAAATTAGTTTTATGGAAAAAATATGCATAGAAATAGATTGAGTCATTTTATCTAGTTGACGATGTGGTTATACTTTTATAGAATTGAAAAACTAAGAAAAATAATACACAATATGAATTTTATCTAAAAAGAGGGAAATAAAATTTTCAACTAAATTAACAAAATGAAAATATTGGGATATTTTATAATTAACCTAGAATATAAAACAAGATTGACCAAGTTGATGTAGTAACATTTCCTTAGAATGCTGAATTATTGTTTGACTAGGTCATATAGGTGAGTTTTTAATCTTTTCAAGGTAGAAGATAGTGTTATTGAAAAAAATTGAGTTAGTAAATATATTTTGAATAAAAATGATAAAAAAGTGAAAATTAAATGTATAAATTAATAAAATTGAATAGGTCAATTTATTTAGGTACAAAAATAAATTATTAGATCAATTAGTTTAACCCAGTTGGCTAGAACTAAAAACCATGCACACAAAATAAAATTGGGTGGACAAAGTTGATAGAGTTAGATACTTATGAAATGAATAAAAAACTATGTTTATAAGCTTTAAATATTTGAAAACATTTGCACAAAAATAATAATTGGTTGACAAGCTCAACCTGGATGAAAACTTATGCACAAAATATAAAACTAGATCAACAAGGTCTTTCTAGTTGATTGTAAATGAAAATTAAAAATTATAAGGTTAGATTCATGTCATATTCACTATAATTTATGGAAAAAATTAGGATGAATCTTCAAATTTTTCTACTTAGTGTATTTTAATCTCAAAAAAGGTAATCTTACCAAAATAATTCATTACATAGTTGTTTATATCGAGACATGACCAATTCAGATCCACTAACCTAACTAAGTGATCTCTTATCACATAATACCAAAGGAAATGGTAATAAATCCTCAAGGCAAATGACATTATATGATAACCCTAGATAGGACTACAATATATAAAATAAATCTAATGTAGTGAAAACTAAAGCTTGTGGCACAAGGGGAATAATTAATAACAAATAAAATAAAAAATGTAAAGATAACTCTACTCAAATCAATGTAGAGATAAACTAAGAAAGGAGTATAATATTCATCCTACTAATTTTTGAAATATCTAATATACTAAATGAAAGTGTAAAATTTAGGAATATTTACCTATAATTGAACCTATCATGCCTTAATCTCTCCCTTGGCTAATGGTGATTTATAAAAGGGTGTTGTGTCTTTTTAAGGATCACATTATATAAATTAGATCTAGACTAAAATACTCTTATTTTGCATCCAATACTTTCCCACAAGATAATATTCTTTCCCTCAAAGGTAAAATCCTAAGAAATAACTCCTCCAATATAGAAATAATATAATTTCAAGTTGTAACAATACAAAAATGAATATTCATCTCTTTAACAATGAAGTGAAGGGGATCTTTATAGCCAAGGATTGACCCTAAAACCTCATATGAATTTAATAGACAAGGTTAGTGAAGTCAATCTTATTTGGTGGAAAAATAAGTTGTTATGCCTTTATCTATGTTATTTAGGATGATGGAATTATATCACATGCACTCAATCCCTAACAAGGTAGACTAGGCTGACATAGTAGGGAAAAGAATAAAAAGGGGTGTATGTTTAGTTAGGTGTTATTTAAAAAGCACAACTTTTTAGAGGAGTTTATTAGTGGGTTTTAATTAATTAAGGATTTGTATGAAATTAAATTGTAGTGGTTTTAGGTAATGTTATAGGGACTAATAATATTGAGAAGCACCAAAGGTCTACCCACCCATTTCTACATGCACCCTTTAAGGTGTGCACTTAGAAAGATTAAAACTTGATAGGTTACTTAAAGAGAGAAAGCATTAGTAAATAATAAAGTATAAAAATATTGTGTGTGTATAGATGGAAATAATTCATTCATTATAACAACTAATGAAAGAAAATTCCTAATGATATGCGTAAGAAAATTTTATTTCCCCCTTCGAACCTGATAGCCTCTAGATTCCTTAGAATGTCATTTATATATTAAATGGAAAATAATATAATGATGTAATGAATTGTTTTAATAGAAAATATAATTAATAAAATTTTATATTGATATCTATAAGTAATTTCATTTCATTCTTCAAATATAGAAGTCGCTAGGTTACTAAAAAAATGATGTATATTATATTAACAAAATAAATTGATCACTAAGATGTTATCAATGTTATTTAGATATTGATTATAATATTAATTTCTTCACTAAAATAAAAAATGGATGAATGTTTTTAGTTGATATCTATAAAACATCTCCATCCCCTAATTTTAACCTAGTGATTGCTAAGTTCCTAATAATTTTACCTACGTATCAAGTGGAAAATAGTACATCAATGTAATTTAAAAACATAATGACTAAATGGAAGTATTTTTTGACACTCATTAAATAATTGGATTACCTCCTTAGAACATATAGGTTGCTAGGTTCCTAAAAATATCAACTAAATTACCTAGATAAATCAAACTATTTTATAGGATCCCATCATTATTATATAAAATTTGAGTCTTATATGAATTTATTCACTAGGAAAATAAATATATGCCATTTTCGGTTGATATCTATTAAAAAATTACATTACCTTCTCAAACCTAGTTGTTGTTAGTTTCCTAAAAATTCCACCTATGTATTGAGTGGAAAATAATATAATGATAAAATGAATTTACTTATTGTTTATATCCATAAAATATTTTTTTATTGATGGAATTTTCTACTAATAGCCATAAAACAATTTAATTTATAAAAATAACATATATATTATCTCAAAGGAACCTAGTGGTTGCTAGGTTCAAATAAATGAAATAATTTTTGAAATATTAAAGGCATGAATTTGTTTAATAGCACAATAAATGTTCATAATTTTATGTATATATCCATGAAATAATTTATTTGCATCCGTTGAATCTAGAAGCCTATATGTTTTAACAATGTCATTTACATTATGCAGATGGAACCTAGTAGTCACTACAGTAAACATCCATCAATATTGTTTTCTTGTGACATATTGTGGAATTAATTATTTGTATATATGATTAGACATAATTATAAATATAGTTAATATTCTAAAATTATATATATTTTAAAAAACATCTAAGTATCATTATATATAATTATGTTTAATATTTAACATAATTATATGATAGTTTTGTAGTTTTGTATATTATATTATTAGATATGATGTTAAAATTGTCATATAGTGATTTATAATACAACATAGTTAGATATGAATATTATATTCCAAAATTATTCTAAAAATACCTTGATTTATAAAGTTTTCAATTGTATTGTGAGCAATAATGATCAAAGAACTTACTAATATATTTATTTTTAAAAGGATGAGAAATAATTTATAAATGAAATATTAGCTTTGTGATTTATGCCAAAATCTCATGTGAATAAATAAACCAATTTAATAATATTATTTTTGGGCTGGAAAAATATTTTAAAAAGTGTATAAGGTTGTTTTTACACTATTATCTCTTCTTTGGTAGATTGAAACTACAACAAAAAAATAACATTGAATTATCTTTTCATTGCACAATAGTTATATTTATAAATATAGATGAAAATATTTTACCACTTATGAGAGGACAAAATCTACACTATTTTAGATGATAATGGTCTTAGGAAATTAAAATTATTTTTTTAGTAGTTATCAAAATAAATTAAGATCATATATATTATAGGAATATATCAATAAGAAAATAAGAAAACATGTGATGTGATATTATTAGAGAATTAAGACACAAAGAGTCTTATTTTTTCAACTTAATGGATGATGCAAAGGATCTTTAATAGTTTGATTTTTTTTGTAGGTGAGAAAACTAGAATGGTCATGTTCACAGTGTCTGGGTGTAAGAAGGATCAACAATGCTCTTTTTGAGTCCATCATAGCCCCATATGAGTCCATTCATAGGCTCCACCTAATGGAATTCATGCTATACAATAGTCTTAAGATGTCATATTTTACCATAAAGTGATTAGATAATGAGGTTCTTATCCTAGAAAAAATGGATCCTCATGTTCCTAATTTATCATTGGTTGACATGGTCAAGGAAAAACCCTAGTGGGCTATATCTCTTCACTTTTCCAAATCTTCCTAGATGAATACGATAAAAACATCTTCATCCTTTTTTTAGACCTTGTCATGGAGCAAGCCAACATATATCTCGCTAAATCCATTCTTTCTAGGGTCAAGAGTTATCATATAAAAATTTATGCCTTCCATAAATTGTCAAAAGAAAGGTGGAAACCCAAAGGTCACCTAGAGGTAGTCTATCTAGATAGAGGTTTCTTACTAGTAAATTTATCTCTTTAAGAGGATTATATCAAAGCTCTCTCATAATGTCCTTGGTTTATGGGAAAAGTGAGTATTTTTATCTATAGATGGAAGGTTGGGTTGGGCCTCAATAATTTAGCCATAGATGATGTGTTAATGTGGGTTCTTCTCCCTAAAATCCCCTTATAATATTAACATTTAGAGGTCATCACTAGTATCATTAGGTCCTTGGGTCAACCTACTAAAATTAATCAAGTTACTCTCTCTCATCAAAGAATGTTTGTTACCTATATTCATGTTTTCTTGATGGACAACAAGCCCCTGGTATGTGAGATCAAGATCAAGTCAAATTATGGTGAATGGATGCAAAAAATTATGTATGAAAACAATACAATCATTTTCCCAAGGTGCAATGTCCTAAGTCATACTCTTCTTGACTCCCCAAAGAAAGGCTAGGATTTTAGATCTCCCTTAAAAAATTAGATCCAAAAAGAGATGGTAAAGATGGAGAAATGGATAATACTTCCTCTCATAATTGGATCCCCTTGAGCCCCTTTGATAAACTCTATTTTTGGTATCTTTAAAGGTACTCCTTGCTCTAATCCTTTTGCTACTCTTATTTCACTTATTGGTTTAGTATCCTTATGTTTTGGGCCACCCTAATGTGACTCCCCTCACCACCCCATCCCCCTCATCCCGCCCCCCCTCATACTCTCTTTCCCCTTATCCCCCACTAGGTGTTCGTCAACCCCTTCAATTTATCTAGTCCATCCCCATAGCTTGATGCCCCCTTTACCCCCTCTTAAACCTATCATATCTCTTTCTTTCCCCTGAATTCCACCTATGGTTCCCCTTCCCCCACTTTTTATCCTCTATGGTGCCTCACCCTTCCCCTTCATCCTCCCCCCTTTCCTTGGGTTCCCATCTACCTTACCCACTTTTCGAGTCTGCTCAATCTCTTATGTAGAAGATACCTCTCTTTGACTACTTGGATGGCCCTTTCCCTACCCCCTAAGGCTTCCCCCTCTCCCTTTTCTCAAAGTCACTAGATTATTACAAATATTTGGAATAATGTTCTGAAACTCTTTCTCCTCCCTAGGACATTCCCTCAGATGAAGGGTTTGTCACCAATTCCAAAAACAAAATAATTAGGAAAAATTCCAACATTGGTGTCACCCCTAAACCTATGGGAAGATCTCCAAGGATGGTCAAGGAACATAGAAATGACTAAAGAGATTTCTAAGGGATCCCAACAAACTCTTAAGATCCATCAAAATAAGAAATGAAAATCCTTTTTTGGAATGTAAGGGGTTTAAATAACCCCAAGAAATAAAGGACCCTTTATAATCTCATTAAAAGGGTTTTTCCATCTATTATTATAATTTAGGAAACATAAATGCCTGATTCTATTTACAAAGCATGTGTAGCAAGATTTTTTAGAATTTCCCAAGTCCTATCCATTGAGTCTATTAGTGCTTTAGGTGGTCTAGCAGTCTTTTGGAACCTAGATGTTTTGGGAGGAGACCTCCTTTGAAATTCTAATCATTAGATTTCTATTTTGTTCATAGATATAGATAAAAACAATAGATGGATTCTAACCAATGTTTACACCCCAAATGCAAAATCCACTAGAAAATTTCTTTGGAAATGCATGTTGGATTTACAAATTACCTATGTTAATTGGAACTATGTTTTTTTTGGAGACCTTAACAACCCCCTCACACCTGGAAATAAAAAAGGGGGCCTTTCAGACCTCATTGACAATATGCTGAAATTTAATGACTTCATTGAAAATGTAGGATTAGTGGATGTGGACCTAAATATAAATCCTTTTATTTGGTCCAATAGAAGATGAGGGGGAAACTTGATCTAATTTTTCTTATATAGAGTTATGATCTCCCTAAACTAGGACATCCATTTCTCTAGTAGGCTTTTCTCCTTACCCAAAATTGTGTTCGATCATAATCCCTTAGTATTTGAAGGAGATAAGATTTCTAAACCAAAATTATTCCCATTAAGGTTTGAAAGTATGTGGATTATACATCCCAATCTCATGAAGTCCCTAAATGTGTGGTGGAAAGAAACCTTCTTGGGAACTACCATGTTTATCCTTATTAAAAAAATTGGCTTCCTAAAAAAATTTAAAAATTTGGAATAAGGAATTTTTTGGTGATATATTCATGTAGAAAAAGTCTCTTGAAGTGGAACTTTTGATTAATTAAGATCTCTATGATTTGAGAAGTTACAATTATCACATGATTTTTAGGGAAAAATAAATTCTTTACCAATTTCATAACCTATAACCAAGAGACGAAGCCTTTTGGAAACAAAAGTCTAGATGCTCATGGTTGAAGGAGGGTGACATGAATATCAAATTCTTCCATCACTCCATAACTATACATAGGAACATCAACATAATATCCAAATTGAAAATATAAAATGGGACTATTAGTAGAGAGGAATATGATATATCCTTCCATAAAATAAAATTATTTAAAAATATCCTCTTGGAAGAATGTGTACCAAATGATCATATGATAGCTTCCACTCTCAACAATTTCAGTAAAGTCTTTTCAGCTAATGATAATGTCTCCATCACCAAGGTTACTTTTGATGAGGAAATAAAAAATGTGGTATTTTTAGTGGAGGGATCCATAAAACTAGTACCTGATGGGTTCCCCTTACTTTTATTCCAAAAAATATGGGATATCATTCATCTAGAGGTCAAAGCTGTTGCTAGAGATTTTTTTCAATCAAAACCTATACTCAAGGAAATTAATAACACTTTCCTTTTATTTATTCTAAAATTCAAGGTGATACTAATGTTTAGGAATTCCAACCCATTAGTATTTTCAATACCATGTATAAAATATGATCTTCTATCTTGGTAAAATTAATGCAATATCTCATTGATAAAGTCATAAGGGAGCAGTAGGGGACTTTGTGGCTAGTAGACAAATTACAGATGGCATAATTTTGGTTCATGAGACCATTAATTCCATCACTAGATCCTCAAGGTATGGAATGTTTCTAAAGATGGATATGTAAAAATCTTATGATCATTTCTCTTGGTAATTCTTCATGTAGATCTTGGAAAGGATAGGTTTGAACCAAGACACCAGGAAGATTATCTTGAACTATATTACTACTCCTAAATTTTTAGTTATCATAAAAAGTGTTCCAAAAGGTTATTTTACTACTTAAAGAGGAATAATATAGGGTGAACCCCTATCTTCTTAACTCTTTATAATTCTAGTGGAAATGCTAGGTAAAAGCCTATTGAAAGCCAAAATTTAGGGACTGATTAAAGGAATCTCAATGGCTCTAAACACAATTCCTATCACACATGAATAATTTGCTGATGACATCATCATTATAGGAGAAGCATCTATGGAAGAAGTGAGTTAATTAAAACACATTTTAAATAACTATGAAAATGTCTCCAATTAGTGTATCAATTTTCAAAATAGCTCTCTCTTTTTCATTAACACCCCTCTCTTTTAGTATAAAATAATTGCCAAAATATTGAATTGTCAAGTGGGAAACCTACTGATAAATCATTGATGCATACTTCTCTTTAAAGGAAAAATGGATTCTAAGATTTGGTACCATTTCATTGATCATATCCAAAGGAAAATAGTGGGATGTAAGGGTCATATTCTTACTTAGGTATGGAAATACCAACTACTAAAGGCCTTAATATAGAGCATTCTTATTTACTAGATGACTATTTTTAGAATGCCTCCCAAGGTGGCCTCTAAAATTGAAAAAATTAAAAAAAAAATTATTATTTAGGGGAACTTAAAAAAATTAAAATATAACCTATTTTCATGGGAAAATGTTTTCCTCCCAAAATTAAATGGAGGACTCAGCCTGAGAAGCATTAAATTTTTGAATAGAGCCCTATTCACAAAAATGGGTTGGTGACTAATTAAAGAAAATGGTGAGTGGGAAAAATTTATCGAAGATAAATAATTTAAAGGAGTGTAAATGGATGGCTTCCTATGTGAATAAGGTCATATGTATGGATATTCCTTTTGGAAAGCTATAACTAACTGTAAGGATCTTCTAAATAAAAGCATCATTTGGAAAATTGGTAACGACGATAAAATTGACTTCTAATAAGATGCCTGGCTATCCTCCACCCTCCCATATACATAAGGGATTTAATATGGATGGTATATATAAATGAATAAAATATGGGGTTCTAAAGTTAAATATTATTGGGAAATGAAGGAAGGTGTAAAGTGCTAGAAAATACTCCCTTGTGAAGGACTCTCAATAGAAGAATCTTAGGGTATTCAGTCCCTAAAATTGTTAATAAGATAGGTTCATATCCCTAATATTTATTAGGATGAAAAAATTATTTAGGATGATAAAGATAATGGCTCCTCCTTAGTGGCCTTAGGACATGCCACTGATCTTAATGTAGAAAGTATATGGAATTTTTGGAAAAATTTCTTGGTGAAGTATTTGGCTCCTAAATAAAATTTCTTTTTTGGCTAGCGACATAGGATAAAATTCTAATGGTGGATAATTTGGCCAATAGGGGACTGATTTTACCCAATATATTCCCAATTTTATAAAATGTGGAAGATTTAGTTCACCATCTATTTATTGAGTGTCCTTATAGCTCGACTCTATTTAACTAGGTTCTTAATAAACTCAACTTGATATGGGTCAAACCAAATAAATTCCTTGATCTCATTTTGTAATGGAAATCTCCCTAGAATATCCCTTCCATATATTTATTGTTTCACCTTACTCTCCCTCATTAGTTCTAATGTATCTAGAAATCCTATAATGATGGTCTTTTCCTTAACAAAGGACATCAGTTGAAAGGATCCTTTCTTTGCCTCTGTCAAGCCATTTTGAGAAATTTAAAAAAATTCCCCCATAAAGACAAAGAACCTTATCCTCCTTTAGTAATATATATCTCTAACAACTGGGACATTACTTAAAATTTAAGCTCCCCCTTAAAAGCTTTAATTCACAAACATACAAAATAAAAGGCTAGGTGAAACTAAATTTTGATGGTGCTTCAAAGGTAACCTAGGCCCCATATGTGTAGGAGGAGTCATAAGGAACTCAAAATGAGAGATGTTAGACACTTATTTTCATCCCATGGGAACTCAAAAAAACCACCTTAGAGAATCTAAGGCAGCCCTCTAAGGTATCTAGTTAGATTTTAGAATCAGTCTAAAAAGAATCATCATGGAAGGTCATTCATTAAATATCTTAAATGATCTAGACGGGAAATTAATCCCCTCTCATACCATAAAAGACATCATTAATGATGCCAAGTAACTCTTGAGGGGTATGAATCATTCCCAAAATATTCATACTTACCAAGAAGGTAATGGGATAACAGACCTTCTCACTGACATTAGAGTAGAACTCCATATTTTAACCAACTATCATGATGTAAGTAGTGTTCCAAATAATTTCCTCAAAGCTTTATGGGATGAAAGTACCACTAATTTATTGGGACATCATTTCACCACATGTGTGTAATATTTATTTCAAGGGGTGGATTTCAATTATGATGATCCATAATTATGTTTACATGAGGAGTAATTATTATAGGGTGATATTAGTGGGCTTCCCTAACATCATTTTCATTATTTAAAATCACTCCATCCATAACTTTCTACCTACTTACCTTGGCCTTGCAGATAATGCTTTGATGGGAGGTACTAGGGAAAGGCTTGAGCCCATATCATGCATGAAAGTATGGGGCTAGAAAAAAATTTAGAAGAAACTCATCAAGTTTATGGAGAGAATCATACATAATAATGTAGAATTGGCCTAGGATTTTGTTACATCTTGGAAAAAATTCAAGGTGACCATTCATGGCATAAAAATCACTATTTTAGATGAATTTATTGGGGAGGTGACCAGTATGTCTTATGAGGGGATGAATTCATTAAAAGACCAAATAAAGACATATGATATCTTACAAAGATTCTTTTGGATGATTGAGTTTATGAAGACTGATAAGAAAGGAATCCCCTACGTGGACCTTCCTCATCACTAGCCCAAAATCTGTCTCTAGGTTATGCACTATTTGACTCTTAAAGTTAAACACACATTGATATTTTCTCACATTTATTATTGCTAAATAAATTTATTGGCTATAAGATAATTCTACATTTTTTTTGATTAAGTATTTTGAATGCATAGCTTTGTCTCAGTAAGTAAATGAGGAAAACCTTATTCTCCACCAAGGGTTAATCCTCCCCCCTGTCAAACATAACCAAAACATACATGGTTTGGATGTCCCCCAAGGGAGATCCTCCATTAGGGAGGACTCCCTAGATGAGGATCACACCTAAAGATCCTACCAACCTTCTGATAACACCCCCAAATATAGTCTTTCAAAATCCCCTATAGATGACCTTCCCCTTAATCTATTCATACCCAAATACCAAATGATTAACCTTGATGTGGGAACATCTAAAGAGATTGACAAAAAGGGTAACTCCATTCTATTGGATGAGATGAAAAATAACAAGGTGTAGTTGGATAAATTTAACTCCAAGGTGAAAGAGGTAGGGTTAGTCCTTGAAAATCTTATATAAGAATGGAATGCTCTTCATAGATAGGTTGAGTCTATGGTATAGTATTTCATCTAGTCTTATAAACCTATTTATAACCCTTTCAAATAGGTCTTGAAACCACCCCCCACCACTTGGCTCCCCCAAGGTAGAGCCCATAAAGAAGACTCCCCTATAAGGCCAAGGGTAGAAGAGACCTTACATGATCTTTCTAGGAGAAGCAACTGAAGGACCTAACAACTACACATGAGCTAAGATTTCAAAGGTTAAGTAGGACTTTAAAATGAATAACCCCAAGGAATTTAAATACCTATTGGAGGGACCCCCTCCTAATCTTTTTTTTTTAGTTTTCCATACTTTCAATTTAGTATAGTTGGGCAACCTTTACTTGGCTTGTTGATACCTCTTTTATTTCACTTTTGTGGTTCCAAGATCCATATAAAACCTAGTCTTTTACCCTATCAAATAAAAAGAAAATATAATTTATTTGAGCATTAAACAAAAGAAATAAAAAAAGTTCCTAGGAAAATCCATAGGAATAAACATGATTTGTGTGAGTTTTCATATAAGCAAAAAATAACAAATGTGCTAGGTGAAGTTGAGGGAAGAAAGAAGTAAAATAGATGTGCTATGGGAATATAAAATAAGGAAATATTTGTCTCTATATATAAAAAATAGAGTTTCAAATAATATAAAGGTACATGATCGCTAGTTATATTTATTATTAAAATTAAAAATTTGTTTTAGAAGGTAGATATGGAACCTATAATCTTTTCTCTATGCAAGCTTATGTAGTTTTTCTTTGTGCTAATTCCTATAGCTTTTTTTCTACTTTAGCTTTTGTTTCATTTTTCCCAACTCTATATTGTTTATAAATAGTAATGTAATTGTAAATTTATGTATATTTTCTATAAAAATTACTTAATAATATTAATAATATAAATAAAAAACAAAAAAATATTTATAATTGTCTATGACATTCATTAATAGTTTTAATAGTATTGGTAAAGGTTTTTTATATGGAACCTTAATTTCAAATTTTAAAATTATAGGTATTTTAATTTATATGGGTGGGATATTTTAAATTATGTGGAAACTTTTATCGGTATGAAAATTGAAAATTTTGAATAGTCTTAGGACATGTTAATCATCAAGGGGGGGTAATTTTTAAGGTAGGATAAATCATAGGGTGGAATAATTTTTCAATCCTTTCCTAAACAATTAATCATGTTATTTCATTTGGTTAATCAAAATACATCCAAATATTTGGGTCACTCTTTTTCACTTCGATGATGAAAAACCTATCAACCTTAAAATCACTTATAATACCTCCAAACTACACCCTTATATCTAATAATGGCTTCTTCCATCTCTTTCACCAAGAGATATGTCCCCTCCATTGATTGATGATGTTAATGAAACCCACCTCATTCAATGATAATGAATCTTCTTAATATGGATAATATCATAATTAAAATTAATATGGATGGATAAGAATATTTAAGAACCATTATTATTTTATCCTCTAACCTTCAGTTAACTTACTATATCTTCCACGGATACTTCCAAGCATGTGTTATTTTAATGAAATGTGACGAGGAATATATTATTTCCCAAGATCAATATAGAAATGGGTATGTTATTCATTATAAATAATAGCTCACCAAAATTCACATTCTATACCATTGTATTAACCTATTACACATTTATTATAATCATGAACCTCACTTTGACTCAAGTGAAGAATAAAGTTAATTAATAAAAGGTTATATGCTTCATATTAATACCCCCTTATAAAATACAAGTTGGGTGCTCTAAAAAAAGTATGATTTTTATTCCAAATTTCATCAAAAATATCTTTACTAAATTGATTTTTAAAATTATATAAAAAAGCAAAATTTTTTTTAATAATTTTATAGAGTATAGAAAAATTTATCACAATCCAACTATATCAATAGTCTCAATGTATCTTAGACATGACTACCCCTATAACTAAATTTCATTAGCCAAGACATTACTCAGAGCATTAATAAAGTTCAAATTAACCCCATAATTTAAATATGTTGTAAATTCTAATATAGTTTAGAACAAAAATAGATATATTACCCATATAATACCTACAAATTTCGATTCTACTGACCAACACATAACATAGACCAAAATGGTAATAAAATAATTGTATTAGTCCAGAGACAGAGTACACATAAAAATAAAATTATATATCGATAAAACTAGCTTGGTATAATATAATTCAACATAATCCAAACATGTTTAACTATATTAACATTCCCAATACCATAGAATATTATTACCATCCATCTCTTATAGGTTTAAAAACTTCCCTAGATGTCAAATCCATTATTTTGAGTCACATTCACATTGAATTTAAAATAAATGGTAATAAATAGATAAATATATAGGTTTATATTGAATATTATGGTCATTTACCTACTATACCTATTGATGATTTTATTTTAGAGATATTTCATGCAAGATAATCACATATACCTCTATTTAGATACCCTAAATTAGTAAAAGGCTTATTTACACCACATTTTTATGTGAATTTGTATATAATAACTCTCAATTATGAATTAAAGACTTATTGGCACATTTGGCTTATTCGTATTGTATATTATTGACTTTACTTGACTACATCATAATATTTTGTTTCATTACTTTGGTCTTCATTCATTATGTCATGAGTATTCCTAGACTAATTCAATTTAGATTTTCATTTTATAGAGCTCTGGGATAGTTCAGGTAGATTTGAGCACTAATATTTTACATTAATGATTAAAATTTATGAAAGAGTAAATTAGCATTTTTTCAATTTATTTTGGGAATGTTTCCATTTTGACCATTGATTTTACATGTTATAACCCTTTTGGTTTGATTTTTCATGCCAATTAATAACATACTTCAATTTTTAGACTTTTATATATAGAAAAATCTCCTTGAAGGAATTTTAGGGAAAAAAATTTTAATATTAAAAAGCTTATCTAAAAAGTGGACACTACTCTAGATCTTTACTAATTTCAAGATCTAGATTTCATTAATGTCAAATTTTTATTATACTTTCTTGTATAGAGGTTGGGCCTAATAAAAATAAAATATATTTTGGTATCCACATGATCTTATACACACTCACATTGGAGTTATAAATAAATTTATTTTGATCCATTTTTAGAGTATTATAAATGTAGGTAGCACTTGTATACATGGGCAATATAAGGACAAATCAATCCAAAATACTAAACTTTTTTGAGGGTATTCTAACCAAAATTGTAATAGTTACAGTTCCAAATTAAGAGAATCAATATAATTTTTTTAATGAATGTACAAAGGAATTAAATATTTAAAATAAAATTATATAGATATGCACATCATCTCAGGGAAAAATAGTGAAGCATAATGTTCCTCAACAATAATGTCAACTATTGGCATACAAATCAATGGATACAACCTAAGGCTGATATTAGTGACCCACATTGATTTCACAACTAGTTACTTATTTGGTCACACATAGAGTAATTATATAGGTTATGATATAACATTCCTAAAAAAAAATAGAAATGAGAATGAAATAAGTTAAGATCCCTTGTATTCCTTGTTTATCAATTATTTATATATTTAGTGTGTGTTATAAATCACAGGAATGTTCAAGTTATATGCAAACAAATGTGTATTATATGATTAAAAATTATTCATTATATTTATCTTAATTATATATGTTTAATTTAAAAATAGATAAAAAATATTGGTGAACCTATATAATGTATAGAGCCGTGAAAATCCTAGACCCCCTTAGGGTTTCTTCCTTTAATTACTAGGGGTTCAATCTCAAATAACTCTAATAATTTTTTTTTAGTATTAGTAGGATTTTATTATGTTTCAAGTGATATGTTAAGGTTAATATAAATAATTAAAAATGAAGTTAAAAACCATAATAGTCGTTATCCCATAGATTTCATATTATCTAGCAATGCCACATCTTATTTTTATAACAATGAATGGAAACATACAAAAAATTATGTGATTAATTATGCTAATTATATATATGATGAACATGATTTTGAGTGTAATAATAATAATAATAATAATAATAATAATAATAATAATAATAATAATAATAATAATAGTAATAATAATAATAATAATAATAATAATAATAATAATAATAATAATAATAATAATAATAATAATAATAATTTTTATTGTTATTGTTATTGTTATTGTTATTGTTATTGTTATTGTTATTGTTATTGTTATTGTTATTGTTATCGTTATTGTTATTGTTATTGTTGTTATTATTATTATTATTATTATTATTATTATTATTATTATCATCATCATCATCATCATCATTATTATTATTATGACTTTAAATAATATTGGTACAATAATTCTATATGTATCAAAGAAAGAAATAAAAAAGCTCATGTATAACTAGAAGAATATAGTTACCCTACCACACCTTTTCATTTTTCTAATTATACACTAGAATAATATACAAATTATAATGAGTTACACCATATAATGTTTTCTAGACTTTAAAAAAATGAGGGAAATATAATAATAACATATGTAGATGATATGCATTTCGATTCTTATGATGATTGTACCCATTTTATATAAATTTAAAATGATACAAAGGAATTTTATATTTCCTTTATCTCTCTAACAATAACAAAAAATGAAAAATAATATTATACTTATTCTTTCTTTATAAATAGTAAATGATAAAAAAGAAAGTGACGTCTCTTCTTTTTTAATAGAAATGTCAAATAATTTTAGAAGTATACGTGATATTTACCTTCCATCTATTTAAGCTCAAAAAGATGAAAATTAATGTGATGTTTCTATCTCTTCTCTTATGGTGGAAATAGATTAAAAAAACATTATGATATTTATTCTCCCTTACTATAAATGACCGATGATGAGTGTGATAAATATACTAAAAGGAAATTAATGTAATTTATATTACTATTTTTTAAACATAATTGGATGAGAATATTATGCTAGATAATGAGTTTAAAATAGCCAATAATGTTAAATTAGACTATAATTGTAAGTAGTTTATTGATATTGGTGATGAATCCTTTAAATATATGTTTATAATAAATAAAAGGTTTCAACCTGTTTTATCAAACTTTATAAATAAGAGATGCTAGATCCCAATTAGACAATTTTTTGCATAAAATTAGAATGTTACATATATTGAATAAATGACATAAGAATGAATTGGAACTTGTTGAATTTTGAAATTTTCTAAAAGGGAAAATTCTAGAAGGAAATAACTTAGCTATAAAACATGAATACAAAACTTTAAGTGAAACTATGAAATTGACTATATGATTATGTAATGACATTGTGAATAAGTAACAATACTATTCCTAGATTAGGACAAGGCCACTTGAAATGGATAGAGGTGACATGCATGATTGTCCTTAGGGTGCATCGATGTCTTGTGAATGTTTTATATTTATAAATAATATTACATTTTTGATTCACCCATATT
Organism: Torreya grandis; assembly: GCA_037957365.1. Classification (NCBI taxonomy): domain Eukaryota; kingdom Viridiplantae; phylum Streptophyta; class Pinopsida; order Cupressales; family Taxaceae; genus Torreya; species Torreya grandis. Next base: position 872,880 of record JARHVA010001001.1, on the reverse strand, counting down.
TTCTATTTGATTGCAAGAGAACTCTTGATTTATCATGAAATTCATTTTGTACCTTATTTTTTAATTGTAACCTTAGCTCAATTTACCATGAATGATAAAAAGATAAAATAATAAAAGGGATATAATTTGAATTTTTTTTATACCTCAACAATGCATGTATTGAGCATTAAGTACATACTAATAATCAAAAGAGGGATAAAAATCCAAGTATTTTTCCCATGATATGGTGGTTTATGTGAAATATTGGTGAAAATGATTAATGTTGGTGCAATCCTAGTGTGATTAAGTGCTTCAACAATGAATTTTGACCTTTTATGTGTATACATACTTAATTTAGGGATAATATGGACACTATATTGGAGAAAATAGGCATTTTTATCTCAATTTAGAGTTATATATTCTGCTACATTTTAATCATATGAGGACCTTATGAAAATTATCTTTCAAATTTGGTTCTATAGTGATCAGTTATTAATTCATTCACATGAGGTCTATTTAACATGTGTGATGATCCATTACGTGTGTTTGAATTTGAGAAACTAGTTATTATTTGATGATAGGATGTAATTGGTAAAATTAGATAGTACTAGAGAGCAAGATAGTCTAAATAAGGTTGTCTTGTCTGAAGAGTAGAGACATCTAAAGTAGAATTTTGGTTTAGGTTTAAGATATTTAAAATTTCAAATGAGAATATTATAATCATCATTTACTTAAGAGGTAAGGTTCATCCACATAAAAATTGTAAGAAGGGCAATCAATAACCATGGAATTATAAATGATCTAAGAATGTATATGGTTTGGTAACAAGTACATATTTTTTGAAATAAATGTTTATTTATGTGTCTTAATTAACCACTTTAATCTAGTGATTAATAAATTTGAAAGTACTATAGTAAAAGTAAAACTGGGTACCTAAACTTACCTACAAAAATAGTCTTGAATGTAGGCCACAATGCTAAACTAGGATTCACATAGAACCTAAAATGAAACATGTATAAATAGGTACTTAATACAAAAATAAATAAGTAAAAAACAAGAGAATTTATATATATAATAACAAGGAGTTAATACACCTGATTGGGTATAAGAATAATTATGTTCATCTAGTATAAAACTAGTGACTTGAAAGGGTAGTACCCTTGGATATTACTTATTCATTAAATCAATTGGATCGGATTGTGCATACACTGCTCATCATTGAAAATAGAGTGTGATATAAAACTCAAATTGGTCTTGAATTCATCATTTAACAAATCAAGGTAGGTAGAGTAGATAAGAATCCATATATGAATTGCATTAGATTATTCTAGTGCAAACAATAGTGAAAAAATGTGAACCAATCATTTTAAATGAAATAAATATAATTTATTGTAAAATAATGGTGCAAAGGATAATATTATTTGAGTCTGGTGTATATAATTTATAGAATGATAATTATTGCCAATCCTACAAAACTGGTGAAAAACTAACTAAGATGGTGGTCATGTGCCACACACATGCCCCCAATCTAATATTTAGGTGTATATAGATTATATAAATAAGTAATATTAAGTAATATTTAGATTATAAAACCTATGTGATAACCTAGAACACATGCTATGAATGATGCCACTAAACTAAGGAAAATCTGAGATAAACCTATGTAAATACCTAAAACCAATTTTTGATAAATAATATAACCAATCTATAGAATTTGATAATATTTTAAATTAATATTTTTATATTGATGGGATAAAAATTTATTGATTTGTATATTTACAACCTATTCCCTTCTCCAAATGGAGTGTTTTTGTCTAAAACTACTTTATGGGTGATTTTTATGTATAAACTATGAATAATTAGGTAAAACCTACAAATTTATGACTGTGTATTACACTATTGGAGCTTACTATCTAAGAAAATCCACTAAGTATATCCCTAATTTTTTGAGTTGAGTTATAAAGTTTGAATAATAACTTAACTCAAAATTAAAAAAATATAACAGAGATGTTATGAAAAGATGTAAATATGAGTAGTAACAATAACATTGTAATATCATGGAATTATCATAGATATAACAAGTAATAAATTTTAATGTAATATGAATTTAATAATTCAAGAATGAATAGTTTTAATTATATATATATATATATATATATATATATATATATGTTATCAATGAGGAATGAAGTGAATGAACATAATTGATTACTAAACCTGGAGATAAAAACTAAGGGTGAGATGCATGATAATGATCAAGGAATCAAAATAGGGAATATGTATGATGTCCATCATGGCATTGAAATATGATGAAAAAAGAAAAAAAAAGAGTCATAAACATGATGCCTACAAATAAGCAATACACAAAAAGCATAAAAATCATGAAATAGAAGATCAATGGGCCACATAAAAGGGACATTGAAATTTCACTCACAAACATAGAAGTAGACAATAAGTCTTAGAGCCACACACAAGGACATGTTAAAATGTCCAAAATATAAACTTGAAGGGAAAAATCAAATGTGAATATCATGCATGAATAAAATTAATTGATTGGCATAATAAATCTCTAACATAATTATATTCAACAACTTAGGTATTTAGTAAGATATAAATATGAAAGTAAGCAGACAATATTGATAGATTTTGCACAATGTAATGATTTTAAGTATGAACAATAAGGGATAACCAAAACATTATATGACATATGTAAAATTATTTCCCCAATGATGCTTTTAATGTTGATGAAATTTTTAAAAGGCATGCGACATGTTTGAATGTGAGAATTATTATCATGTGTTCATTGGGGTGAGTTTAATAGAATTTGATAATAGAAAAATAATTATTGTCTAGACATAATGATTTTTTCTATGCTAATTTTTTGGGTTTGAGATATTTAAATGACCTATAAATATTTATATAAATGGTAACATGTATGTTCTACATTCACTTACGTACACTTGTGAAAAATATTTTATATAAACTTGATATATAGATAAATACTAAGTATACTAAGAAAAAAATAACTAATGAAAATAAACTACAAACATCATTCATAGGTCATGAATTTTTTTATTTTTTATTTATTTTTTAATATATGAAACAACATGAAAATATATATTAAAAAAATAGATGAATAATGTGGATAATTGAAAGGTGGATCTAGTCAAATATCGTTGAGTGTTGTTTATTAAATCTTGTCAAAATCGCATAGATCATTATCGTTATGGTCATCATATAATTAATTATCTATAATTTTATCCTTATCTCTATCACTCTTTTGAATCTTTTTCATCTTTAAGGCATGTTTTTCTATTTTATTGGAAGCCCCACATGTGATTTTTGGATAGATAGACTTTTAGCCATGTTTCTCATTTTTTAATCTATAATTTTCATCCATATCTCATGAAGAGTTTGAATTATAATATCCTAAAATTTAAATTTGAGACACTTTTTTATATTATCAACATAGTGTTCATGTCATGTAACTACTATTAACCCAATGTATCACCAATGTCATTGATTATTTGCATAATAAAAAGTAATATGTCCATAACTTTGGGACCACATCAAATTGGTATTTTAATATGTTATATTTAATATTATAAACATGTATCTCTTATAAATTCATCTTGATCATGCCATATGTGCTTAATAAATGTAAGAGTGCATACATTTGGCTTTGTGTCCTCATCTATTTCCACATGTAATTATATTCATTCTCACTAAAAACCCTAAATAGTTAATGGATTCATTTTGGAATGTTTGTTATTTTTTCATGTGTGAATATGTTATTGATCCATTATAGGTTTTGTTATGGGTTATATAATTTTAATAGTGCCTTTATCTTTATATTTCAAAATTGTATACTATAATACTCAACAAATATCTGTGGCATGCCCTGTAATTCTATGAATGTGAAAAAATGGTTTCCCCTATTGATTTGACATGTTGGTAAATATTTTTCCATATTATTAGGAAAGTAATTAATTCCATATCAAGTAACACATGTAACATCACATGTGGCATATCTTGTGAATTATTAGCCTAGATTTTAATAACTAGTTTTATATCCATTAGTTCTATATTATTTATTGAATATCTAAATGGTGACCTATTGGTACCTATAATGTATTGATCTATGTATTTTTCCTCATACTCTCTATAAATGCTTCATTTTAAAAAATAACTTATCTATGGTACCCATGAAAAATAAGTGTTATGTGTAGTAGCTACATTGAAACAAATATTATTTCCTTTATCAACATCTAAAATCATTCTTTGTCCTTTATAAATATTCAAAAGAATGATTTCCTTTTAATAATTTATGTATTCACTTGGAAAAAGTAGTGAGAAATTAAAACCACATAAATATTCATGAATACTCATTAGCATTTCATTTATATCATTCTTATAAGTAGCTTTCAAATCATCATAGATGTCTTTTATAGATATGAAATATGGATCTTATGAATTAATTAACAAAGGTAATTATTGTACATTTTCCTCTTATTTTATCTGTCTGAGTGTTGTCATTCTAGGATATCTATAAATTATAATTTTTGATAAATTTTACTAAAATATGTGTATGTTTCATCTATAGGTATGACCCATGGTGGTGGAATGATACTGTATTAAGTTTTACATAATTATGATTAGTTATTAGTTCTAAAATCTATGGTATTATAATATCCAAATGGTTGGTTTATGGTTGGGCATGTATATAAGTATCCACCATATACAAAGTTGTCACATCTATGTATAGTAAAAAGTAAAAACTCCATTGCATGTATATTTGGCCTACCAAATATTAAATTATAGTGTAAATTATTTTGAATCATTTTAAAGTGAGTATATAAACTTTTGGGCCCCAATGAAATATCAAAATTGATAAAACCCAAAGATTGGTGAGGCACTATTGGCCAATTTTGGCCCACATACAAAACTCTAACTAAGGAGGTCATGGTGTTCAAATTATGATGGGCACATGGACATCATTAAAGGTATCATAGTCATCATTAACAGTCATAAAAAAATAAAAATAAAGCTAAAAAAAAATGATTTTGAGCTTAAATTGGATGGTCACATAGATGTTAAATATGGTCATGTGGATGTCAAATGATGGGAGCATGGACATAAAATTTTAGATCATGAAGTAACCATTATATTTAAAATAATATTTCATAGTAGATATAATGGTTGGAGTGTAATCATTCCAAGTAGATCAATGACATGTGAGCAAGTCAAAAGTTCAAAAAGATTAGAAGCCACCATGTGGCATAAGTATAGAAGAAGACAAACCGATAGTGGATCCTAAGTGAAAATGCTAAGTTTCTAAGTGGCACCAGCTCAAATAGAGATTGACAAGTCAAGCTCAAGATCGATGGATCTCATTTGATTATATAGATCAATATCAATGGTATCAGATGAGATAATGGGTAATAATCTAAGTTAATTTTGATATCTAATTAAACAAGGGAAAGCCTAAGACTTTTGATAGAGGTTGGAGGGGTAGAATTTCAAACTAGGCAAAGAAAATATAAAGGAGCTAGGTCAAAATAGGATCAAGGCTGAGCCAGTGAGACTGAGCATTACCAACAAATATCCTTAGAGATAGAATAGGTATTTTAGACCTAATGTAGATCAAAGGTTGGTAGCTTGTTGACAAAATAGGACCAGACATCAAGTAGACCATTATCGACATAAAAACTATTAGAAAACCAATAATTTAAATTTGTTTTCAATCTATAGTAGGCGTACATTCACATTTAAAAGTAAAGGTAGATACATGTAATTAATGGAGGAATATCTTGAGCCATAGTATTGATAATAAAATACCCAAAGTAGACTTAATAATGGTTCTACCAGGTCCATGGATAAAAGTATTTTATCCTAATAGTAAAAGCCATTAATGTAGAGGATCTCAAGGAGAATTGTGTGACCATTCTTAATTTCTTACATTGGAATTATCAGCCATCAGGATCCTTTCTCCACTCTCCTATACATGGTTCCCATCTCTCTCTCCATTTTGGCTATATATAAAAGCTTTTGATCTAAAAAACTGATCCCTCTATTCCATCTCTTGGGCATGACTAGACTTTTCCAAGATCAAGCTTGTAACCTATTGAGATGAATACAAGAATATTTTTAGTTTTCATTATTTTGGTATGGTGTGTACATATCAATTTGATTTGCATATGTGGTATAAATATCTCCCTTGCCAAGTCCTGATCTCACCTAGTTACTAGTTGATCTTGTTATGCACATCATTTTTAGTGTTTAAATATATTTTTATTGAAGCCCACATGTAGATACTTTTACTGGTAAGTGTCTTACATTAGACCTCTCCATCACTTCCCTCAGCTTTTGGTCATTTGGTGAACCTCTGCATGAAATACTAATGCATGAAAAATACTTGGAGTCTTAGATATAGTATTTTGCTTGACTCATTTGTGTTTAATAGGAACTCAAATGGAATAGATCAACCATATTTTAAGTGCATCACTATTATTTCATTAGGTTTATATTTCAAGTTATCTCTCTCTCTCTCTCTCTCTCTCTCTCTCTCTCTCTCTCTCTCTCTCTCTCTCTCTCTCTCTTTCTTGGTTATTAGTAGGTTTTAGTGGTGGAAATGAGCTAAAATGATGCATCTAAGGAGCTAGCCTCATTAAAAATATTAGAGGTCTAACCCCATTATAAGATACCCCCAGCTTGGGGTTAGTCCCATGTTGAGCTAGATTTGGGTAGAGGACCTAAATAATCCCTTACCTAGTTAGGGTGCAATCTAAACATCAAATAATTATGACACACCTAATGGGACCAAGGTCTAAAGTAGTGGAAGGATTTTTGATGTTTTTATTCTACATATCAGCCTTTAGAGGCATTATACAAACATCAATGTTAACTTTGAGCATTTATCAGCTAGTTAAGTAGTCTACCTAGGTACCTAATCATTATAATTTGGTATGTATAATCAATCATATTCTGATCAATATGCTTATTCTCTACCTCAACATCACACTTATCAATCAATCATTATTTATGTGTTCCCTCCAAGTGGCTCTCAAATATCCTATCAACCCTATAATGGATTTTGTCCTCCTTCCCCCTACATGTGACCAAAATCACCCTCCTTTACATTCAAATCAGTCCTCTATTTCCCCTTGTCAAGACTAGGCTTACCCTATTACATCCTTGTCAAGAGTCAAGCAAGAATTATTATTATACATTGAGTTGATAAGGGAGATTGGTAAGGGTTTGGGGTTTTCTCTATTCATCTTTATCTAGATTCTAAATAAATTAAAGAGTGCTCTTTAGTTGGTCAGGAACATATGGTCAATTTGTGAGGGTGAATAATAGTCATACTATAATAATGAGAACATAACAATGATAAGAAACATGGTCCAAAACATATACATTATGTTAATATCTTATGAAGAGTATCAAGCTCATTTTGACCAGCCTTATGTGCCCTCTCCCTTTTAAGAGCCCCCTAGTCAACCTTGTCAAAGTCCATCGGGATAATATTGGCCAAACAAGAACAATCAAGAAGATCAATGAGGAGGTTAATATTGGAAAATAATTCCCTATTCATTACATGGATGGGATAAAGATATTCTTTAAAGAGTTTTGGAATGTTTGAGAATCCATTGAACAAGCTGACTATCCACAAATTGAAAAGAAATAACTAAAAGGGTGGGTTTTATCCATTAATTTTTTTTGAGTAATGGCAGAAAGAGTATGTCAAGTCTAACCCAATAAATTTTCCCTCTCCTACCCCTAATCCCATTCCCATTCAAGAGAATGAATCTATTTCATCATGGATCTTCTCCAAAACTTTTGATCCTAGCTATGTCATGCCCTAACTTGTGAGACCACCCTCTCCTATAACCATTCAAAAGGAAGAAAAAATGTTTGTTTCATACTCATTTCCATCATGGAAATTAGTTCAAAAAGGCACAAATAATAAGGAAGAGGTGTTGGTTGAGGTATTATAAGAAGATGTCTTGGAGGAATAATTAGTTTTACTAAAATTAAACCAAGCAACCATAGCTCAGTTTAATGAGCTTGGTTTACAAGAGTTCTAAGAGTCTCTCTCCTTTCCTCAAGATCCACTAAAGAAGACATTAAAAGTCCTTAGCTAGAAGAAAACTATCCAAAGCTACAAGCAAGGTGAACTTATTCACCCTCCCACCATCTCCCTCTTAGATAAAGAACTTGTTTTATTACAGATAGAGGAGAAACTTGCAGTCATGAGTGATCTTAAAGAGGACAAAACAAGTGTTTATGATGAGTAAATCATGATAGGTAACCCACTTCATATGGAGGAGCATATTTTAGATTTCAACTTGTAGGATCTTGATGATAAATGAGATGAAAACCTTCATGAACCTATTATGGAGGTCAAATGCAACTCAAGTGATTTAGAAGATCAATGGTAGTATTTGTGCTTGGATTTGTTAAGTGAAATGGAGCAACTTATTATTGAAAACTTGCTTGAAGAGGACAATCCTCAAGATTAACGTAATGTAGACCTTAAATGGAATAATAAAGGTACATTATACATAAATGAATAAGAGGATCACAACCAAGAACCATAGGTTAGTCCCCTTATAGATGAGGTGTCAGTTGAGGATAACCCTAATATGTTGGAGTTAGAGGAAAGAAGATCAAACCTTGAGTAGGATAAATATGATGTGTTGAACCTTGGATTGTTAGATCAACACTCATTTTTAGTTAAATAACAAGATGAAATATTGAATTAGGTTGATGAAGGAAACATCTTAAATGCTCAAGAAATGCAGTTTGAGAAGCATACCAGTGAAGAGCATGTAGAGTTATGGCAATAGTTCAATGCCATAACCAAAGAATTTGAAGAGGCTAAGAGATAGGTCCTTCTTCTATAAATATATGAACATATTTATCTAATAATTAATATTCCTAATTTTCACAAGGACAAGGTAGAAGAACATTGTCTTTTTGAACCATCAATTGAACTAAGTATAGTTGCTCCTAAGATCCTGAATGAAGTCTTGATGCAAGGCTTTCTAACGAGTGATGAACAACATCAAGAAAGTGCTCCCATAATCCAAAATAAACCAAGATTATATGAATTATAATAGTATGTCTACATTATATACACGTTTTTCCATTTCATTTATTTGAGAGCACATCAAAAGGATTGGACATCAAGCTACCTAGTTCACTAGTTTTGGTACCTCCAAAGAAAAGTATTTTCCATCTTGATTTATTACAAGTGAATGATACTCATAGTTTTAAATTTTACCCAAGAAATATATGATTATTAATTTATGTAAAATAATATATACATTAAATTAGGTTCATTATTTTCTCTAAGTGCCCTTATGCACATTTGTTTAGTGGGTTAGCTAGTTTTCCTTTCTCCAAGTGCCTCTGTGCACTTACCTTTGTTTGTTATTTTCTTTGTCATCCATTTTTCTTCAAGAGGAGGTTTTAGAAAGGGTCAAACTTTATTTTATATTCAAGTCAATTTATTGAGCTAGAGAGGAGATTTCATGCCCAATGGATCATACAAGGCAAATGGTCTAGGTTTTCAAGTATAATGGGCAGCTTACCTGAGATGTTTCCATAAATGCTAGCTAAGTTTTTCCCACATACAAAAATTTTATTGAGGATGTCTATGGTATAAAACTCCATAAAAATCCTTGAATAAATAAGTAGATTTACTATGGAAATAAGGACCAAATTAATTGAGGATAATATCATGTTATTCACAAAGTTTTTGAAACACTTTAAGTTAACTTAAAGTGTTATTTGTCAATTTATGAGGGGCAAGTTTTTAGATAAAAGGAATAGGTTCTTGAGAAATTTTCATGGTGTTCATGTATTTAAAGGTTAGGGGAAAGTTTTAAAAGCCTTGGAAAGTCATTCAAGAATTCAAAGGGTCAAGTAGTTTCAAGAACAAGTCCAGAAGAGCCTACGGGCTTAAAATACTTATTTGATACTTGGGAAATTTTACAAATTTATTTTTATAAGTATTAATACTTTAGGTATTCAGGCTAAGTTCTAATATTTCTTTTGGGGAAATTGTTTTAGTTTATTTTTCTAAGTGTTGGGGACCTTTTTGGAAAATTATCCAAGGCAAAGATCCCATATTCTTATCTCTCTCAGGCAAAAGTTTCACAAAAATTTTCCTAAAAAGACTAATTTTTTTAATAATTTTTTTTCATAAAAAGGCTAAGTTAAAGTCCTAAAGGAAATTTATTCCAAACATTTTATCTACAACATAGTCCCAAAGACATCATTTTATCTACACAAAATGTTTGAAATAAAGGGTCCTTGTCAAAAACTCAAAGATATTTCCATCAAACTAAATGTTTGTAGTAATATACTCAATGAAAAACTCTAATGAAATTGAATGGTTTCAAATAAATCATTTCTACAATCCTTTAAAATTTATCTATCAAGTGTGATGGTATCAAAGATGTCATTAATAGTCTTATAAATGTAAAAATAAAGCTCAGGTAAAAAATCATGAGTCTAAAAAGTGATGGCCGCATGACCATAATTGATGGTCATGTGGACATATTTGACATTTGTGTGAATGTCAAAATAAAAATCATCAACTAACTCTATGGTGTTCAAATTATGATGGGCATGCAGACTCTATTGATGGTCTCACAGACATCATTGATGGTCACATAAACATTAAAATAAATCTTGAGTAAAAACCATTTTGAGCTTAAATTTGATGGTCACACAAACATAAAATATGATCATGTGGACATCAAATTATTTGAGTGTGGATGTAAAATTTGATCTCATGAAGGAGCCATTAGATTTCAAATAGTGGGTCTTAATAGATCTAATGGTTGGTATCTAATCATGTAAATCAAATCAATGGAATGCAAGCAAGTCAAAAGGTCAAGGAGCTTAGAGGCCATCACATGGCATAAGTGTGAAATAAAATAGACTAACAATGTGTCTTGAGTGGAAATGTAGGGCTACCAAGTAGCAGTAGCTCAGATAAAGATTGATAAGTTAAGGGTAAGATATATGGATCTTACTCTATCATATAGATGAAGATCAATAGTACAAGATGAGTCAATGGGTCAATAATCCAAGTTGATTTTTATATCCAATTATATAAGGGTAAGCTTAGGACTTTTTATGAAGGTTGAAGGGGTAGAATTTTGACCCAGGCAAAGAAAATCTAGAGGAACTAGGTCTAGTTAGGATCAAGGTTGAACTAGTGGGACCAAGAATTTTAGTAGAGCTCTTTATATATAGAATAGGTATTTTAGACCTAATGTAGATCAAAGGTCAGTATCTTGTTGATAAAATAGGACTAGACATTGAGAAAACATTGTAATTATAAAAACTATAAGAAAACCAATAATTTAAATTAGTTTTTAATCTATAGTAGGTCCATGTTCACATTTCAAAGTAGAGGAAAATATATGTAATTAATAAAGGAGAATCCTAAGCCATAATCTTGGAAAATAGCTATCCAAAGCAGACTTAATCATGGTTCTATGAGGTATATGGATAAAAATATTTTATCCTTTTAGTAAAAGGAATTAATCTAGAGGAGCTTGATGATAATTATGTGGTCATTATTGATTGCCTACATTTGAATTATCAACCATCAGGATCCTTTCTCCACTCTCTTAAGCATGGTTCTCATCTCTCTCTCTCTCTCCCTTTTGATGATATTTAGAGTCTTTTGAGACAAAAAATGATCCCTTTATTCCATCACTTGGGCATGACTAGACTCTACCAAGATTGAGCTTGTAACCTTTTGAGATGAATACAAGACTATTTTTAGTTTTCATTGTTCTGGTATAGTGTGTACATGTTAGTTTAATTTGCATATGTGGTAGAAATCTCTCCCTTGCCAAGTCCTAATCTCACCTGGTTACTAGTTGATATTATTATGTAGGTCATGTTTAGTGTTCAAATATCTTTTGATTTATTCCCACATATGGATAATTTGACTAGTTAGTGTCTTGCATTACACCTCTCCATTACTTCCCTCAACTTTTGGTCATTTGGTGAACCTTTACATGAAATATTGATGCATGATAGATACTTAGAGTCTTGGATATAGTATTTTTCTTGACTCATTAGTGTTTAATAGGTGATTAAATGGAGTGTATCAGCCATCTTTTAGGTACATCACCATTATTATCTTAGGTTTCCCTTTAAAGTTATCTCTCTCCCTTTTCCTTGGTCATTAGTAGGTTTTAATGGTAGAAATGAGCTAAAATTATGCATCTAAGGATCTAGCCTCATTAAAAATCCTAGAGTTCTAATGCTATTATAGGATACCCATAGCCTAGGTTCAGTCTCATGTTGAGCTATATTTGGGTAGAGGACTTGAATAATCCCTTGCCTAGATAGGATATAATCTAGACCTCCAACATGAACATCATTGAATCTTTTGTTATTATTATATGTATTTTGAATACATGCCATGTTAATACCTAATGACATTAATAATATGATATTTCAAATATTTAATCCTAAACCATTGTCAATAAAAACCATTTTTTATTGATGCAATTTTGATTTGAACTTATATAAATAATGGTATATTCTGATTAATAGTTGATTATGAATTAAATTCATCATTGCCAAAACATATATCATCCTCAATATCCTTGAAAGTGTTTATATTAGAGGAAAAATAATAATTTTATGTGTCATAAAGAATAAATGCCTGATTTATTATTTGGTATAAAATATCAATGAAAATATTAGCTTTCTAGAGTAATATAATATGGAAATCATACTTGGTATATTCCTTAACTGATTAAAAACTTCATATCCTCTAAATTAATTAAATAATCTCATCAGATTGGGTTGGGGATGAGGAAGAATTTCCTAAATTTGTTCTTTTTATCCTAGATGAGGATCCTAAACTCATGTAGCAATAACAACTCAAACCTCATGGTATACTATAAGCCCATGGATAATAATAGAGGTGACATATGTGTCAATATATTTTTGATGTCCAGGGGAAACAATAACAAAAGGAAAAATTTAAACCCTCTAATCCTAATAATAATATGTGGAAACTCAAATTGATCCATACAATAAAAAGTATCAAAGAATTCTTCCTTATTAATATATTGATTGATATAGTTATATTTTTCTATAAATTATGCATCTATGGGCTTAAGTACATGCAAGATATTTTACATTTTATGGGAAATCAACAAGTAAATAACAACAAAAAACTTTAAACCATGACATAATAAACAGATTCAATAATTATTATCATGATGAATATGGAAATCATAAAATTTGAAATTTGAAACCCTAATAGGGATGCTAAAAATAGGAGGAAACCTTAAGGGAAAACTAGGGTTTTGAAAATGTTTATTAATAAGCAGGTTCACCAATATGTTTTATGAAATTTTTGAAATAAGAGGCACTAAATCATAATTAGGAAAACATATGAATAAATAAGAATAATATATCTATGGAATAAATGAAACAAACATGATTTATAACTTGATAAATTTATAAGTATGCTATTTAAGGAAAATGCTAGAAGGAAATAACTTAACTTAAAAATAAGAATGTAGGACAACAAGTGCCACTTTGAAATTGAATTTTTGATTATGTAATGATGTTTTGAATGATTAATGGTACTTTTATTATATATTTTATAAGTTTTTTTGAATTAGATGGAGGTGGATAACATTCTTGTTATTAGGGCATGTCAGTGTCTCTTGAAGGTTTTCTCTTTATAATTGATATGATAAGTTTCTTCACTTGTATGTTCATTTTGACTTTGTGGGAGATCTCTATATCATAAAATCCATTGTGTTCCTTCATTTTAACATGTAATCTTAGATCAATTGACCATGAATAATAAAAATAAAAAATAAAAAGGGGTTAGTATTTGAAGTTGTGTTATACCTCACCACCTAATATGTTAAGCACTACCTACATACCAATAATATGAAAAGAGATGAAACTCCATGTAGTTATATGATGTTATATTTTTGTGTGTGAAATAATAGTGAAAAATTATAAATTATAGTGAAATACTTGTGTGATTAAGAGATTCAATAATGAATTGTGACCTTTGAGGTGTATGCAAACTTAGTTTAGGGATACTATGATTGTTTTATATTGAGAAAAACATGTGATTTTATCACAATGCATAATTAAATGTTTAGGTACATTTAAATCATATGAACCCATTGTAAAAATTGGATTTAAAATGTGATTTTATATTGATAAATTAGGTTCCTTTAGATGGATCTTGATAAACATGTGGAATTACACCTTAAATGAGCTTTAATTTGAGAAACTAGTTTTTATTGGTTGGAGGATATAGTTGGTAGAACTGGAAAATACCTAGGAGCAGGGTATTTAAAATAGGGTGGTCTTTAATAGAGATAAAATAAATATAAATTTGAAGTGTGGACCAATCTAAAAGTGAGTTTAGTTTGTTTGAAATTTGGAATAGGAACATCAAAATTAGAATTTTCTTAAGAGGTAATAATCATCCACAAAAAAATTTAAGGATAATCATGGATAATGAAATTATGTATGAGTTAAATGTATATATAGAGTAGCCATAATTACATAATTTTATCAATAAATGTTAATTTATGTGTCTACACAACCCTTGAGTGATTCCATTATTATTACTACTAGTCAAATTTCTTCTATGATGTATTTCAAAGGGTACATATATAAATAAGTGCTTGATATCACTATTTTAAATAGATAATTATTATTCAAATTTTTAAACAATTGGTATCTAAATCTCATTACCCCAAGGAAATTTTTATTCCTAAGTTCAAATTACTCAATGGTACTATATATCCTTAGGATCATTAAATCAAGGATGAACTTTATTTTTTGAATTATAATAATGATGGATGAGTCTTAATATTATCATTTTATCAAATACTAGAATTTGATGCCTTATATTGTGATTATATCCTCCTTATTGGTTATTTAACTTATTTAATAACCTAAAAGACATTTTCTTCACTAATTTTAACAAATTTAGAGTGATTAAACTACCCATCTAACATATCTAAAGTCTAAACCAATGAAATGATGAGCTTATTTTAGATTTTATTTTGAGATTTAAAATCAACTTACATAATTTAATTTATCAACCCTTATATTTATAAAAATATTTAATATTTATTAGTGGTCTTCATTCTCCACTCAAATAATGAGTAATACATAATCTTTGTGCTTCTTTTGACAAGATGTACTTATATGTTTTCATTATGGATGTGAAATAAATGATGAATCACATACAGATACTAATGAAAATTAATTTACACCATCCTCACCCAATAATTAATCCAATCATAAGGATCTAAATTTTGATGAAGCTACTCCCAAAATAAAAAGTTTAGTTAAGGTCCTCCATGAAAAGTAAGAACCAATAAAAAACATATATAAGGAAAGGGTTCAAGATAAGGCACATGGACCAAAGAGGAATAAATAAATTAACTTTTATATCTTCAAATATTGACCAAGAATATTTTTTTTTAACATTATTGGATAATAAAATAATTAATGTGCCATCTTATTCTACTTACCCTCATCATAGTTTAGAATGATTAAAAACCAAACAATTTTTGTAATTATCATCATATGAATGGGAAAAATGATGACCATTTTTATGTGTTGAAAAAAATTGATCATATTTTGGATGAAGGGGTTATTAAATTTTTAAAATTATACACAGAATAACTAAGATACCCTTCTCCATCTTCCTCTTCTCATTTTTTGATGAAGAATAATTTCCAAGGGTGTTCCTGCAAACAAGCCAATTCCTAAAAATAATAGTACTAATATGGTATCTTATTCTAGATCACATTATATGAAGATCATTAATTTATATAATTTTTATCCAAAAAAACTAATGGTCCTTTAAATATTCATTATAGGTGAACCTAGAGAAGGCATTGTAGTATATCATAAAGAATAATGTATTAAGTGTACAATGAGAATTATTAATAACTTTGGATTAATTGAGTGATATTTTGGACATTAATTTCGATATTTAATATGGAAAAATACTATTACAATGTATTTAGGTCCCAAGACAATAGACAAAATAGTACATGTCTATGATGATATTTAATTAGGAAATACATTGGGATAATCACGGTGAAAATATTTGGGGGGGAATTTTGACACTATTAATAAGACTTTTATTATACTTTTAAAGATGAGTTACTTACATAAAAAATTTATAAATATAACATAAAATAAAATAAAATTACATTCTTCAAATCGCATATGGGTAGTAAAAGATAAAAAACTTGTTCATGAGTAAGGGCTAAAATCAATAAGCCATGCTGTACAAAAAAAAAAAAAAAAAAAAAAAAAGAAGATGAATTATTTCAAATTGATGCACCAAAGGATTGACAACCAACTACACATGATTATTGTGATTTTTTAATTCTTAAGGGGTTTCATTATTTCACTAATTTAATATTCTAATGAGCCTAAAAAATAAATTCTACATACATGTGATGTGACTAAAAACTCTAAATCATTTTCTTCAACACATCTCTAATATATAAATTAAATATAAATATAATATCAAAAAATTAATTGAATATGAAAGATATTAAATAAATAATAGTGAAAATAAAGTGCACAATGAAATAACATAACATATAAAATAATGTTTACAAGATACTGAATTTAGTAAATAATTAGGGAAACATACCCTTCATCATCTAAGTCATCCATATCACTAGTAATCAAGGTAGATACAATCATATCACCCATATTAATTCAAGATCAATATTTACAATGTCTCTCCTAATCACCCAAATCTATTAATATAAATAATTCCTTACCATGCCTAGCTTGAAAAATTTACATAATGGCCTATAAACTCTCTACCTAAATCAACACTAGTAGTAGTTTGTGGAGATATCTAATATCTAGCTTGGATACCCTCCAAGTCATATCTCTCTCCTATAAATATAGTTTAAGATATGGTTGTAATGTCATCTAAATAAAATAATG
The DNA here is from genome assembly GCA_037957365.1 of Torreya grandis. Classification (NCBI taxonomy): domain Eukaryota; kingdom Viridiplantae; phylum Streptophyta; class Pinopsida; order Cupressales; family Taxaceae; genus Torreya; species Torreya grandis. The sequence continues at coordinate 855,888 of JARHVA010001001.1, read as the reverse complement.
TGTAAACACCTAAAATCTCCATGACATGCTCAACTAGGCCTCCTCTAATGACATCATCTAGAGTCCCACATTTAAAAGTGTAAATAGATGAATCTAGAATAGTTACCTAATATTCTTGGTTTTCAATAAAAACATGGTGAATACAAAATACATTAGAAAACTTATAAAAAAATAAAACTCAAATACAAATAAGAAAATATACATATATTATTAGACACAACTATAATAATATCTATTACATCATCTAGATAAGGCTACATTGTAGCTTGAATTACTCCTCCATTTCTTACATCACATACTACATTAGATGAGGGCATTTCAATAGGATATAACATAATAGTAAAAATTATGGGACACATAATATTCATTCACCATCAAGTATATTTTTTGGTACATCCTACATCATCCAAATCCATAATCATAATAGAAGGATATACATTTATTATAGGCAAAAGAGCTTTATAATTAGGACTAGGACATTGCCTCTCACTAGGATGATGAGTGGATATAGAATTATGAGTCCAATGGTATGATACTGGGGGAACATCTTACTAGAATTCAAACTAACACATAAACCTCTCAAACTAAAACCTATTAACTTCAATAGGATATTGGTCATGTATCCACATGTTATCATGAATACGTCATAAATTTTACACATCCTTAACTCATATAAAAGACCTATTTATTGTATCCAAAAAATCCTATTAGGAGTGATACTATATAAATCACATGATAATCCATCATGGTTAGACTTTTATGTCTCTTCAAAATTAATCACTTTGTAAAAATATGTGGATGTTCTCACTCACCACCAAGTCCCCTATTAGTTGAAAAACAATAATTTTCTCATGTTTTCACATATTCAAAAAGGTCACATAACTAAGGCATAAATATTGACCCTCCAATAAAAAAATATATAAATATTTATACCAATGGGCTAACATAATGCACCCCCATGAGTACATAATCCAATGATATTCAATTACTAAAATAATGTGATACATTTGGTATGTGATAGACACATCCCCACCATTAATGATAGTTAAATATTAAAATAAAACAAAAATATTTCTTAAATTTTAAAATATCAAATAGAAAAATATTTGATAACAATACATTGATACTACCATCATCATACTAGTATACTCTAGCTTGACAAGTCATGTGTTGATGTGCATGTAAAATATTACCATGTCAAACTATAAAATACACTACAATTCATGGACTAGTGATAGTAAATATCAATATGCATTAGACATTCTGAAACATCCTTGTCATCTCCCCTATAGGGAGCTAAAATGTATAAGTATTTTCATTCCAACTCTTTGTTACAATGATCATGAGGTACATGCCATATGGCATATGCTTAATATGGTATAAAAAATAAATACCATCCCTATTTAGATCCAATATGTCACCATTTTTTAGATCCTAAATAATAAGGGTATCCAAGTGATGCCCATATCAAAAATTTCACACATGCATATCCCTTTGTGAATAAGGGAAAAATATATATATTAGCGATGAGTATATTTGATGAAAAATATTTCATAAAAAATAATTAACTAACCAATGATTTTTATGTGCACATATTCATCCACTCATATAATAATGTGTAATACATTGATTTATGGTTTAAAAACCTTTATCATATAGTATTATTAGACACCATGATATAAATAACAATATTCTAATGGTAATTGTCTTCCAAAGCATAGTATAGTCACATAACTTTATCACATGCATTAATTTTATAAAATATCTGCATTATTTAAAATTACTAAAATCCATGTATATGGAGGTTTTTTATGGGCACAACCTCATATTCAAATCTCATTTTAAAAATAAGTTTCCATGATATACAAGAAAATATCTTATAAATGTAGAATACAAAAATTAGACACATAATCCCATTATAACGTTTGAGTAGAAGTGATCATTGTGATTGGACTTGAAATAGATGAAAATATAATGGAATTAATATGGTTTATTGGACTAAAAATAGGATTTTATGATGTAGTATAATACATTATTGATTGATTACTTATAGTTGATGAAGAGACAACTATTGTAGAAGTTGACATAGTTACAAAATAAGATGCAATTATAGCTATAATTGAAGTATAAACTAAGGGTGCATGTAGGAAAACTAAAATAGATATAAATTAAGTAAACACAAGTAAAATTGAGCTTTATACCAATGTATATACTAGATCATAGGACATAATTGTTGATGATTGAGTCAATCATGATTGGACTCATACCTAGGTAGACAACTACTTCTATTTATATTTTTTTCTTGATATTTAATCCTTATATATGATACTGATCATGTTGTGTGATCCAATTGTACCATTTTAAAATTAATATTGGTAACTTTGAATAATATCTTGATTTTTTCCAGTAGTCTCTTATGTAAATCTAATGAAACTTGAAAAGATTCATTGAGAAACTAGGCTTGGTCTATTTTTTCCTTGGCCAATGTAATCAAGTAAATAACTTGATCTCAACGTCCTTGAGGACTATTATCAATATTAATTTTGAAATACATCATGGATGACTAGAGTTGTCTATCAAAAAAATATTACTTACCACTTGAACATGTGGTTTGTATATGGTATTAATAAGCATATATCCCAATATTTCAATTTATTTATTCTCTTAGGATGTTATCTAGATAACTAGATATTTCATTTAATTATGCCACTCCATGAGGTCATATATTTTAATATTTATATAATTCTAAGATATAATTATATATTTTAATGTCAACAGATTGAAATTAGGGTAGGACTTCTCTCTTATTAACATAACATTATTATATGATTTAAAATCTACGAGCCTCAAATATTCATTGAAATTAATCACATTCCCCCTTTCTATCTAGGATTTCATCTTATCTCCATGTATGAAAAGTATAATAGTATATAGAGGATGGGATATACTTTCTCCCTTGTCTATTATAGTTTTAGGTGACTTAATCCTAGTTTGAGACTCCAATATATTATTCATTTGTTGTAGATTAAGGAAAATTATATTAAGATCTCCACATAAAGCATCAAATACAAATATATTATCTTATTTAAAGTCATCATGTTCTCTAGGTTATGTTTTTATTTCATGGTTGGACTAAATATTTCTTGATCTCTTCATAATTAAATATGTTTACCAAATGTTTATATCTTTCTCATTATAACCCTTTTTAGTTGTTTCATTATCTCTTCAAATTCTATGGTAATTTTTGGGTGTTCAATAATAACCAAAATTTGTCTATTTAATGTTTTGTATATATATATATATATATATATATATATATATATATATATATATATATATATATATATATATATATATATATATATATATATATATATATATATATATATATATATATATAACATCCATGGAAATAAAAATATTAGTCCAATAGTGGAGGTTGAATAAGGGGATGAAATGGAATCGGATGAAGTAGATTGTGGAAGTGGTATGAGTGTCTAGGGATTAAGTGAATTTGTCAAGTTTAGATATATGTGAACTAGAGATGTAGATAATGATGGGTCAACCATCCTTTTTATATAAACCTTAGCATGAGTTGGGATTTTGGTTATGTGGCTTATTACCTTAGGAGAGTATTTAATGATGGTTACCAACATGTATGTTGTTATAGTTATTATAGACATTGGCAGTCCCAACTAAGTTGAAACATGAATTTGAATTGGATAGTTTTAAAAAATGGATTAAGAAAAAAATTCCTCAAACATTGAGGTTTGAAAGAAAAATATATAACATCATATGCACTTTTTTGTGTGATGTCAAAAATAGTTGAAGAAATAATAGGGTGTGTAATGAAAACCTCTACTGAAGTTCTTAAAACTTGTATAATTGAAATAAATGTTATATTAGTGGGAATAATGTTATTTGAAGAAAAAAAGTGGGTAGTTTATCAAATGAAAAATAGTGGAAGCAACATAGACATTAACTAAAATTTTTGGAGTAGTGAAAATGAAGTGATAACAAGAGTTTTTGAATAAACTCAAGCGTCAATTAAAAAATAGGGGTATAAATGGGAATTAAAAAAATATTGATTAAAGAGACATTAAGAATTCCCTCCTTGATTTTTTCCACATTTAAAATAGGACCTTTCTACCCCACATTTTTTGTTGCCTTAGTTATAATATAAATAAGAAAAGAGTTGGGGCTAAAGGTACCAAAATTTACCTATGTAGGAATTGTTTCAAATACATTAGATGCATGTTCCCCTTATGGATCATCCTATAGAACATTTTAATCATTACTTAATAAATAAGTTATGTTGAGTGATACTCCTTATAACTATGATATATATTATGGCCTCTCCTCTAATGTAATCTTTGAACCTTGGAGAATACTAGATATAGTTATCCAAACTTAATAATTACAATATGTATGGGAGGATAATGTGGTTGATTCAATACTTGTGATGTTCCCAATTAATCAAAAGTAATAATGGTAAGAATAAATGTAATGTTACAAATTTCATGAGGTCTACCCATGTCCATATGATATGTTCATTGCGATGTATTTTTTTTTGGGGAAAATTTTTGAGTATTTTCATTTTCAACTATTCATCATTCTCCTCTAGGGTATTTTCTCTCTTAAGCTACTCCATTTAAAACTTGTCTATCCTTATAATAAAAAGATCATGTTGGTATTTATGGGTAATTTTTATAGTCATCTGGGAACCTTTCATCATGATGTAGACCTAAATGTCATTATCAAAATTAGTAAAAATGTAATCAAGTTCATATAATTTTAATACATATGTGGCTTTGAATCCTACCTAGAAGCATTTTATGTGACTAGCCACTTTACTCTAGGATCCCAATATCTAAATTTTGTCAATTTTAGATTGAATTAATACCTATGATGAGAAGATGGGGAACTATACCCATTGTTCAAACTATGTCCTACCTATGTTGACTAGCATATTGTTTAGAATGACCAATTTAGATATTTTTAAACTATTATCCATGCAGATGAGCTTCTAAGGTTTAAAATGGTGCACATTGCATCCAATAAATATGATAACATATAGAAGTTCCCATTTGACCTATCTTTAAGAATCCTTCATTGTTTCAAATTGTAAATTATTATCTTCTCAACTATAGGGATAAAATTTTATTATAATATTATTAATATGATGGGAAGTTTGACTTGATTTACATGGGAAATGGAGTCAACTACATGGAATCTATTTAATAAATACATTATAATCCTAACACTTAGTCTAAGCTGTGAGATTGGGATGGAGATCATTTTCATATTTAAAAAATAGTTTTAAATATGGAATGAAATTGAAATATAAAAATAACTACAAGAGGTGCTTATTTATACAGCACTAAGTGAATTTAGATATCCTAATATGCAAGAGATTATGACTCATAATAACCTATCACACATAGGAAATATCCCATATAACCAACCTATGTCAATCAAAGGTGTATTACCTTGAGACATTTATTACAAAAGGATAGGATAAATTAATTATTATAACATTCACCCCTTAATTATTCATATCTTAAGGAGAAGAAGAGAGAGAATTCATAAATGCCTCAAACTTATCACATGCAAGTGTCTTCATGAAGACATGTGCACAGTAATCCTGAATGGGGAAATATTAGATCTGTATGTTGTGATGCTAAACATGTTTGTGCATGAAATGAATCTGAACCTCTATGTGCTTGGTTCTCTCATGTAATAATGGATTATGAACAAGATGTAGAGCACCCTGATTATCATAATTTAGAATTGTAGGTTGATTCTATGGAACTCCCAGTCCTAAAATAATGAGACATACATATCATTTCATATATATCTCTTGCTATAGTGTAATATTTTACCTTTGTGGAAGATATAGAAACATAGTTATTCTTACATCCCCATGAAATCAAACTAGATCCTAGAAGGAACACAAATACATAAGTGGATTTCCTATCATCAATGGAAGCTGCATGATCTACATCTATGTATTTTGTCAATAATAACTTATCATTAGTCTTGTACTCTAGGCCATAATCAATTGTATCTCTAATGTATCACAACACAACTTTAATATTTTCCAATGTGTCACCTTTGGTTCCTACATGAATTGAGAAACATAGTTGATAGTATAGCTTATATATGGACTAGTGTATGCCAAGTAAATGACACTCCCAATAAACTATCAGTAGAGAGTTACATTTACTTCTAGTGATAGACTTGTATGAGATAATTTAAATCTTATCTCCATAGGTGTTGCAATAGGCTTTGATTCCATCACCTTGAATTTATCAAGTAATGTCTTTGTATAATTCATCTGTGAAACAAACATTTAATGTTCTTTCTACCATACCTCCAAACCAGGACAATAATAAAGTATCCCAAGATTTTTCATGTCAAATGATCACTTGAGATCATTCTTATTTGCAGCGAATATCTTCACTATGCTACTATTGATGACTGGATCATCGACATAAAAACTCACTATAACAACCTACCCCCATGAATTTTTAGGTAAAGGTTAGGATCATATGGACACTTATTGAATCCATGTTGTATGAGATGATCATCAATCTTGATGTTCTATCTTGGGGAGTCTATTTTAGCACATAGAGAGACTTCATAAGCCTACACACCTTCTATTCCTGATCAGGTATCATAAACCCTTCAAGTTGAGTCATGTAGACTTCCTCTTTCAAATATCCATTAAGAAAGGCACTTTTTACATCCATTTTATGGAATTTCCATCCAAATTATGTAGCCATAAAAAAAACCATTCTAATAGTCTTTATCTTAGACATGGGAGAAAAATTATCCACATAGTTAATGCCATCTTTCTAAACATACTCTTTTGAAACAAGCCTTTCCTTGTACCTCTCAATACTTTCATCTACTTTGTGATTGGTTTTAAAAACCCATTTGCATCTAATAGGATTCTTCTCTAGTGGAAGATTAATAAGCTACCTAGTGTTATTCTTCATTAGTGACTAATATTCTACATCTATGGAATTTTTCCAAGGTCTAGATTATAGGGCTTCTATTAATATTGAGATCCCATAGGTTTCTTGATTAATACTCATAAGTTACATATTAACCTCTTCTTGATCCATGCTTTGAGTCCTTGGTATTGAAGTGGATGTTTCTGGTACTTAATTCAATTTAGGATCTCATATAGTACTTGTATATAACTTAGGAATATTCTAAGTTGTAGGTGGTGGTGTTGGAGGTCTTGTTTAACTATCTTCCTTTTCACTTTCACCATCACTGTCTAAAAATATTATAGGAATTTTGCCTATATCATTTTCCTATGTAAAAGGTGGATTGATTCTACAATTTTCATAAAAAAATACATCTTTGTTGATTAGTACCTTCTTTATTTATAGATAAAGGAGAATGTATGCCTTTGATTGTGCACTATTTCCCACAAAAATACATTCCTTTATTTTATTATCCAACTTCTTCCTTTTATTCTTATGAACATGCATATATGTCTTACAACCCAAAACTTGAAGGTGAGTTACCTTTGGTTTATTCCCTATCCAAGATTCATGTGATATGATTCCATCAAGATATTAGAGAGTTGTTATTGATGTCATGGTGATGTCATGGAGCTGTCCTAGTGAGTAGATGATGTGATTTGATATCCTAAGTAACAATGACAAAGTGTGTAATGTGTTTGTCCTAGTGTGCTTAAAGGAGGCTTGGTTGATCTTTAGTGTTAAAATGGCTAGAGATGTTTAGGGATGAGTATGGTGATTGTATCATGTGAAAGAGGTCCCTAATATGTTATATATACTTTGGGATCTTGTATGCATAAGTGGAATTCACCTAGTAGTCCATAATTTTCATCTATATAGTGTGGGTCTACGGGCATAAAATCCAAATAAGAATTTTACTAAAATCACCATTACCACATGGGAATGATCCAAGGGTAGTTGGTCATATTGTTGTGTTCACATTATTCCCTAGTTAATATGTGCCATATCTCAGTTTATGCATCAAAGTGTGGTCAAATATATGAGGGTGCAAAGTTGGCTTCTTAGTCAAAATTCATTATTTTCCCATACATAGCCAAATTTGTATATGGATAAAAAGAAATGAGTAAGAATGTTGATGAGGTTAGCATTAAAATTTTGGATGTTTTAGGAGAAGGTGATCATATGGGTTTGTTCAATTTTGAGCCTAGTTCATTTGTTCTAAATTTTTGATCATGCATTGAAGCATGTCAAAATATATGCATATATAAAGTTGGGCTCCAATGCATTTTGATAGTATTTTCCCACATCCAATTTTTCAATATGGAAAGAAGATTCGAGTGTGAATTTTGATGATATATAGTTTATGTGTGAAGGTGTCAAGAGAAAATGATCATATGGGTTTGTTTAATTTTGTGCATAGTTAATTTTCCCTAAATTCCAAATCATGCCCTAAAGCATGATAAATGTTATGAAGGAGAAAAGCTGGTCTCCCAGAGATAAAATCTAGACATATTTGGCTCTATGACAAAATATTTTTAAAATTCATTTTAATGGCGTTATATCTCGCATGTGTGAATCTTTCAAGAGTAGTGTGTCACATGTTTTGATTATATTATGTGAGGGGATCATATGTTCCAAAGTTGAGATCGTGAATCAAACCATAGAATAATTTATTAAGGTTAAAAATTTGATACTCAAACATATTGAAAGGGTCCCCATACTTGGTCAATTTTTAAAGAACTAAATCTTAGGGAAGATCAACAATTCACGTTGCTCTATGAAGTCAGGAAGTAACGAGATGAGGATAGGTGCATGTTGTTTAAGGACTAAGAAAAGTGAAGGATAAGAGATCAATGATGAATGAGTGTTTTTAAAATTGAGATCAATGGATTTTAGTAAGTCAAAATAGTTAAAGTAACTTAAGTTTAATAGAGTTAAAGTTTGGTGTAATTTCAAGAAAGATCGATAGAGTATGATTGGCCAAGCTGAGCAAGGACACGAGATGATAGTAGAATGGTCAAGGTTTAACATTTGAGCATTGGTGCATATGTGTTAAAAATCAAAAGAGATTGATGGTGCATATTTTATCTAAGTAGTGAGGACACAAGATGATTTTAAAGTGTCTAAAGTTTAACTATGACCGTTTCCATTTGAATATTTGAATTTTCTAAGGAAAAAAATAGTGCTTAGTAATTTATCCATATCTTTTGATAGAAGATGAATTTTCTCATGTAGTAAAAATAAAAGTGGTAGAGTACTCCAAGATGCATATATATATATATATATATATATATATATATATATATATATATATATATATATATATATATATATATATATATATATATATATATATATATATATATATATATATTTGAATATTTGAAAGTGATTAAAATCAAATACATTCATCTTAGAAGTTGATAGTGTGTTCATGCTTATTCTACAAGTGACTTGAGAAGAGTATTTGAGTTTATGTAGATGATGTTTTTATGTTTCATGGTGAATTGGATATTAATAAGTATTTTAGACTCCATGAGGATGTTATATGATTATTTTGGAGGTGTGATAAATCTATATTGAGTATGAACAATGCTTGATAATTTTGCTATATGTTTGGTAATGATGTTTTAATGTATAAAGTCTCTGTTTGAGTTGATTGAGCATACAAAAATGTGAGAAAAGGTGACTTTGATCATTTGAGGATGTCATAGGGGATATAAGGAGTGGACCTATGTATTTTTAAGTGGTCCTCTATTCTAATTATTCTCTTAAAAATGTCAAAGAGCTGAATGAGTCTCTATACGACCTAGAAGTAACTTAGGCCTATTTTGAAAGGGGATTGTGCTTAAGTGTGACCCATATGAGATGCCTTAAGGGTGAAGGCATGTTTTGTGACTGAAAAGGAAATATTTTGATCTATTTAAATCATTGTATATATATATATATATATATATATATATATATATATATATATATATATAGTGAAACCAAATGTGTTGGTTTATAGACTTGAAAATGAGAGAGACTTGTATAAGGTGGATGTGAGAGTTGTGTAGTGAAGGATGGGTAGTGTCCCTGATGGTGTAGCTAATGAGTATAATAGTTTTTTTTATTATGTGTATGACCTATAGGACATGTTCTTAATGTTAATATAGTTATCTTATAATTTGAGGATATGCAAAGAGATTTGAGTGTGCATATGAGGACTGTTTGAGTGAAGAAGGAGAAAGATTGTGGCATGCTTATGCTAGAGGCTTGTTTGAGAAAGAGAGAGATTTTATGAAAGGGTTAGATAATCAGAGGTCCATCATCAGGTGTTTAATACATAAGTTCTAAGTTGGAAGTGTGTTTTTCAAAGAGGGTCTAAAGGACTTGATCTTTCTTAAGGGTAGTTTCTCCTTATGAAACAGGGTTTCACTAAAGACCTTTGGTTAGAAGGACTTGATCAAGGTTTTAGGTTAGAAGGAATTGACTGAATAGGTAGCTAGAATGACTTGATCATATTAGGGAAAGGTTCTCCTTTTGGAATTTTTGTTTCACTAAAGTCCTTAGGTCAGAAGGACTTGCCCAAGGTTTTTGATCAAAAGGACTTAATTAGTCTCTTATTTATGATCATATTATAGGATAGTAGTCCATGTGTTTGTAGGATTGAGAGTGGGTTTTATTACCCAAGAGGGTTTCCCACATATATCTTGTGTTTTTTATGTGATCTTGCATTATATTCTTTGTTCCCTACTATGAATGATTTGTATGCTTCATGAATGATTGTATTAAATGCTTAATTATTTGTAAGGATTTGGAAATTGAATTGGATTGTTTAACACCACTAATTCACCCCCCTCTTAGTGGATTATTCCTCTAACAATTGGTATCAAAGTGATGTCCTTTGGTAAAGGCTTGAAAATTTAAAGGTGATCCAAGGTACAATGGTTAGTCAAAATATACAAGGTGGTTTCTCTACTAAGCAAGCACAAATGTTCAATGGATCTAATTATTAATTTTAGAGTGATAGGATGAAGACATACATTATGTCCCTAGGGTTTTATGTATGGAATTTTTTTTTGATGGTTATGTTGATGCTAATTTTTCTCCATCTAGTGTCATAGATAAAAAACTATTTGAGAACAACTCTAAAGCAATGAATGCCATCACTTGTGGTCTTACATAAATTGATTTCACCAAAGTAATTCATTACACATATGCCAAGGAAATATGGGAAAAATTAAATACTATTTTTGAAGGATATTCAAAGTTTCAGTTGGAAAAGTTACATACTCATCAAAGACAATTTGAGAGCCTTAAAATGAAAGAAAAATATTCTATGGCATCATTTCTATAGAGAGTTGATGAGATTATAAATACCATTAGAGGTCTTGGAGAGAACCTTGAAGAGGCTACTATAGTTCAAAAGTTATTAATTTCTCTATCTCTCAAGTTTGATCCAAAAGTATTGTATATAGAAGAAAGTCATGATCTTACTCAGTTGAAGATGGATCAATTGAATAAAACTCTTACTACATATGCAATGAGAGTAAATGATGATATACCACCAAAGAAGGAAACAACATTATAGATATAAATGAAGACTAAGAATAAGCTTCATGGTAATAAACCCAAGGAATATGACACTTATGATATTGATGAGGATGAACTAATTGCTTTATTTATAAGGAAATTGAAACCAGGTCTAGGCAAGTATAAGGGTAAGTTTCCTTTCAAATGCTTCAATTGTGGAGAGGTAGGACATTTTGATAATAAGTGAGCTCATAAGTACAAGAAGGATGTTGATGAATAGCATGATCAAGGTCATAATTATGGTAAGAGATATTTTAGGTTTGATAATATAAAAAAGGGGTTTAGAAAATTTGAAAATAAGAAGAAGTACATCAAAGACAAGAAGAGTCTCTACACCAAAGAAGATTATAGATCATCATCTGAGAGTGAAAATAGTGACTCATAATATGATCATGAAGATGATGGTCTTGATGAAGATGAATCTCTATTCATGGATGATGAAATATGTTTCTCACATCAGAAGGAGTCTACTTGGAGTGACTCAAATAATGATGAAGATGAGGTGGAATATGAGACTGTATTGATAAATTATCTTGAAGAACTAAATATTGAGAAGAAGATAAATAAGAAGATGAAATCTAAAATCAAGGAATATGAGGATAAATTTAATGTGTATGAGGCAAGAATGAATTAATACACCAAGGAGAATAAAGATATGATCAATCATCTTAGTTGTCAATTGGAAATTCTATCTATAAACCTAAAAGTTAAAGAAGATGAATGCTCAAGGTATGTTTCTGAGAATGAGTCTTTGAAATATGAGTTAGATAATTTATCTAGTAAGGTAATGTCATATGTGAGGTTTTAAAAGAGATCAAGTGATGTAGACAAAATTTTAAATGATTAAAATCATGCAAGTGATAAGACTAGTCTTAAATACAAAGAAGAAGTAGAGACTACAAATCAAGACAAGATGAAGACTAATGTGAATAAGGACAATCAACCTCTAAAGGCAAATCATCAAATAAATAATGAAGGTGCTATTATAATGAATATAAAATATATCATAGAACCAAATTTCATGAGGTATGTAAATTTTAATGGTTATTGTTATACTTTTAATCAACTTGGGCATATATCTAGAAAATGTAGAAGACCTATTAGAAATGAATTTTCTTGGAACTATGATGGGGGTCATTATTCAAAAGGTGAAAGTAAGTTTGAGTGTCTCAACTATCATGATGTGGGACACTTTGAAAAACGTTGTCCATTTAAGGTAAGACAAACTAAATTCCCTTCAAGAAATGTTGAGTGCTATAGTTGTATTGACATAAGACACATTGTAAATTTTTGTCCAAATATAGAAAGGTAGAAAGAGATTATTGAAAAAATTATGGGATGCTTCAATCGTGAACATATAGGTCACATTTTTAAGTTCTACAAGAAAAGGCCTAGAAGTTAGCAAAGGTTAAATTAGGCTCCAAGAATGCAAGAAAGAAGGTAAGTTAACTCATGAAAACCAAAGGTGATAAGTATGAATCATGATGAGTATGTAGGTCCAAGTAATATATTTGCTATGGTGGAGAATTATTTAGAATTTGAAGAATGCCAAGAGGTCTCATTTTCAGCTCATGTTGAGAATGAAGTGACTAAGCTCAATGAAAAGAACAAGGTGATGGTTTAAGCTAGTTCTAATATATGTATAGATATAAGTGAACATCCTTCTATTTTTGAACAAGTGCCTAATGATGAGGATCCAATCTAAAAGTAATATCCTTAAGATGAAAAGGTATGCCATGAATCTATGTTGTCTCCATGTATCGATAATCCAATCATAGAAGAAAAGGAGAATGTTGTAGTAGTTAAGGAATTTATTTATCTAAATCAAAAGAAGAAGAAGAAAAATAACTATAAGTATTAATTGAGAAATGAGGAAGAGGAATACAATGAGTTGTATTTTTTTTAGATAATTCAAGTATAGAGGGTTTATTTATCTATGATTCTTAAGAGACTCCTTTCAAATGGAGAAATAAGTGTTGTGATGGTGTTTTTTAGTTTAAATAGTCTCTAGGGTTAGATTGAAGGTTTCTATATGGAAAAGGAGGATTTGTGATTTGTCAAGGTAATAGTTTTGCATATAAAATTCTATTTACCTTATTCTATCATGCTCTAGGTGGTTTTGTGGTCTAAAGGTATGTTGAAGTAAAATTAAATATTTTTGTTTGCTCTCGCATTTCCTAGTTTGTGATTATAAGTATGTAGGTCCTAAAGTGGGTTATAGGAAGTCAAGGATCCCAATGGTGTCGAAGATAAAATATTGGTCCAAAAGTGTGTAATTATTATCTCAAAGTTTACAAGAATTTTCATAAGTGGGCATTGACTGGAAGGTCCTATGTTGACTTTGTTTATTTTGAGATTATAGGGTTTTGGGTTTTGGTAGAAAAGTGGTATGCCTTATGAGTTGAGGTCTGAGGCTTTTTAATATGTTGAATGGGATAAATGGATTTTTAAATCAATATTTATATATATTTTTAGGTTTGTGATTCTTAATTTATTCAAGTTTTTGTCAAATTAGAGGCTTAATTAGGTAGTAGGTTTGCGAAGGATGTATGTTGCATATGATCACCTAGTTTTTAAATATTGATGTGCTCAAGGGGGAATATGAGAGTTCTCTATATATAAAGTTTTAGGTCTTGAAGTTGTGTCTACAAAAAATTTTAGGCTCTACAAGTTCCAAGTACAGATACAAGAGGACTAAACAGGCCTAGTTATAAGAAAGAGTGCTTTTGTTTAATTTCTACAAAAGAGAAAAGCATGAATGTTTCAAGGTGAATTATCAAGTTGGATTAGAACATTTATATTTATTTATGAGTGCTATTATACTTTGTTGGTGGTCATGGAAGTGTTTTGAAAGAGAAGGTTAGTAAGCTTGTGTGGTGGTTCTTCATGGTGTGTGGAGATCTCAAGATGATCAAATGATGCAATGGATCATAGGCCTTAAGGGGAGTCCCTCTTAAATGTTTCTTGGTGAGTTAAATCATATTTAAATGTTTTTATGTGTTATATCTTCATTATTTTTTGTGCTTGAGAAGAAGTGTGTTGGCATGGAGCAACAATAAGTTTGTCAAGGCTAGAAAAGGTAGGATCAAGGTAAGGAGGAGTTTGTATCATATTTATTAGATGGTCCTTTCCTTTTATATGGTGTTTTTAGGTCCTTAAGATTATTTGGTTCCAACTTTGTCATTTGTCAAAGGGTGGAAAAAGTTTTTTATGGGAATTCTTGAAGAGAGAGAAAGTAAACTATGTATTGCTATATATGATGTTTGTTAACATCAATGATAAAGGGAAAGATTGTTAGAGAGTTTTCATTGATGTCATGGTGATTTAATGGAGGTTTCTTGGTGAGTGAATGAAGTGTTTTGATATCCTAAGTAATAATTACAAAGTGTGAAATGTGCTTGTCCTAGTGTGCTTAAAGGAGGCTTGTCTAATCTTTAGTGTTGACATGGCTAGAGATGTTGACAGATGAGTATGGTTATTGGATCATGTGAAATAGGTACCTAAGATGTTATATATTCTTTGATAAATTTTGTGCATAAGTGGAATTTACCTGGTAGTCCATAGTTTTCATGTAGATAACTTGGGTCTAGTCATAGAAAACCTGAGTAGGGAGTTTTCTAACATCACCATTGCCACATGGGAATGAGCTAAGGGGAGTTGGTCATATGGTTGTGATAAAATTAGTCCCTAGTTGTTATAAATTAGATATAAAGTAATGCATTAAAGTTTGATAAAACATATGAGGGTATAAAGTTGGCTTCTCAATCAGAATTCATTGTTTTCCCATACTTAGCCAAATTTATATGTGGCTAGCAAGAGCTAAATAAGCATGTTGATGAGACTATAATTCACATGTGTGGATGTTTAAAGAAAATATGATCATATGGGTTTGTTTAGGTTTGATCCTAGTTTATTTTCACTCAATTTTAGATCATGCACTCAAGCATGCCAAAATATATGCATGGACAAAGTTGGGCTCCCAAGCCTTTTAACAATGTTTTCACATACATAGCCAATTTTGAAATATGGAAACAAGATATGAGTGTGAATTTTGATGATGTTATATATTAAAAATGTGAAGGTGTGAAGATAAATTGATCATATGGATTTTTTTAGTTTTGTGCATAGTTGATTTGTTCTAAATTTTAGATCATGCACTAAAGTGTGGAAAAGTTATAAAGGAGCAAAGTTGGTCTCCCAAACAAAATCTAGACATAGTTGGCTTAGTGAAAAAATATTTTGAGAAGCAAATTTAATGGAATTATATCTAAAACATATGAAGGTTTCATGATTAGTGTGTCACATCGTTTGATTCTCCTACGTGAGGAGATCATCTAGTCCAAATTTGAGATCATACATTAAAGTGTAAAAGAATTTATTAAGGTTCAAAAATGGATACTCCAAAATATTTAAAGGGTCCCCATAGTAAATTTTTAAATATTTAAAGCTTGAGAAGGATAAATATTTCCCATTTATCCAAGAAGTCAAGAAGCAATGAGATGAGTATAGGTGCATGATGTTTAACAACTAAGAAAAGGTAAGGATAAGAGATCAATGATGAATGGGTGTTTGTACAATTGAGATTAATAGAGCATAGTAAGTCAAAATGGTCAAAGTAATTTATGTTTAATGGAGTTAAATTTTGGTATAATTTTGAGAAAGATCAATGGAGCATGATTGGCCAAGATGAGTGAGGACATGAGATGATAACAGAGTGATTGAGGTTTAATATTTGAGCATTGGCACCTATGTTTTAAAAATTAAAAGAGATCGATGGTGCATATTCAATCTCAGTAGTGAGGAAACGAGATGATTAAAAAGTTTCCTAAGTTTAACTATGACCATTGCCATTCAAATATTTGAATTTGATAAGGGAAAAACTAGTGCTCAATAATTTGTTTATATCTTTTAATAGAAGATGAATTTGCTCATGAAGTAAAAGGAAAATTGGTAAATGAATATAAGGTGCATCTAAATATATAGATTTTAAGATCTTAAAGTGACTAAAATAAAATATATCCATCCTATAATTTGACTATGTGTTCATGTTTATTATGCAAGTAACATGAGAAGAGTATTTGAGCTTATGTAGATGTTGTTTCAATGTTTCATGGTGAATTAGCTATTGGGGACTATTTTAAACTACATGAGGATGATTTGTGAGTATTTTTGAGGTGTGATGTATATATCTTGATTATAAAAAATGCTTAATAAGTTGACTATATTTTTGGTAATGATGTTCCTATGTATAAAGTCTCTATTTGAGTTGATTGACCATATGCAAAAGTGAGCAAAGGTGACTATGATCATTTGAGGATGACTTAGGGGACATAAGGAGTGTACCTATACATTTTAAAGTGTTATTGCGTTCTTATTATGCTTAGATAAATTTCAAAGAGCTGAATGCATCTCTATAGGACCTTAAAGTAACTTAGGCCTCTTTTAAAAAGGAATTATGCTTAAGTGTAACCCATATGAGATGCCTTAAGGGTGAAGTCATGTTTTATGGAAAACAAGGAAATATTTTGATATTGTTAATTCATGATTTATATATATATATATATATATATATATATATTGAAACCAAATGTGTTGGTTTCTAGACTTGGAAGTGAGAGATAATTGTGTAAGGTGGATGTGAGAGTTGTGGAATGAAGGATAGGTAGTGTGCTTGATGGTTAAGTTAATGAGTAGAACATTTTTTTGATTGTGTGTATGACTTATAGGTCATGTTTCTAATGTTAGGATATTATTATTGAAATTTTAAGATATATGAAGAGGTCCATGTGTTCATATGAGGACTATTTAAGTGAAGATAGAAATAGATTATGACATGCCTACATGATATCATATATAATATAGGGTAGTGGTACATGATAGAGAGAGATTATGATTATTTAAGTGTTCATATTTCTAAGTTGAATTTTGATGTCACTACTACCTTGTATTGTATATGAGGTATCATCTCCAAGTGAAACATTCCCATTTGATTTTGTTTTTTCAAAGTAGAAAACCATTCTTTTCTCCCTATCATGTGTCTAGTTTCTTCTAAATCAACATACAAAAATGCACTTAGATGATTGGTAAACTCATGTGTTTGAGTAGCTAAAACATATTACTCATTTGAAGAATCATTGTTTTTAGGAACATTGCCATGTTGTTTAAGGTTGGAATTTTTTTGTTTCAACCTATTTAGTTGTTGTGGTTACTTCTTTTCTAATTGTAGTTAATTATTTAAAGAGAGATTCTTTCTTGATGATCCCTTTTTAAATATGTTGTACCAACAATATTTTAAGTCATGTCCCTATCTTCCACAAATTTGACATGCTTTAAAATAATGTGATTTGTTCCCTTGTTGGTTTTGTTGTTTATTATGCTTTGGAGATTGCTTTCAAACCTTCATGGGTTTCTTCCCCTTTTGATTTGATGTAAGTGCATACTCATCATTTGCTTCTTCTAAATTATCCATAGCTTCCTCTTATTTCAATAAATTTTCCAAAACCTCAAAGGTTTGTTTTTGTCTTGTCTTATGACATTTAAAGTGGTAAAAAGGATCCTATATGAAAGGGGTAGTGATATAAGGACTATAAGGACCAAAGAATAATTTGTCACAAGTTCACCCAAAGATTGAAGTGAAGCCCACAAATTTTTAACCCATCTAAGGAATGCTTTTAATTTTTCATCTAATTTGAGCTTGAGAGTGTGTAATTATATCTAAAGATATAAGATTTGATTTTGATTCTTATCTTCATATATTGATTTAAACTTATCCCAAACATATTTTACAGTTGTATCACTATGGATATGAGGTTGTACCTCATCCAAAACTCCAAACATGATTATTAACTTGGTATTTTTATTAGCTTTGTCATATTTTTGTTGTTGATCAACATCTATTACATGTCAAATCCATGTGCCTTCTACAAGTGACCAAATGTCTTAAAACTCAAGATGTGTTTGTACTTTTGTTTTCCATGTTGTGTAATTATCATTGTGAAGAAATTATGTGTTGGGGAAGACAAATCTAGGTCCTAAACTACACATTTTACAAGTTGCATATGATAAAGTACAAGTGTGTTATTAAATGTAGAAATGAAATGTGTGTTTTCAAAATATAAGATATTGAAATTTCAAAAATGCACACACAAAGATGAATCACACAAACACACAATAGACATCAAACTCCACCAAAAATGCATCCATAAATGCAATGGAAAATTGGACATAAATTTTAACTAAAAATGCATTTGTGGAGAAAATAAGGTTACAATTTTCCCATTGCAAAAGAATTTGAAGTTTTTTTTAGGAGAGAAATATCCCCCCTCCTTTTTTCAATCTTTGAAATTTTGCAAAATTGATAGCCTATATTTTACATGTGAAAATAGCTTCTTGGACTAAAAATGGCTTTTCACTTTTACACATGCATCTAGCAATGTTATTTAATTGTGTTTGATAGTACTTTCCAATATAATGTCCTCCTTTGGGATACAATTGAAACGTTATCATTTGTGTAAAATGACCACACCACTCTCCTTTTATTTTTTAATAGTTTCTTATTAGTATTTTGAAAACATCATTATAATAAAATATTATTATGTGATTTATTTTATCAAATATTTATAATGAAAAAAATCATGACCTCTACCAAATGAAGAAAAATACGATCTGTATACCGTGAGTTATTTGGTGGTAGTGTATGAGATAGAGATGTATAAGATAGTAGAGATGTACCATCAACCTAAAGAGATTGAGTTCCATAGTGGTGGACATTAAATGGTAGTTCAAGATGGTCAATTTTCTAGGTCGATATCGAAGAGCTACTGTTTGTAGTTGGAAGATGTAAAAGGACAAGTTGTAGACTTTAGGTCAACATTACAGATTAGTTTCTTAGATATGAAGTTTAATGGATGTCATGTGGGTTGATGTAGGTCGACCAGGCTCACACCAAGATAAAATATGCTAAGTTGATATGGGTAGTAGTTGGACACTAGATAGATGCCATGGAAGAGAAGGTCTAATTTAACTTGAATCAATCTAAACTAATTAAGTGATTATTTAGATTTGTATGGTATTTGATAATTCTTTGAATCGATCTATGCGCTAAGTGATGCCATTGAAAGGATTTTTAGCTATGTAAGAAAGTCAATGGCATGTATTGGATTTGATTTTCCTTTATTGTTGTGTCGATTAAAATATATGGCTTTAAAAAAATAAGTATTAATATTGGAAATATTAAATGAGCAAAATGCTCAATTCTCTTCCTTTTAGATCTCACTTGTACATCATGTTGGTTGATTAGATGAGATAAATACTCAAATAAATAGAGGGTTGATTTAAATATAAATTTTTAATATTTTCAATAAAAATTTGATAAATATCAAATATAAATACTAGATATGAGGAAAAAAACAATTTCAAAGCCTCTCCTACCTAAATTTACATACAAGATTTGATAAACAAATCTTGAATACCAAATCTAAAAATATATAATCAAACCCTCAAATACCAGATCTTGAATAGAATGATATAATGAAGTAAAATAAAGATTTCAAAACCTATTATTTTTTGTGAATTGATGCAAAAATTTCCAAAATTTTGCAAAAATGAAAAAAGTTTGCCTGCATTGATAACTATTCTCCTTCCACAAAATTGGCTAGAATTCTAGCATTATTTCAACTTGTGATGGCTAAAATTTGAGTAGTGTGATGCATTCAAGGATAACACAAACTTCATTCTCAATATCCATCAAATCTCCAATGTTTCAAAAACCTCCGTAGGATAACTTTCTCTGGTATCAAATGAAAGATGGAATGAAATTACATTAAAAAAATGACTACAAGAGGTACTTATTTATACAAAAATAATTGAGATTAGATCTCCTAATTTTTAAGAGATTATGACTCAAAATTACTAATCACACATAGGAAATATCCCATATAACTAACCTATGTCAATCAAAGGTGTAATACCTTGAGACATTTATTACAAAAGGTTAGGATAAATTTATTATTCTAATATAATTCGGGGTTATATGCCCAATATTTCAAAGTATCCTTTACCTCATGGTTTTGAAATCATTCATGGACTATCCATTTCTTGTAAATAGTGTTTGGTTTGGTTAACTTATATAACCTCTTAATGTAAACTCAAATGATCTAATCTACTATAAATTTATTACATCATTTGTGAAATATGTCATAAATGCACCTTTTGATATTGAAAAAATTAAATAGGGTGCCAATACAAAGAATTATCCTAAGATTATCCCCATCCTTATGTAGTACAACTAATTGAATGGAAAGTAGGTCATCTATGCACTTCATTCGATAAAGAGATTAGAAATATTTGTCACTATTTATTTTTCTTGTTTTAAATTATTCATATATGAAAAATAATTTGGGAACATTCCACCTAGATCATTTGAATAAAAAGTTGTGTCTTTTAACTCTTACTTGGCTCCAAAACAAAATAGAGATGGAACATGAATTTGGTTTGCAACTACCATTTTAATAATTCATCAAGATTATTGTTTAATTTAATAATTAGGTTGAATAAAATAGAGGGATATAAAATTAAATTCACAAATTAAATACTTTAAAGTGATATGAAATTTATTTTGGGAAATTATCTAGTCTAGTATAAACACTAAATCCACCTATAAAATTTTCTTGTTGAAAATTAATTATTACTTAGCATTATATGTAAACTATCTTTCCATTTTGAATTTTGATTTATGACCCATAATTTCATGAGGATTTATTTGACATGTGTCAATTTATCACCACAGTTAAGAGCTTAATCACATCCATTGGATTTACAATGTCCATATTATATTACAATTATTATTATACCACTTGGTCATATTTATCTTTTATATGCTTGTTTTTATATTGGTAACTGATTGTGTTAAGAAGGGTACATGGTGGCATGTCTCTTTTCTCTAAATTAATGTATATACATGGGTTTTATGCTTGTTAATTATTATGATTTCATATGTCACTAAGGTACATATACCAACTCTCAATAGGACATTTAATATGGTTTTTGATCATTGTATAGCCCCACAAGTGTATGGAGATATGTGATGATGACATATGGCATGATCTAAATTATTTATACTATTATATGATTCATTTATTAGTAATTTTTAGTATCATACTATGGTGATATGAGATGGAAACATGTGGTGAGACATCTCTTCATCGTATAGTCTCAAATATTAGTGACTTAGAATTTTTAAACAAGCTCTATATGTTACAGGATGATGACATGTGGAATAATATCTCTTAGTCTCATAGTCACATGAATTTTAAACTTATATTTGTGTGTGTTTATCTATGATCTCAGTTAGTCATGTTGTCATACTTATGTAAATTTTAAATCTTTACTTTTAGTGTAAGTTGAATATAAGTGTTATGGGTACCAATCCACAATAAGTTGATGCATTACTTAGAGATCCAAATGAATCAATGGTC
This sequence comes from Torreya grandis, assembly GCA_037957365.1. NCBI lineage: Eukaryota > Viridiplantae > Streptophyta > Pinopsida > Cupressales > Taxaceae > Torreya > Torreya grandis. Next base: position 833,837 of record JARHVA010001001.1, on the reverse strand, counting down.
TTCCCAATTTGATGTAAAGAAGAGAATCATGGAAAAATATAAAGTATCCATTCAAAATAAATCCCAACATACTTGATCATATAAAGGCTATCTTTTTTCAATAATTAAACCAATTTATAATAAAGTTATCCTTCCATTTTAGTATTCATGATTAAGAATTGGATATATAGAAATAAATTGGTCCCTATTTTGATTCTTAAAATGAGGAGTGTTGGACATAATAAATGGAGACTCAATGGATAAATACTTATGTATATTTGATAACCCAAAATTTTAGTTTAACTACAATAAATGTTTTCAAACCTTGTTATAAAAAATAAAAATTAGAGCACTGAATTGTTTTCTTGTTGTAAGAGTCTTAACAAATATTAGACATAGATATGAGGTCTCTTTGACTTATATACTTCTTATTTTTATTTTATATTTTAAGCACAATATTATGAGAGACCAAGCATTTCTTAGCTATTATCAAGGTGTTCATATCCCATATATATATATATATATATATATATATATATATATATATGATTCCAATATAAGGATTGATCTACTATCAATTAGACATCCACAAACCTAGTAGAGACTTATTTAATCACCCTTTTTCCATCTATGATTTATTTTGAAATAAGAGCTGGGAACCACCATTTCTTGGGTATGTAGGATAAAGATTCATTATATATTATATATTTCACTCAAAATTTGTATTTATTAATGTTTATTATCCCTTAAACAAGTATTAATCATGTAAATGTGCAATTTATATTTCACATTGAGAATCCTTTCTAAACTTTACATGAAAATATCAATGTAACTTCATTAATATAATAAACTTATTTGTTTCATATAATATCTTCCATCTATTTATGACACATATCTTGATTCCAAATTTAAATACATCATTAATAACCCATGAATATCCATAAGTGTGAACAACTATCCTCCATGTGAAATTTTGGGAAAACTATATTTGAATGGTCTGATGACCTTATTTTGAGAACCAAATGACTAAAATCAAATATAATCTATGAAAGAAAAAAATCTAATTTAGTAAACAATCAATATAATCTAGGAAAGTATGGAATATAATATGTGAAATTAGGAAATATAATATAGGAAATTAGATAATATAATATAGGAAAGTAAGAAATATAATCTAGAAAAAACATGGATTATAATTTAACAAACTAAGGAATATAATCTAGGAAATTAGGAAATAAAATATAGGAAAGGTATAAATATAATCTACCTCTAAATTAAAACTCATATTATTCTGAGATGATCACAATTAGACCAGCCATAAAATAATAATTTAGGTGTTCCCATTAATTGGAAAATTTAAATCATTACCTTGGATATCCTTCAATCAAAAAACATTATTTCCTTATATTCTAAAAATTTGGTATGGTCCAATCCATAATACATTGAAAATTTGATGTTGCCCTTTATTATCATTTGCCTTGCCCAGTAATAGGACTAAATATGAAATTATGAAAACTTTGACTTTTGATCTTTTATCAAACCATCTTTTTAAAAAACTTGGTATTTACTTAAATTATACAAGGCTTCCATTTGTGAATCTTCTATCAATATATAATGAATCATATCATCATCCTCAATATATTCTTACATAAATTGACACATTATCAACTTGAGAGTAATGGAGAAAATATTTTGTTTCACATATACTAATAGGAAATGTGAAACCTTAAGGACTTCCTTATGTCTTATCATGTCTATTGTAATTCATAATTTATAAACAAATTCCATTCTATTGGTTTATTTTCTATATAATTCATTATGGAATTAATAAAATTATTATTTTTAGACTCAAAAAATCCATTTCCTTATCTATAATAATTTGAATAAAAAATGACACTAATCTAATTATTATACACCCATTCAATAAATTTTATTGATTGAAAATCAGGATCATTGCCACATACTAAGGAAATTGGCACCCAAAACATATATTGTATTCTTTAAGGAATTTTATTACATATTCTACTCTAAATTTATTTTTATCAACATATTTGGTCCATATAGTGAAATAATTTGTTGTTGTCAGTATGAATTTATATTTAACTAATGGATTGGGATTAATGACACCAATAAAATATAGACCTCATTGTGCAAAGTAGTGTCCTTAAACCACAAGTTGTAGAGTAATAGTTACATGTACCTCTATATTTCAAATATTTAACATGATGTAAGTGTTTGACATGGTTTATGCATATTTGAAAATATAAGGTTAATAGTATCCCATTCTTAGAATTTTATGGGTTAGGTAATTACTTAATGATGTAAGCTTCTTATATTTTGATGAAATTTATAAAAGATGTCTCCAACTTCTTCTTTATAATGAACCTTAAGTAGATACCTTCATAATAATTTCAATATATCACTACATTTTAAAATCATAATATTTGTTAATTTGAGTATGAGTTCTCTCCTTTGCTCTATGGTTAGTTTCGGGGGTCATGTCCATCAAGTAGGTAATGAATAATCTAGTTTTACCAATCATAACCTTCCATTTGAGATGAATTTTATTAAATAATGTAAATGCAAGGATTAGTTTATGTGATTAGTTTAATTATTCCTTATCTTCATACCATTTAGCGTCCCTAATTTCTATATCAAACTCTTGTAGTTTATATATTCATTTTCCCCTTCACTTTCCTCACTTATTTATTTTAAGCGTGATCTTGATGGATGGATCTAGGACTATGACATATTTTTTTAATGAAAAATGTAGTTTTTGATTTTATTCATAACTTTAACCAAAGAATAATTTTTTAGATCATAACATATTTTAATTATGCATATTTTATATTAGTGCTCATTAAGGCAATGGGATGTTCAATTTCTTGAATCTTTTGATTAAGTATCATTGCTATAGTATTTTCAAATACAAATAAAAAAACAATAAGTGTTTGGTAAAAAAATGTGATAATAAGGACCAGGGATTGATAAATTTCACTTTTGATGTCATGAAGTTATTTCTCTTATTATATTGTATATTATACCTTTGCATAATGTTTTAGCATTGCATTTAATGGTTTTACAATCTCTACAAACTAAAAAATAATTTTTCAAATAAAATCAATCTTATTAGATAAATATATGACATCCATTTTACTATTAAGATATAGAATTATTGAAATAGCCAAGAATATTTAGGGTTAATGGAAGTAAATTATTTAATGTTAACATGTACCAGTAACTTTGTTAGAGAATTAACCATATTTGGGTCCTTCTTAGGAACTTATAGGCTTATCCTAAGTCTTAGTTACGTGTGTATTTATTATATTTATAAATACACTTTATTCCTTCTTTTATGAGGTGTCACTCACCTCCCTGGTCCACTTGTTGGATTTAGAGTTACTTACATGTAATTCTCCTTACCCACTTGTCACACACTTCTCCCAACTCTCTAAGGGAATAGGCCACAATTGGCACACATATAAGAGGATTGTAAGGTAATAATTGGATTCCTTGTAACTCCCATTATTTTCCTCTTGATCTATAAAAGATCCATTTCTCTCCTCATTTCCTTACTAGAATCTCATATCTCTCTCTTCTTCTCTTATGCTCTTTATTCTATCTTCTATTTGTGGATATTTTGGAAGTAAGACTTCTAATAATATCATGTGGTTTTTTATCCTATATATTTGGTTTCCCAAATTAAACATCTCTATCTCATTTATGGTTTATTCCATGAGAGGTAAAATTATTTTTTATTTCATTAAATAATACACTCTTTAATGTCATTTTATAAATGAGTTTGGCATAGTTCCTAATAAAATTACCTTTGGTGACTCCAAAACTAATCTTTTTGGGTTCAATGATATTCCATATTATCTACATTTGTCAAAAAAATTATGCAAGTGGTTAACATTATTTTCCATATCGTTGGAAAAGACACTAAGGTCATCCATAAAAATGATTATGAACTTACCAGTGAGCCTTGAAAGTAAAATTCCATGACATGTTGAAAATTACCACATTCATTGATTAGTCCAAAATACATTCTCTTGTATGTGAACATTCCCCATTTAGTGGTGAAGGAACTTTTTATTTGATCATCATTTTATATTAACATATAATTATAGCCTACAAAAATATCTATTAAAGACATCATTTAAAACAAACTAATGATATAAATAACCTAATTATGGAAGGTACTATATAATTTTCCTTTTATAAAGTTCTGTTAAGGTTTCTTAAATCTACACAATCTAATTCACCATTACTATTTTGGACATGAACTATATTAGTAAACCAAGTAATGTGTCTAATTATAAATATGATTTTAACATCCATTAATTTTAAAAAATCCTTATGAATAAGGATTTATGGTATGGGATTAACTAGTCTTTATCTTTGTCTATAATTTTTGTGTACATCTATAAGTGGTATAATATGTGATATGACCCTGAGATTAAAAATATTTAAATAATAATATGACCAATAAATAACATCCTTTTAATCTATTAAAATTTATTTTAGTTCCTATCTCTTCTATTTATAACAACTAAATATGATGTTAACATGTTGGAGATATTGATTTCTTCCTAAGTTTACTCACGAAAATCCCATTCATTTGTTTTGGACTACTTTTTTTTTTAGCTTGGTGAACCATGTCAAAAACTCATAGTAATGAAACCATTATGTTAGTTATCATCTATTATATCATTAGGATTATACCATGATATATAAATCCTCATTTATTCATTTGGTAAAATTATTTTTCATCGATAATTTGGGACTAAAAAGTACCATAACTATTCATGAACTACATAATCTGTTGATCACCATCAAATACCTATAAATTATCAAAATTACTAGGAATTGAAGGACAAGACACATTTATTTTATAAAATATATTTAATTTAGACTCTTCAAATGAAGAAAAATTTGTATTATAAGAATCCAAATAATCTATAGTTTGGTTATGTTCTCTTGGGATCAACTTTATGTTAAACTATTCAAATGATTTGATAAGATATAAATCTATTTATCTATATTTTGTTAAGAAATGAAAACTTACATTGGCACTAACTCTTGACTTGAGTAATAAAAAAATTTGAATCTATAAACAAAATGAGCTATTTGACATTATATTTCAAATAAAATTGTAATCCTAAGATCAGGGCCTCATATTTATCACGGTTGTGGGTGTGTGAAAAATGTAGTACATAAGGAACAAGGTATTATTTCCCATCAAGGTCAATCAGGGTTATTTATACACCAAAACCTTGTTTATACCATGGGACATCAAAATATAAAGTCCATAATTATGAAGGACCTTAAATTTATCGTTCATCATTCACATGATTTTTTGTGAATTTATAGAATCTTGTGTGTAATGAGGAAAATTTAACTTTTTCATTTTTGCATTATATTTAATGATTGCATATTTCATATTTGGATCTTTATCAACTCTAATATAATTCGAAACTCCTTTAAATGGTATACACATATGTGAAAATTTTATTTACATATAACCATTTAATGTTTTTAGCCAATCATGACTTAATATTAGCATGTATGCCTCAAGAATGTCAAATATAAGAATGTTAGTGCACTTTTAGATATGTGGCTCATAATCAAGCTATATGTGGACATGTATACATTTTATAATTAATGTGATAAAATATTTTTCTAATTTAAGCTCTAAAATAAACTAAGAAATTATGTACATTTTTCATAAATATTGTGATAGTCAACAATTAATGTGGGACTTTTGGTTTATTTTTATAGATGACCAGATTGGTATGTGCAACCTTTTATTTCTTAAAATATGGAGTTTTGGTAAAAAACATAAATAAAAGTTCTCTTTATTTTATAATTTGAGATAAATCATGGAGGGTGATGTTTTATTTAATCTTCTTAATGTCCTAAACTATATTATATCAACATTTTTTAGAAGGATCATCATGTTGAGAATGATCATTTACTTTTTGGGGTAGTGGATTATTATTAGCCTTTGGATTAAGAGCAGCTACATTATTGTTTTTAGGAATTTAATTTGTGAAAGGTTATTTATTATTATTTATTTTTTATATTATATTTTTTTATTTTAGATTATTTAAAATCATGAATTCCATTTGTAGTATATTTTGGTGCATTCTTGTCTTCAACTAGGAATGAGAAATCATAGGTTTCAAACACCATTATAATACTATAAGAGTTTGGTGAACTAGATGTGGTGGATGAGATATGATTATTTGGAAAAATTTCATACCATTAAATACCCTTTTAGAATATTTAAAATTAAATAAATATTTATATGTAGTTTAACTCACCATGTTGTGTGGTTATATGAACCCTACACTAGTTGGGAAAAGCTACTTCACAAATCTTTATCTTAGGATATTATTGGGTGATGGATTTAGGTTATTGTTTTACTTATTTAATGGTATATTTTATATTTGTAATGTTAAAATCATGATTTTTTGCATATTAAAAACTCATTGTTATGTTTTTGTACCATGCACTGAATCCCATCTATTTATAGTTTGGTGGAATCATAATTTTTACCTTGTGTTCTTGAGGTTTTGAATATAACTAATGATTGGTTATGATTTTTAATATTATTCATGTGTATATAATTATTCATGAAGCCTAATTTTTGGTTTGGTTCAACATGGACAAAAGACAACTGATTAAAGACTTAATTTGTATTATTGGCTATAACATTCTAATTGGGATTTGGACTAAGATCCAAGGCTAGAAAATTTATATTGGAGTTATGTATGGAAATTGTTTTCAATTCATGAGGATTGAAATGATTATCAATTTTGATTTATTCTACATAGGCATTATATAGAGTATTGATATTTTTGGCTTTGAGAAAAAAATTATAGTCATTGAATCTAGGGTGATTTTATTCATTTCTAGGGCTAATATAGTAGTAAGCATATATATCACATGTATACAAATGTACACATTTTATAATCTTGCATTACATATTTTAATTGGTTATTTAGGTTCTTTTTTTATGCTATCAACATTCTAATATACCACAATAGGGTTATTAACTTGTCCAAATTATGAAACAAATTTATCATTACATTGGTTCCATGTGGTCATTTAATTTATTAAATATTTAAGTGTAGACACTCATTTTTGTCCACTTTTATGTCTAACCTAGGTACTAGATTGATTTATAGAAAACAACATAATTTAAGCCTAGAAGTCACTTTATTTCTTAATTTCATCTATGTAAGGGATATAATTACCTAGAAACATGTTGAGGCTTGATTATTTAGGGTATTACCATGTACACAATGATAACCTAACTTAGATTGAACCATAGTCAAATTATGACCTAGAAATTGGACATTCTTGGCCTATTGATTTATTAATATAAAACATTAAAACAATTAATAAATGCCAAAAACCTTGGGTAGGATTAATTATAAATAAATTTTCAATTAGTTACTTAAATAAAACTTCCAAGTTAAATTAGGTGATTACATTTTAGAAAAAAGGAAATTTTCAACAAAGACAAGGTCAAAGTCAAGGGAGTGAGTAATTTATTTTATTAACTCTTAAAATTAAAATAACATGTGAGTCACGGCATCATAAATAACTTCTATGAGTTATAATGGCAATACATATCTTCTATCAGTTGTTAATAATTCATAACTGCTTTGACCCAACCCAGGGTTAACCTGAACTTGACCAAGATTACGTTAAACTTAACCAAATTTAAAACTAAAACTCCTAAGTTTATATTTATTTTTAAGAATAATAAATTAAATTACCCTCACTCTATTCCAATAAGCTTTTGTGTGTAAGGTTATTCTATAGGTTTGCTTTCAAAAAGCCTCTTAAGTAGTGTTGTAATGACAAAATGATTTAATAATATTCAAACCAATACAATCTAAGACACACTTATTCTTAGGTAAGTGTTACTAAGATTTAAAATTCATTTATCAAAATCTTTGTTTCCCACAAGCCAAGCAAGAACATTCTCTATCCCAACAAGTGAACACTAGTTTTGACAAGGGAGGTAACATAAATTTTATATTTTTATCGTTTATTTATAGTTTTGTTTATTGTGTTAAGCTCACCCAAGTAATTATAAAAGAGTTATTTAGCTTTAATTGAATTATTTTATTTGAATTCTCTTTAGATTCACTAACAAGGAACTAACAAAATTTTGTGGCTCTTTCGATTCTTAACATTGCATAACAACATGCCCAGTGGGACCATGCACCCCATATGGACCAAATAAATGACGTAAAACCTATAAAATACTTAAATAAATCATTCAAAACTTCAATTTTTGAGTTTTATTCCTAAAATTCCCATCATTTTATTTTTTCACTAATTGGTGCCTTCACCCTACTAAATGACAACTTCCCCTATTTTTTGCTTTGTTTTGTGATAGTTTATTTTACATAAAATGGTGGCCTCAAATTAGTGAATTTGAAGTGGTGAAATTAATATGTGGTGAAATTGATGAAATTGACATGTGTCTAATCAACCTCTGTGGAATTAGTGGCATAGATGAACAAAAATAGTGACTTTGATCATGCATCCTAGAAACTTTATCAGGTAAATTTATTCATGGTTTCAATGGATTTTCCTTATTTTTAACCCCAATTAATGACTTTGCTTAGACTAATCAGTGACTCTACACTTGAATAATGTCCACTTTACTAGATATTATTTTATCTATTCTATTCCATAGGAAATTGGTGACTTCACAGAAATCAAAGAATTCACTCTATTAAGAAATAAACAACTTTGCACTATGTAAAAAAACCTAAGAGTTGAAACTGACAATTTTTTTGGTGGTTGACTCATTATCATAAAATAAATTTAAATCCATAAATTTTTTTTTAAGAAAATAAATGGAGAAGAGGATGTCTAAACATTTCAAATTTTCATACACACTTATGTTTTAGTGCTTAAAATTTACCTAACACAACTTTTCTTTTTGCATTTCAAGTTTACAAGAGAAAACAAGGCAAAGAGGCCAAAAAATCATTCACATATTCTTTGATGATTTTAAAATGAACATACACCTTAGATTAGAGCTCTTAAGATATTTTTATTTTTGTTTTTTCAATTTGTTAATTAGTTTAAAAGTTCTTAGATTAATTTATTTTGTAAAATTGTAATTTACATGTATGCTCTCCCCCCATACCATTTAGTTAACTCAAGTAATCAAAAGATCCTTGTTTATTTGAGCCTAGACTAGAATAAAAGTTTCATATGGTATCCCAAAGCTCTGAGTGACTTGGGTGACTTAGAAATGACCTTTAAAGTTATTCCAATTTTAATTTGTTTATTTTATGCATTGGATTGTGTGTGAGATCTCATTGCCTCCTCTCAAGTTATTTAGGGGTGCATTGACTTAGGGTTTCATCTCCCAACATCATACCAACCCCATTCCATGGTGAGGTATCTAAATTAGACACTTGATGTTGGATTTCATAATGGTTGAGTGGTAAGCCTGATAATTCTAATAACAACCTATATTAGTTCATGTTAAACATCAGACTTCACTAAGTCGTACATGACTGAAGTCATTGTGAAAAGGACTACACCTTTGAATAGTAACTTAGTGATTTTGAATACAATTAACATGATTCACCCTTATGTTATCCACACTTGGGACCATTTAGATCATTTCAAAACATATATATTTTAGTAAATTCTACTTAAATGTGAAATATCTTTCCTAATGTTGAGTGTTTCACACTCTAAGTTCATGCCATGTACAAATGATTGAGAGATGAAGGGGGGATTAAAAACTCTACCTACATGTGATATTCACTTTTTATATTAAAACTAAATTCCTTTTGATCATTGGTATATCAGTGTAAAATTTGGTAGAATCTACACACATCTTTTCATTTTTAGGGATATGACATGCACTTAGGTGTTTTTCGTAGACACTTAAACTTGGCTACCAATAACCTCCAAATAGGCTTTTGACCAATTTCCACCAAAGTGTACAATTTGTCCTAAAAAAAATAATGCACATTAAATGAGTTAAAATTGACATATTAAATTATCATTTTGGCCATCATATCACTAAATGGGGCAATGCAATTTATGGGCCAGCTAACTTTGATAAGATCATTTCAAGTCAAAATGCCAATTTTGCACCTAGGTGCTTTGGATTGTTCTTTTCTATCAAATTTCTTGTATGTGATGCATGACTTTGTTATTTGATATTAGTAACATCTTCAATGGGATAATGGATCCAATACATCTGACATTGACTTCTAACTCCAATCCAATCAACCTTTAGACCAATAACAAGGCATTTTGATAAATTTGAGTAATTTGTGCACAAAGTGCTTAATCATGCTTACAAGATAATAAAACCAAATTAGGGCCTTAAGTTAATTTTCCATGGAACTTATTGAATAAATATTTATTGGAAATTTATTTCTATTAATTGGATCATTAGGTGACATCATCATATGGGGTGGCATCCATAAGCCATAAATGTATAAAATATTAGGATTATGGGTCTCCCATGCCTCATTAAGACCATCCATGCCTATTCAATACCCCTATATGCCAAATATTAATTGGGATATTTATAGAATGAATTCATAATTAGATTTATTCATGGCCACACATCTCAATCTTGAGATGGATGATCATAGTTGATCCTCAAACCATTCTAAAAATATATAAATATGAAGGCTTGCCACATGAATTTTAAGCTTAATTTGTGCCAAGTTACCATGTCAAATTGATTCCAAGAGCTCTCACATGCCAAATTTATGATTCCAAAATATTGAACCAAGCCAAGCCAAAGCAACAAAGGTACCAAGGAGAGATGGAGGTATCCAAGCTTCCATTGATGAGGACTTCATGAGCATAAACTGAGTAAGCCAATTGAGGAATACTCTTGGAGCATCAAGGAAGGTAAATAACATGTTTTTTATCACATTTTAGTTATGCTTTGTTCATTTTTATTTCTTCACTAAGCTCACCCTAGTAACTAGGCATGAAGATGTTAGTTTAGTGTGTTTTTGATTTGATTTCATTTTCTAACATGATACTAATATCCTCCTCTTAGTAAAATTCTTAGTTCACATTTTTTATATTTTATTTTACAATCATGTATTTTTAGGTCTAAAATTATTTATGTGTCAAAGTAGAAACAAGTTTAGACATTCAGTTTTTACAAAAAAAATTAAACCAAAAGGTGTTATGATGCCAATTCTATTTCAAACATTTTCCTTGGAGTTTACCAAAAACTATTTTAATACCACTTGTTTTAAAGAGAGTTGTTATGCTACTGATTTTAATCCAAAACACTTGGATTGTTTGAAGCCAATTTCCAAGAGTGATCATACCTTTATTTCTAAAATGTAGGGTTACACGACCTATTTGAGTTTAGCTTATTACCTTTAAAAAATCTAAGTATTTTATATTAAACTTAAAATTCAATATTTCAAAGCATAGATCCTAAACTAATCAAGTCTATGCCAAGGCCTCACCTAATTTGGGTTTAGGTGGTTTAACTTTTTCATTTTGATTGTGAAACTTGGGTTGATTTCTTATTTGGTTTTAAGACATTTTCCTAGATTTATGGGTGTTTTTTAGTGTTGTGTTTTCTTTCCTTATGCCTTGTTTATATTTTATTATGCCAAATTCTAAAAATGTCTTAGTTTTGTTTACAAGCGTATTTTTTGAGCCAATTATCAAGTATTTTTGAGCTAATGATTGAGTGTTTTATGAGCCAATTATTGACTCTTGTGATCCAATAACCAATTTTTTAATCCAATTTCCAAGTTTATCCAATCTAATTACCTTAGAATTATATTATTATACAAGCCAATTATTGATATTTTTTGAACCAATTACCTTATATTTAGGTTGATTTTTAAAGTTCTTATTTTGACCTTTCTAAGCTGATTACCAATTTTTTTGTGAGCCAGTTACCTTAAATTTAGATTGTATTTGAGTTCTTGTTAGGACTATCTTATTTCTAATTATATATTTTCACCTTCTGGTCAAATACCTAGCATTTTCCTTTTCACACTTTCAACCTATTTTATAAGTCTAGCTTTGTGACATTTGACCAAAGACCTAATACCTTCCTTTTTATTGTTATACATAGATCACAATTATTGTGCCTTGCCTAAACACCTTTTTCATAGACCATTTCACATTTTAATTTTACCTTTACCTTAAAATTAGTTTAGACATTTTACCTATGGACATATTTTTTAGAGCTAAAGGTTATTTGCCACATTAGACCTTATTTATCAATAAACCTAGTCATAGATCTAAACATGCCTCAATATACATGTAGTGGGACCATGTATAATCTATATTATGATAACTTCATCACTATTAACCCCTTTGTTTAAAAACATTTTGGTGATGATGTACCATATGAGAAGGATCCCTATCATTCATATAATATTCCATATATATAACAAGGGTAAGACCCACTAGCACGGTACCTAGTTAATGTACCTTCTTATCTAGGCTAAGAGCAAGAATAAATGGAATAAAACTTTTCTTAAATGATTCCTATTATTGAATAAATCTAATACCACCAGAAATACTACGTAATAATGCAAAAAGTTATGACCCATACTTATTTGATTGCTATTTTATAGAAGACAAAGATGAAATTCTAGTTAGGGTAATAGAAGTAGGATATGAATTCTTGCTAGACTTCCCACATGAAAGTATATCTATCTTGATTAAAACACCTAGAAACATGCCTCCCAACCAATATTTTTAACAAGCTTCAACTAGATATAATTAAGCTTTAGTAATAATACCTCAACATGGTCAAAATACACTTGTAAAATAGAAAGTCCTAATGATGACCAATTAGAATGAGTACACCAAGCATATAAAAACTAACTTAACCTAAATCATAACTTCAATGGCATGCCCATTATAGAGACAACTCCTTCAACATGGACACAAAGTAATTCTTTGGGCTACATAAATTAGAACACATACCCTTTTATCCAAAACATGTTGGTAGGGGACATGTACAATGTCCCAATTATAGTAAAAGAAACTATAGTTCCTATAGAATAGTTCACATAAAACATAATGGATATCATGAAAGTGCATTCCAATGTGAACCAAAGTGGGTCTAGTGTACAATTTAATAATACACAACATATTCCTCTAACTAATACCTCTAGTGGCTTGAAATAATAGTGGGAAAGTATACCTAGTTCTCAGATCTAATAAACAACTTCCACTCAACTAGTTGCTTCCTTAAACACACAATAGGGGGAAGTATCCAAAAATAAACCAAAATTTTTCCATAATAATTGTTGAACACTACACCACATTAATAGGTGGAAACTAATGTTCTATCAACATATGCACAAACTATTATACCAAAAACATCACAACTATTGCCTAATAAAAAATGTATTCCTATTGGTCAAAAAAGAGTTTGGATTAGTCAACAACAAATTAAAAACCTCCAAAATGTTCCCAATAAATAATAGGTGCTTAACCAATAAAATTTTTCCAACATATAATAGGTATTAGGTGTTGGGCAATAGTTTCCATTTACCTGATGGGTACTACACATATAATAGGTATCTAATGTACAACACCTTTAACATCATGGCTTTATCCAACAATGGGTACCCTTTAGGTATTATGGTTTGATGAGCAGATAACAAGTTCTTACCCAAACGTAGTAATACCAGTGCATTTCACCTAGCCAAATGCCTTTACTGTAACTATAGTTTATGAACTAGAGATAAGTTACAACCCTTGATAGAATGTTTATCAATAATAACATATTATCTATCAATAGTGTAATCCTAATTCATGAATATGTATTCCTAGTTGGTCAACCAATCAAACAAAAATCCCTTAATATGTACTTCATCCATTATACCCAAATAGGTAATCTAGCTTTGACTAGACAACCATAATAACAACACACCACACCCTACAACTTCCTATCCTAAGAGATACAATAAATAAATGATGTAATTCAATCCATTAAAACTAGTAAGTAAATAAAGAAATTCAAACTATATGAGATATGATTGTATCCATTCAATATGGTTACCTCCAAATACCTTTCCTCCATGTTATGATCCACCCAAATTTGATAAACATAAGGTAAAATTTGACCCAAAATATAATTTAAAATAATTATTTATTGTTTTCCAACCAGTGTCCTATAGTGACATATTTTTTCTTCTCTTCTTTTCAAGAAGTTTAGCTAGACAAGCCTTGTAATGGATTCTTAAACTATAGAATAATTTTGTGTCATACTTTGATGACCTTTCAAATAATTTTATACAACATTTCTCATACAATATTAAACATGAGATTATAGTGGTGGGTTTATTTCAAGCCAAATAGAAAAATGGTGAAATACTTGCTACTTACAATAGTGGAGGGCACTTTCTAGTTAGTTCACTCATAATTTACCAGATAAATAATTCACCACAATATTTAGTAAGAGTCTACATAGTGAGATATCTCTTCATCTTGATTTGAAGTGTGCTCACACATTTTAAGAGGTTATTGAGAAAGGGATATAAATTTAAAAGGCCCTTTTCAACAAAGGGATTATTAAATTATCTTCTTCTTATTAGAATTAGATCCAAAACTAACATCAAGGCCAACAATAACATTAAAGCAATAATGAAAACTAGAACCCCATCCATATATCAACTTTAACATCAGCTCAAGCTAATACTAAAATAGCAAAGGCCTATAATTGTAATAATAATGTTGTTAGTAATGGTGGAACTGAATCCTAGCATGTCCTAATGATGTAAACATTAGATTTTTATTTACCTCTGCCCATTCAACAACCATCACCTCCATTCATTCAACATAGATCTCTATAAAACCTTCTAAAAAATAATTCACATTTATAAACACCTCATATAAAGAGAAGACCACCCATATCCAAAGTGTTAAGTTACCTTGTAGAACCTATTGAATTTGTATTCTATTTTTTTTTCAAGCCCACATGATTAGTTGACCTATGCCAAAGCCATTTCCTAAAGGAATTCCTTTTTCTGACTGGTACAAACAACATAATTTTTTTGAGTATTATCATGTCAAAAGATACTCCATATGTCATTACATAAAACTAAGTCATCTGATTGAGAACATAGTTGATAATAGAGAGATACAACAAGATAAACATGACCCTAAATCTAATCATAACTTGGGTATCTATCAAAATTCTTTTCTTCAACATAATAATGAACAACACCAACAACAACACCAACAAGAATAGTGGAAGATAACACCACCACAATAGTAACAGTGTTATCAGTAAAAAAATAAAAAAAACTTTAGAACCAATGTCAAATTAACCAATCAAACTAAGGAGGCCATTATGTCATTATATATACTTACAACAACATTGTAGGACATGTCATAAGAAGTCATGTCACCACCATTACCATTAACCCTCAAGAAAATATGAACTAACCTAGACCAATGCTAAATAATTCCTACCAACATCCCTATGCCAATTATCCTTATTTGGATTGTGTTATCATCCAATCTCAACACCATACAAGAATTACCATTATAGGTCATTTTAGCCCTTCATCTTGTTACAAAGGCCCAGTACCTGATTAAGATTGTGCAATCTCAACTCAATGAGAAAAAGTTACTCTCAAAGGACCATATCCAAAATCCATGAAATAACCCATTAAAACCTCCATGCCAACCAAAAACGAGCCAATTTTCAAAACTAAAGGGAAGACCTTTGACATTGTTGAATAACTATAAAAGTCACTAGTATAAATATCCATCATGGATTTGTTGTACACATCTAGCATTTAAAAAATATTATTAAGTGAATACCCAAGCCAATATATTGTACCTAATGACATCACACCTAATAAATTTCAATCTATGGTAAGACATTTTACCCCTATCTAATGACTTACCTTTGATGAAAGTGATATGTCATCCCTAAGCCCATTGCATAACAACCCTTTGTACATCAAGGTCGATATAACTAAACATACAGTTAAATGTGTCCTTATAGAAAATTATTTTAGCCTAAAAATTATGTATCTAAAGTTAGTGAAGCATATTGGATACACAATAACCAATATTAAACTCGATAGCATAATGATCAATGTATATGATAATGAGGAATGAGAATCATAAAGAACTAGTAGTTTGCCAGTGGTTGTTGGGACTTTGACCCATGACACCCTTTGACATGTTTTTTTACCTAGATTTATCATTAATATTTCTCTTAATCTGACCTTAGATTCATTAAATTAGGTCCATACCTTCCATGCTATATCAATGTATTAAATTTATCCATTCAAGGATGGAAATAAACATACTAGCTAATTTCTAACTCTACCATTGTTACAAACATCTTGAGGTGGAGTACAAGAGCTAAATATAAATTTACCATTTTGGCCTCAATAATATGCCTAAAACTAGTAAAGAAAAGTTGATAAAGAAAAAATAATTGAATCAAGACTTGAATCCAATTACATTGACCCTAAAATCCTAGATTCAACTTTATCTACACGTCCATGAGAGATGGCCAACCATTTTTATAGATCTTACAAAGGTATAAAATATTATAGTACTCATGACTCTTTTCCCATAGATAAATTTCCTTAGAACCCAAAATCCTATGGGAGACCCCAATCCAAGACTACTCACATGGAATGACACTCTAAGGGAAAATATTATCTCACTAAACCCATTATTTTCAAACTAGCCTCTAGCCTAGAATAGGATCCTTTGGCCGAAGGTGATTCATGGATTTATAATGATAATCTAGTTAATTTTTACCAAAGCACCAAGCATCTTATTCCTAACTGGATTATGTATAACCAAGCTTATGAAGGTAAAGGCCTAGGGATACACTAGTAAGGAAAAATTGAGTCAATTTCCATGAGCAAGTATAAAGGAACACATGTTATTGGAATTAAACCACCTGGGGGTGACCCCACATACATTATTCAAGTTTTTACACCAACTAGAAAAAATGATGCCAGTAGTGATGTAGGATCTAATTATAACATCTATTATGACCTTGATAACATTAATTTATTTAACACTTATGCCATTTATACGATTAATCCTATTTTTTACCTTTCCCACCTACCCTTTATCAAACCAACTAATAAACTAAGACCAAGAAGAATCGATAATTCCACTTGATGAGTTTGATAATAATGAGTCCAGTTGCAACATTTTGGGTCTGAGGGATCATATTCCTCTAGGAGATCATGTACAAGGGTTTCCTATTAAGGTAGATCATACTACCTATTTTGAAGAGTGTGTGAATTTCCTTGGCCAAAAATAAAAACAAAATAAAAATATGAGGTATAAAAGTGAAGACCTATTTGAGTCACTTTCAAACTAGGGAAAATGTAAAGAAAAAGGTAAGTCTTTTGGTGAAAACTTGTTTCAAACACCATTAGATGTGGATGTTCACCCATCTCCACATGAATCACATGATACCACTAGTCTAAGACTTAAGTATGGATCCAAAATCAATATTAAAAAGTGGTAAAATTTTGATCAAATTGTACAAGAATGCCCAAAGGTATTTATTATATAGCCTTTACCACCATTGGGTTATTCTAATTCATCATATTCAAGAGAGTTAGATGAACCAGTCTATCTAGAATAATACAAAAATTTCAGATGGTTTACTTCCTTTCCTACTCTTTTAATAAATGGTTCTAAAATCCTTGTGGAGGACAATTTAGAGGTCAATATTAGGACTCAAGAGGACCCAAATGGATTAAACTAGGTTTATCATTCACTGATAAGGAATTTGGAATCTTTACATCCCTTCTAATAGAATTTATTGATATATTTTCATGGGCCTATTTAGATATGCCATGTTTAGACACCACCTTTTTGCATACCATATTTTTATACACCTTGATGCTAAAAAAGTTAAGCATAAGCTGAAAAAAATGCATCCTTATATTGTTATACTAGTTAAGAAAGAGTTGGATAAAATCTTAGATGCAAGATGAATTTGAATGATTGATTATTTAGAATGTATGTCTAACATAGCATCAGTTAGTAAGAATATATAGGGTATTAGACTATGCACTAATTTATAGGATATTAAAAAATAATACCCAAAGGATGATTTTCCTCTACCAAGCATTGACATTATTATTGATTCTCTAGCTAAATATGAAATGATCTCCCTTATGGATGGTTTTTAAGTATATGACCAAATTAGAATTACACCAAAAAACCAACATAAGAAATCATTCACCACCCTATGGGGAAAATTTTATTATTAGGTGATGCCATTATGACTCAATAATGTAGGATCCACTTACCAATGGGCCATGATGGTAATTTTCCATGATATGATGCATGACATAATTGAGGACTATATTAATGACATCCTAGGTAAATATAAATCTTGAGTCAACCATCTAACCACACTTTTGACAATTTTTAAGACTTTGGGAGTAAAAGGTTAGGTTCAACCCTAAAAAGTGTGTATATGGTGTGAATTCTAGTAGATTATTAGGTTTTATTGTCTCTTATCAAGGCATTGAGGTTGATCTAACAAAATTTTGATCCATTACTAAGATACTACTACCATCTATCTTGAAGTAGATCCATAATTTTTAGGGCAAGGTACAATCAATTAGATGATTCATATTATAATTTACTAACAAATACCATCCTTTTACACACTTAATGAAGAAGCACACCACTTTCTCATGGAATGAATATTTCCAAAAATAATTTGATCATATCAAATAATCCTTGGGCTATCCACCTATTTTATTTCCACCTATGTTGAACAAGCCATTGTTACTTTACCTATCAACAATTTAAAAATTGCATAGATGAAGTTTTAGCAAAACATAGTGAATAGGGAAAAGATCATGACATTTACTACTTAATCCCAACATTAGTCACACATGAACATAATTATATGCCAACCAATAAAGCCTATTTAGTTATGGGTTTTATAAAATAAAAGTTACATCACCACATGCTAAATAATAAGACTAATGTAATTCTAAAATTAGACCTACTTAAGTATCTATTTTATAAAACAACTTTATAGGGATGCATGACAAAGTGGATCATGATTTTGAGTGAATTTGAGATCAAGGATGTCAATAAAAAACCATGAAGGTATAATTACTTGTAGACCATCTTGCATGAGCACCTCTTCCTAATACTCAGCCTCTTATATTTGTGTTTTGATATGAAGCCATCATGACTGTAGTCAAAACACCTCTTAAATCAGAACAATGGAAAATGTACTTTGATGGTTCCTTCACATCACATGGATTAGGTATAGACATATTATTTATCATAACACAAGGGGAAATTATTATTAATTCCTTTAACATTGGTTTTTCATGTACTAATAATATGTTTGAATATAAAGCACTCATCACAAGGCTTCACCAAGTAGTATAATGGAACATCCAACATTTACTAGTTCATGGTGATTCATAACTTATACTAAATCAAGCTATTAAACATTACTAGATGAATTATGAGAATTTGGTACCTTATAAAGGTATGGTTGAATACTTAAGAAAAAAATTTCCAATATTCAATTTAAATGGATACCTACTAATAATAGAGTAGCTGATGTTATGGCTACCATTAGATCCATGCTTTATATCATGAATAGATCCAAAGACTATTAGTTTCTTATGAAACATCTCCTAACAATAGGGTACACAAAAGCAACCATTGATATGGTTTGAGACATTATTGGTATCATATCTAAATATTATCCTAAAATATATTCCTACCTCCACAACCAAATTATTCCCCCACACCTTTCCTACAAAAGACAAAAAGCCTTCATTCATAAAGCCTCCCATTATACACTACTTGGACTTAACCTATGTCATATAAGCTATGATGGAACCCTAATTTTATATTTATCTTCATAATAATCTAGATTAACATTAAGAGATGTTTATGGAGTATGTGGGGTCCACACTAATGGTCCCATCCTTGATAATAAATTACTGCATATTGGTTATTATTGCCCAACTATGGAAATTTACATAGTTGCCTATGTGAAGAAGTGTGTGAAATGTCAGAAGCATGATAATTTTATCCATGCTCCAGACAAAACACTCAAACCATTGACAAAACCATATTTATTTCAATGTGGGGACTTGACCTCATAAGCAAGATAGATCTTATATCTTTAGATGGCCAAAAACATGTCCTTGTTACTAAATAATATTTCATTGATGGGTAGAATCTGTTCCCCTCACATGACTAGGAAGTATATTTCCAAATTCATATTTAACCATCTCATTTACCTCTATGATATCAAATATAACATTATATTTGATAATGGTGGCTCATTTAAAAATAAAGATATGAAAACCCTTTCTTCTCAATACCATATCAAATAACACTTTTCCACCACCTATTACCCACAATAATGGCCAAACTAAGTCATATAAAAAACCATTATCAATATTCTAAAGAATATTTTCAATGATGTTGTTCAAAATTGGCACTTGAATCTATTTAACACCATTTAGGCCTGCCACAATAGTTTTCATATTTTAACAAAAGATACCCCTATTCCCTTTTATGGCATATAGGCCATTCTTCCTATCAAGGTTGAATTGCCTTCTCTCTATATTTCATAGTAGTACATCATTGAGGATGAGGACTACATAGTAGATCATTTGCAAGATCTATACTTACTAGATGGAAAGTACAGGGATGCCTTAAACAACCTTTAGGGATTACCAAAATATATTATGTTACCAATACAATCAATGTGTTAAGCATAGATAATTTTATCTTGGTGACCTTTCATTAAATTAAAATCATAAAAAATTAAATACTACACTAAAAATAATGGAAAGTTTCAACCTAACTAGTTAGGTCCTTATGTGGTTACTACTAACTACTATTTTGAGTATATAGACTTTCCATGCCATAAGAAGATGAACTTGATGAACTAATGAATATAATATAAATCAAACATTTATATGCTTGAGGGACTTCAAATATTGTCTATAAGGATCATTTAATTTGTGACACACTATAGAATTCTTTGTATTGTACCCCTATACCTTTCCCACCATACCTTAGCCTATTGTCATCCAATTATTTTATTATACCCATATCACAATTGGCCTTGGTTATGATTCATTTATACTGCAAGCACTTTGAGTGGTTGATATTAGATTCAAAAATTTTGAGGCATTCTTTTAATGGTAGTATATGAAAGTAGTATGATAATGGTCTTGACAATTGCATCCTTCATTTATTGTTACATTCTATTTAATTACTTGTGCTACTAGTTATAACCACCTTTGGGGAAATTAGTACCACAAACCTTTATAATTTTTCCTATAACATAGGAACTGTAGATACCTAAAACATGCCACCAATGGCCTTCAACTAGACTTCAGACCAATTCTTACTAATAACATAGGAATTGTAGACACCTAAAACATGCCACCAATGGCCTTCAACTAGACTTCAGACGAATTCTTACCAACCTTTTCAAATTAAGCCTAAGAATCACTAAACATCCCAAAGTTACTTGTGAATCATTCATCAAATATCAAAATCTCATTGAGACATCCCTAATCAGGGTATCTTACCATAATAAACAAAAACCTCTCATGGATTCATCTCTAAAAATCATGCGGCATCATATAATGCAATTTGGCCTATAAACCTATTAAGTGGGGCAAGCGATCATGTGAAATTAAATAAAATATTATAAATGCTAAAATCCTAAGCATATTTAATTAAAATTATAAGCCAAATTAAAATTCTAGTTCAATTATCCATGTGCAATTAATGAATTACTAAAAAAGGAAATTCATAAATCAAGAATATCCTAGGTTTTCATGATTACCTTTTGTGAGTTACCAGTCATTTACAAATATCTAAAAATATCTCACCCATGCCTATTCATTAAAAATCATGAGGTTTTGAAACCTTTTAACTATACTATGGTTAAGTAACTCACTTAGGTTAGGTTTGAACCCATTCTCTATTTAAACTATACTTTAACTCACCTTGAGTTGGAGTTAGTTTCTAAGCCTATAAATACAAGCCTAAACCTCTTAATAAGAGAGATTGCATAGAGTAAAGTTGTAATATAGGTTTTGTAGAAATATTGAAATAAATAGTGTTATAATTCCAAAATCATAAGATAATCCATCAAGTAAGCATAAGCCACAAGCCACGATGGTGCCAAGGAAGGAAGAAACAAATACTGCAAACTCCATTACCAAAGATTTCTTGAGCACAAATCAACCAAGCAATGAAAAAATCATTTAGAGCTCTCAATGAAGGTAAATATTTTTGTTCTTTTCATTTTAGTTGGGTTTTACATTGTATTTTTTCCATTATGCTCCCCCCTAAGATCTAGGCTTAGAGATGTTAGCTTGTTAGTGTGTTGATTTCATTATTTTTTGAAACTAACACTTCTTCTAAACTCCTCTCTATTATCAATTTCCTATGATCACAAATGGAATTCATGGTAGGAACTAAAGTTCATGGTAGGAACTAAAGCATCCAATGTAGTAAGGAGACTAAGATACAACTCCAAACTTTTCAAATGAATACTTTAAAATCTTAAAAATTAGATTTTTAGATTTATTTTTATGTATTATTTTTTTTTCTATTCTCTCAGATTTACACAGAAACCGACATCAAATTTTCATAAATATTTACGATCCTTACTAACTAACATCAGTCATATATAATTGATGTCTATCACTATGTGCATCCCCAAAACTGACCTCAATCCCTGTGCATAACAACAAGCTAATATGCCATCTTTTGGGGCTTCATTTTGGGGTCATTCAGACTCTATTTTTGATTATTTTTATAAAACCATGCATTTTCTCTTAGATTTTATGGATATACTATCATTTTACCTTAAATTTGCATAAATGTTTCAAAAAATAATGAAATATGATTTTAAATCTTTTTTAAGCTTCTAATTACTACTTTTTTGGTTTTATTTATTTGTAAACTCTTTGTTTAATCACCTTATTGCAGTCTTTTAGGAGTTTTTGTACTAAATTTAGGTAGCTAACATTTTTTAAATCATTTTTGTTTTGCCTTTGAGTTCACATACAACCAATCTCAGTCCTTATCGACTAGTATCAATTATTACTAGCTGATATTGGTCATAACTAACTGATATTGGTCTCTCTATGAAAAATTCCAATAAACTTGAGAGCTATATTCCCAAAACTTGTTTGCTCATCCTCAATTATGCTTCAAAGTAGAAGGAAACTCCCTAACCATTGTAAGTCCAAGGTGGGATTAGAACATACATTTTAAATTTTAAATGCTTTAACACTTTATTTTTTGTGCCTAAAAAGAATGGTTAAATCTTGAACATTTGATTTAAGTGCTTAAAAGGAACATAGATAATTTATGGTAAAGTTGTTTTGTGAAATTTCTTTCAAGTTTAGTAAAAGTGAGCCAAAGGGCCAAAGAACTTAATCAAACCTTTCATTTGGTAAATAAAACTGACATTCACATAGATTTCAAATTCTTAAAAATATTTTTTTATTGCTTGTTTTTTTTTTAATGCAAAATGAAAAGTGTGTGTATTCTCCCCCCTGCCTATAGGTAACTTGGGTGACCAAAAGTGCCTTTTCACTTGAAATTTATGCCTGGTACAAGGCATGGAAAGAATGTTTTCTAGTCTCTCTCTAAAACATGTATGGTTTGGGTGACCTAAAAACAACCTCTACAGTCTTGTTACTTAGTTTTATTTTCATGGAAATTGGATTGTGAAGGGGAGTTCATAGCTTCTTCATGAGTTATTTAGGGAAGCATTGACCTAAGGATTCATCTCCTAGTATTTTTTTAACCCTAATCCATGATGGGGTATAAAAATTAAGGTACTCATACTATGAGAGCCCAAGGGTTGAACAACTAACCTTTCCTTTCGTAACAAAGGCTTGAGTTAGGTTTGCTTAACTAGGGGATTCCATTAAGTAGTCCATGGATGGAATCATTATGAAAAGGAATAGAAACTTGTATATTAAGTTAACCAATATGAAATCAATTGATGTGATGTATATCTAATGTTAATAAAATTTGGGACCAATATAAATGTCTAAAAACTATAGTTCTAGTCAACCCCATTGGACCAAACTTGTTAGTTTAGGGCTTAGGATGATTTACTTAGTTTTGTGTTTTTGTTTATTCCTTTATTATTTGGTCTTTGAGTATAATTTTTTTTTTCTTCCCACGTCAAAAATGATTTGTTTTTCCACACTACTTTGTTTTTTTAGGAGGCATTATGCCATCCATTTGACATCATGTTTTTATCTTAGACTTTTTGTGTCAAAAATGTTATGTGTGTTACTTAAATTAAATGTGTAACGTTATGCTACCCAAATAAATTAAAGTTTTATGCCTTAGATTATTTGAAACAAACAATTTTTTATACCTTTTAAGAGTGATAACGCCATTATGCTACTCAAATTATTTCATAGACTCATCTTGTCTTGTGTCTAAATTTTCAAAATTTTGAACCAATCCATGTATACCTTTAGGGTCTTTGTCTAGTACCATTATGCCATTCAAATATACCTATATTTTTTGTTTAAAAAGATTAATTTTCTTAAGTTGAGTTTTTAATTAACTTTGACAAATTTGAATTCAAACATTAATTGATTTATATTTAGGCCTTATCTGATTGGGGCTTAGATATCGATCTTTCTATTTTAGGTTGCATAACTTAGGTTGATTATTTATCCAAATTTAAAAACTATTTGTTTGTATCATTATTTTGTTGAAAACAACCTATCCTTAAGTACCTTTAATTTTGTGCCTCATGCAAATTTGATTAAGTTCATGTATGAAGTCAAGTTTCTCATCTATGCCAAAGTGTTTCAAGTTTATTAGATTAAATAACCCTTTGTTTCAAAGTCTCGCTTTTGACACCAAATTTGTCCAAAATTCCTAGTACATGCCTTGTTTGAGCGTATCTTTTGGTGCCACATTTGCCTAAAATCCCTATCAACTTTTCATTTCCTAGATTAGACCTATTCAAAATATTTTGAACATAGAGTTTTGCATTTTGTTTTTAGTTCATCCACTTAACCTTGTTTGTGTGATACATTTAATGTTAGACATTCAATGTTGTACTATTTTATACCAAGTTTTGTCTCAAACCATTTTGGAGATATAGCTGCATCCCTTTGACCAAGTTAGACCTAGTTTTAACTATTTATATTATTAGATATTATTTTTTAGAGTTTGTAGAACTCTAGTCCCATTTTGTCATGAAACATTCACCATTTATTTAACCATGTCTCATTATACATGTAGTGGTGTCATGTATAATCTAGGATATGGAAATGTTATCACATAAGAAGACTTTAGTCAAGACCCTTATGGAGATGATGTCATTTGTGAGATGGATTCTTGTCCACCTTACTATGGTCAATAAGGGGAATAGAGTGAAGATCATTTGGCTCAATATTTGTTCAAAATGCCTCCATAATAAGAGTAGGACCAAGAGCATATGGCATAATACCTTGTTAATGTATGTACAATTGTCAAATACGTCCAACAATAACCTTACTATGTTACAATTCCATTAGCCTATGATCATTACTTATTTGAATCACTTGATTGCAAACAATGATGAAGTCTTGATTAGAGTTACAGAGGCAAAACATCTTGCCACCTCAATAGGGGGAAACAAATGTTCCACCTTACCAGGTAGTAATGAACATACCTCTTCAGTCATAGACCAACATGTCAATGTAAAACCAAATGATGTTTAATAAATAGTATACAAGTATTGGTCAAAAATAAATGTCAAACCTTTAACCTATGTCTAATTACCAATAGGTATTCACAAAATCAAGAGGTTATAATGTTCCACAAATACTGATTAGGAAACAATTACCTTTCATGACAAACATGACACAAGTTCGATGGTAGGGTCTTGGTTCACAAGGTCCCCTTAATCAACAAGGATGAATATAGAGCATCAAGTCCCTAATCAACCTCAATAGGCATAGTACAACCATATCCTTCCATCTTAGCCATAATTTTCCCAAAACTAGGCCCATATACCTAATCCAAAGTAGAATATCTCATAGTAGCACATGAAATTCCAATATTCACACTATAATCTACATATGCATATTCTTGGTCTATTCCCCAATAATTCCAACACTCCCCAACAAATACCTCCACTATACCCTAATCAAAGTAATCCAATTTTGATTGACAACCTCCACCTCAAGCCAAAGTTCTCACTATTTCCATCATACAAGAACTACAAAAAATGAAAGATGCATTTCCCTCATCCAAGTTGGGAAATATAAGAAAATGTTTAAGTTAGACAACATGTCTTATTACCCCTTCAAAATGGAGTACTTTTAGATACCATTTTATCCAAGGTATGAGCCATCAAAATTCATTAAATACAAAGGAAAAGGAGATCCCAATGTCCATTTGATGGAATTATTTATTGCATGCCAATCAGTGGCCTATAGTGACATATAACTTTTACTATTATTTGCAAGGAGCCTAGCAAGACAATCATTGGAATGGTTTCAAAAATTACCAAATAATTTAATTTTTTATTTTTATGATCTTTCAAACAATTTTGTACAACACTTCTCCTATAATCTTGAACATGAGATTTAATTACTAGATTTGATGTAAGTAAAATAGAAAGTTGGTGAAAGTTTTTAAATCTATTTGTAATGATTGAGAGTCCTTACAATAGTCTACTAGATAAACAACTAGCCACTATGTTTACCAAGAATCTACATAGTGAGATATATTACCATATAAAGTTACAGTATACACATACATTTAAGGAGATCATTGATAGAGATTTATTTATTAAATGATCCTTTACTAAAAAAGGGGTCATTATATTTACCTCATCAAATCAGATCTTGAATTAAAACTAGAATAATGGCCAAAATTAAAAAAAAATCCATGTGTAAGCATCATAATTTGCCTAGGCGAATAATTATGACAAACCTAAGAAGTTAAATAAAAATAAGAATGTTGTTGGTAATGGACTAACCAAGTAATACCATGTCTAAATGGTGTAAACACTATCTACTCAACGTACACTACATATGCAAATAATTCCTAACCAATAACTAGTTCAAAAAATATAGTAAGCATACTAACCTAGACTAGCACAACAAATGAAATAACCTTTATCTTTGTAAAAACCTTCTCCAAAGAGGGTTGTGTCAATTTAGTATGTCTTTAGTGACCTTATAGAAACCATTGAATCTATGTTTAATAAGTGTTCCATAGCTAATTATATTAATTGGCCTATCCCAAAGCACTATCCTGAGGGCATTGACTATCCAGACTAGTATAGGTAAAATGAATTCTATGAGTATCATTGGGTTAATAGTAATAATTTACATTATTATGTGCAAATAAAACATTTGATTTAAAATATGTTGGAAAATGGAGAGATAATGTTGGATCATGGAGATTCCACATCCAATTAGAACCTATGAATCTATCAAAACTCTTTTCCCCAACATAACCAGAAACAACAACAGTGGCTAACACAATAACAACAACAATATCTATATCCAAGGAAAAATAAGTGAAACCAAAAAATCCATTAGCAATATAACTAAAAATCTCAAACAAATCGATGGAACCAAGGCCAAAACTATGCCAACAACTAATATACCTACCATGTCATTGTACATGACTACAATAAGGTTGTAGGTCATATTGTAGGAATTTGCATTAACACCATTTCCATCAATCTAAGATCAAGTAACAATCAAGCAAGACCATTATTAATCATTCCCAATCAACTAACCCATACTGGTGATCTTTCATTGACCTAAGACTGCATACAAGTATACCAACAAGTAGGGATTCCCACTTTTAGACCTTATATTGACGACCCATCATTATCCCATGACCATGCATAATTTCACAAACAATTGAGACTTATCCTATTTTTTCCCCCTCTACCTTCATTTATTAGTAATAATTGTATTGTATCTAATCCTAATTGTGTAATCACAACTTGATGGTCAAATATTACCAAATGAGGCCCATATCCATATACCACTTCACCCATCCAACCAACCCTTTTGTCTAAGAACAAGACATTTCTTGTTGTCCAAGAAAATATGGTTGATATTATGGAACAACTATAGAAAGACACCCACACAAATCTCCATTTTGGATTTTTTTCATACATCTACAATCCAGAAGAACATCTTGACTGAGTTTCTTGGCCAATCTCAAGTTCCTAATGACATATCTCTAGATAAATTCCAAACTTTGGTTGGACATCTATCTCAAAGCCAATAATTAATCTTCAACCAAAGTGATATGTCATCCTTTGGCCCACTACATAACAATCCATTGTACATCAAAGTTATTGTAATGTGACACAATGTGAAACATGTCCTCATAAAAAAATGGATCAGGGATAAATATTATGTCTTTAAAGCTCATCAAGCTCCTTAGGTATAATACATCCAATATCTAACTAGAAACAATTATGATAAAGGCCTATGATAATGAAAAATGAGAATCATAGGGCACTATCAGCCTGACATTTATCATTGGGCCCTTAACCCATGATACATTATTCCATGTGTTAGACCTCAATTTTTCATATAATATACTTTTGGTTATACCTTGGATACATGAAATCCATGCAATCCCTTCAACATTTCACTAGTGTATCAATTTCCCCTATTCAAGTATGGATCTTACTATGCATGGATATTTACATCCATATGAGCATTAAAAACATTTAGAGGTCAAGTGCCAAAGATATAACTATCATTTTAGCATAAATCTAGTTACCAAAAATGATAAATAGAAATAAATATTTGTGGATTCACCTAAGGTTAATTGAATTTAACCTAATACCCTTGATGTCCTTTCCCATATGCCACCTCTTAAAATATCTAATCATTATACCATCTTATTTAATGGCCCATGAGAATATTTGACCCATGATACATTCCATATTTCCAAGCTTCCACAAAATACCAAGTCCTTTGGAAGACCTAAATCCATACCACGTTTCATGGAATGGAAGTAAAAGGACAAGCAAAATATATAATCCAACACCTATTATTTTTATACCAGCCACTAGCTAAGAATATGACCCTTTTACAATGATGAATCTTGGTTGTATAATGACAAATTGGTCAACTATTATATTGATTCCAAGTATCCCATTTCAAATAGAATCATGGAAATTTATGCCTATGAAAGAGAAGGCCCTGGGATGAATCAATAAGGTCAACTTGAGTGAATTTCTACCACTTGATACAAGGTAACATAGGTCTTGGATTTAAACCACTTGGGGGTGACCCCATGTATCTTATTCAATTTCTATCACCAATGACTAGTGATGATGATGTAGATAGTGAAGTAAAGTCTAATCATATCCTTTTCAATGACCTAGACCATACCAATTTGTTTGACACTAATGCCATTTGTAACATTCGACCAATTATTCATCATAATCCACTTCCATTATATTACCCCCAACTTATAGATTAGGGCCAACATGAATCAACATTGTCAGTTGATGAGTTTTATAATGATGAAGCCTTCTACAATTTTTTAGGACTTAGGGACAATTTTCCATTGGGAGACCACAAATAAGGGTTATCAATCAAGTTAGATCCTAAATCCTATTTTATATAATGGGTGAGCACCCTTAGCCATAAAATATTAAATAAAACATTAAGGTCCCAAAGTGAAAACCTCTTCAAGGCACTTTTGGACTAGGGAAATAGTAAATAGAAAGGCCAGTCTAGTGGTGAAAACTTGTTTTAGGCACCATCATATGGGGGTGTTCAACCTTCCTCAAATATAGCTCAAGATACCACCAATGATGAGCTTTCCTATGGGTCCAAGTTTAGTCATAAAGAACAATAGGATTTCTATCATGTCATCCAAGAGTTTTTAAAAATATTTGTCACATGGCCATCCCTACCATTAGGGTATTCTGATTCATCATGCCTGGGTGAACTTGAAAAGCTAGTCCTATTAGAGGAATCTATCATTACAAGATAATTTAAATCTTTGTCCACCATTCTAGAAGATGGTTTAACCCTTCTAGTGGAAGACACTATAAAGGTTAACATCAGGACTCTAAGTCACCTGAAACAGATCAAATTAGGGATGTTCCTCACAAAGGAGGAACATGAAGTCTTTACAACCTTTTTGAGGTAATTTTTATATTTGCATGGGCCTATTATAACATGCATGGTTTGGACCCTACCTTTGTTTTTCACCACCTTGTGATAAATCCTAATGTCAAACCTATAAAATAAAAATTTCACAAGATGCATCCTCATATTATTGTATTAGTGAAGAATAAGCTAGAAAAACTCCTAAAATCAAGATGTATTTGTCTGATCTAGTATTCAAATTGGATCTTGAATGTTGTGCCTATCAGTAAGAAACCTGAAGGAATTAAAATCTACACTAATTTTAGGGACATAACCAAAGATTTTTTGAAGGATTATTTTTCTTTCACAAACATTGATATTATTGTCAACTCCATAATGGGTTATGAAATTCTTTCACTAATGGATGGTTTTTTAGGGTATAACTAGATCATAATCATTTCAGAAGACTAACATAAAATAGTGTTCACCACTCTGTAGGGAACATTCTATTCCCAAGTTATGCCATTTGGTCTCAAAAATGTTGGGACCACCTATCAAAGAGTTGTGACAATCATATTTCATGATATGGTGCATGACATTATTAATGACTACATCGAAAACATACTAGGTAAATCAAAGACTAGGGTTGATCATCTTAACACTGAGGAGGATATTTGACAGACTGCATGAATATAATGTTAGGCTCAACCCTAAGCAATTTATTTTTGGAGGTACTTTAGGAAAATTTATTGGCTTCATTATGTTTCATTGAGGCATTAAAGTTGATCTAACCAAATTAATAGCCATAATAAATATGCCACCACCAACCAATCTAAAGTAGCTCCATAGCTTGCAAGGCAAGATTCAATCAATTAAATGCTTCATATCTCAGTTGGCTGATAAGTTCCATCCCTTCACACACTTATTGAAGAAATGGGTAGAATTCCATTGGGATGATGAATGCTAGAAACATTTTTATTAGTTAAAGGACTACCTAGCAAACCCACCCATTTTATTGCCTCCTATGCTGGAAAAACCATTCTTATTGTACCTATTAGCTATATACAAAGCCCTGGGGGCACTTATAGCTCAACATGATTATAATATAAAAGAGTATGTTGTGTACTATCTAAGTTGTACACTGGTTGTGTATGAGCATAATTATATTCCCATTAAAAAGGATGTTTATATATGGTTTTCATAGCTCAAAAATTATGATATTACATGTTAACCAATAAGAACATAGTCATTTTCAAAGTAGATCCGCTCAAGTATCTATTATAAAAAAATTATTTACAAGGTTGCATGGCCAAATAGATCATGCTTCTTAGTGAGTTTAAGATAAAATACATCAATTAGAAGTCCATTAAGGGTAGGTTATTTTAGATCAGCTTGTTAAAGGACCCTTTCAGATATAGAGACACTAACATTCCAATTCCCAGATGAATCCATTATGACCATCATTGAAACACCTCTTAAGGAGTAACACTAGAAGCTGTATTTTGATGGATCATTCATAACACATGGATCAAGAGCAAGCATTTTATTCATTACACCATAGGGGGATCTAATCCCTAAATCATTCTAGATCAACTTTCCTTGTACCAAAAACATGGTTGAATATGAATCATTCATTATAGGGATTCAACAAGTAGTATAATAGAACATATAACATCTCAAGGTTTATGGTGATTTGTAGTTAATCATAAATTAGGTTATAAACCACTTTCATACCAAGGATGACAATCTGGGACCATACATGGCCATGGTCAACACTCTCAATTAGAAAATTGATGATGTATAATTTGAACATATACCATGGGATAGTAATAAAATAGTAGATGACATGGCCACCATTAGATATTTGATTTGACATATAAACACAACCAAATAATACTAGTTTCTCATTGAAAATCTACTAGTACCATCTCATAAACCTTTAACTATCACAATGATCTATGATATTATTGGTCCCAACTCTATTTTGTATTCAAACCTATATGCCTATCTTCATGACTACATTAGGCCACCTGACCTATCCCATAAATAATCTAAAGTATTTATCCACCATGCCTCATGTTATACCTTACTTGATCTAACCCTATAATACCATAGTTTTAATGGAAATTTGCTTCATTTTTTAACTTTGATAGAATTTACATTATAATTATGAGAATTTCATGAAGGATTATGTGGATCCCACACTAGTGGGGAAGTCCTATCCAAAAATCTCTTATGTACTAAGTACTATTGGCTAACAATGGACATAGATTAAATTACATATGTGAAAAGATGTGATAAATGTTAATGTTATGCTAATATGATTCATGCCCTAACCAAGACTCTAAAACCAATGCTCACACCATGGCCATTTTCTATATGGGGCCTCAATCTCCTTGGGGAGATAAACCCCACTTCATCTGATAGACATAAAGATATCCTTACCCCCATAGAATATTTCACTAAGTGGGTTGAAGCTATACCCCTCACTTATGTGACTAGAAATAAAAATTCCAAATTCATATTTAACCATCTCATTTTCTGCTATGGTATCCCCTTTGACATTATATATGATAATATTGAATCATTCAAGAACAAATATGTTGAATTGCTATGTTTTGATTACAAGATTAAACAACATTTTTCCACAACATATTACCCAGAAGGCAACATCTAGGCAAAAGCATCTAACAAAACAATTGTTATCATCCTTAAAAATATTGTCAATGATGCCAACCAAAATTGACACCTCCAAATATTCCATGCCCTTTGGGCATACCATACTCTAATAGGAGCCACTCCATATTCACTTGTTTATGGCACTAAATCCATTCTTCCCATTTAGGTCAATTTACCTTCTTTGTGCATCGTGTTGAACCATGTTTTAGATGATGAAGACTATTGAGTACCTCACCTATAAGAATTGGAGTTACTTGATGAGAAACATTTAGTTGTAGTTAACAACCTTCAAGCATACCGAAATTGACTTTGTGGCCACTATAATTGGCACATGAAAAATAAAGAATTTTAACTTGGTGACCTTATCATAAAAGAAAACCAAAATAACACCATGGACAAGAAGAAACACATATCAAGTTCAAATTCAATTAGGTAGGTCCTTTCATCATTATTTCAAACTATGGCACTGGAGCATACAAGCTCTCTACACCAGACATGTATGGAATTGATTAGAAAAATGAACATTATACACCTCAAGCATTACTATGATTAAGTGACTTGGTGTATTGTCTATGAGGATTATTTAAATTATACCATAATATCAAATTTATTATCTATACCATACTGTTCTACTATTCTATCACTTTGTTGTTCTACCATTCCATTCTACCATACCCTTTTATCATCTAAGTTACTTTTACCCTACTTACCAATCCCATTTGACATTTCTTCCATTCTATTGGTTCTATGGTTACTTTTAGCATGAATATTTAGAACAAGTTTTAGTATTTATTTCAAGTATTCCCAATAGAGGCCATATTTTGGAGTAGTATGATAGTGTTTTATAAGTTGCATCCTTAATTTATTGATCCATTCTGAATATCAAGTGCACCTATTTTAACCATATTTGGGCAAATAAATGTCCCACTATCTTGATACTAATTATAACCACCTATGGTAAAATTAGTATCATTGACTTATGATGTTGATTCCTAGTTAAACCGCATATGGTAAAAATAAGGGCAATAATTATTTATGATGCCTTGAAGTACCACTTTACCATGCCTATGTCACACAATGCCATTTTACAACTTTGCTTGTTTTATTTGAATTAGCTACTAAACTAGTTAGAATCCTTCGCTATAAAATGGAACTATAGTGACTTGAGGTCCCTTCATGGGACTATGTAGGAAATGGTTGATACTTATTGAGGTTAGCTCAGTCACCCTTTGCCAATATTTTTTTATTTTATGAGCATTTTAATTTTGAATGCTCTCACCATTTTGAGAGTAATTCTTAAGTTTGAATGTTCTTACCATTTTGAAAGTAATTATTTAGTTTGAATGCTCTTACCATTTTATGAGAATGGAATTTTTAGTGTTTCATCATTCTATATTCAGTTGAGATGCTCAAAGTTTTTTGAAAACATTTGTAAATTTGATTTATAAAAACAATGTCCATTGACCACTTCTTTGCCTTAAGGATTCTGGGAACCCTTTCTAAGTCATAAGAAACCTCTTTTCATTTAGCTTCCACATCCTTCTTGACCCTTTTATCCCATGATCTCACCATTTTGTGATCCCATTTCCATATTATTCTATGCCATTCATCATTTCTTCTTATCATCATTTTCTTCTATCCCATTTCTTGTGAGAACGACATTTGGCCTAATTTTTTTTTTGGATATCACATCCATAGAACTATGTAGGCAGTGTCTACTTGCCTAGTGCATCTGAAGATAACTTGAACACCCCCTTATTTTTCTTCTATTTTCCCCCATTTTGTTTTTTTGTTAAGTTGTCTCTTATTTTTTAGGGGAAATGTTCATCATCTTGTCTCTATCATGTTATTTTTACTAACATTATGATTAACCATTATTTGATTGTTGCTTCTCTTTGTTTTATTTATTTATTTTATTTTATTTTATTAGTGTTTTGTCTTTCTATTTGTTTGTTTATTTTTTTTCTTTCTTATTGTGCATTAATTTAGTTTTCATTCATTCATTGGGTGATTCCTTTTGTATTATTCTTGAATCCATCCATATTCATAACATCAACATTGTCATCATGGTTTTTATCATTGGTGCATAGTTTTCCATTAAATTTTGGATCATGTGTTACTCTATATGCATATTTGGGACAAGTCCTCATGGTGTTCTATCATGATTCCTACCGTCACATGCTATAGCAAAATCAACTCCAAGAGTCTACACAAAAATGAAGCAATGATATATCTCCTTTGCACCAACACCATTATTGACCTAATAAGAATAATATCCTAGATAAAACAATTAAAAAAAGAAATAATTTTCCTCTTAGTAGTTTGGATGAGAATCTCCCTACTCACAGGTTAACCAAATTCATCTTTATCCTCTATTATAATTAGCCATCATATTCCATATCATGTTTTCCACTATTGAGGTACACTACTTTTCACCACCTCTAGGAAAACCATTTTATACCATCCAATTTGCCTTACCAATGATTCTAACCAACTTTGGGTAAATCATCATTTTATCATCCATTTGAAGGTTGATGATTATACCACATTTGGGAAAATCATTCTCTTTCTTCTACCTGATTGGGGAAACTTTCTTGGTGATAATGCTTATGACCTCCTTTAGGTACACCATTATCTCTACCCACCCACTTGGGGCATGTTTTCATCTTTATAATGATTATAAAAACCTATGGGAAAATCATTGTTTTTCATTTAACTGATTATAATTTCCTTTGGGTAAATCAATCTCTTATTACCCTAAGCCTTTTTCAATGATTATAACTACCTTTGGGTAAATCATTACATTTTTTATCCCACCTATGCTAATGATTATAACCTCATATGGGTAAATCATCTTGTTTGTCTTCCCTTAAAAGGGTAGCTCCATATGCCATTGATTATATTCACCTTTGAGAAAATCAAACTTTCACACCCCTTTTCATCTATTTGGTCTAATCATTTCCTCCTTTTGAGGGACCATTTGCCAACCCCATTTCCAACCCCTCCCTCGAGGGGGCACTTATAATTCATCTATTACCATTGAAGTCACAAAAATACATGAAATCTTAATTCTTTGAGAAGATGTTACTATGCTTATAAATTTTAATGCCTTCCAAAATAGGATCAAACTATAGACACCTTAAATTGGCCACCAATGGCCTTCGATAGGACTTTGGATTGATTCTTACCAACCTTTACAAATTAAGCCTAAGAATCATTGAACATCCCAAATTTTGTTTTTCATTATTTCATAATATAATTGAGACATACCTAATTGGGGTATCCTACCATAAGCAAAAAAAATATCTCATGTATTCATCTCTAATCATCCTATGGCATCATAAAATGCAATCTGACCTATAAACCTATTATTTGATGAAATTGAACACATGAAATTAAATAAAATCTTGGAAATGATAAAATACTAAGAATAATTAATTAAAATACTAAACCAAATTAAAATCCTAGTTGAATTATCCATATCTAATTAATTAATTACTAAAAAATGAAATTCAAAAATCATGAATATCCTAGGTTTTCATGATTACCTTTTGTGAGTTGTCAAGCCTTTGAAAATATCTAACAATATCTCACCCATGTCTATTTATTTAAAATCATGAGGTTTTGAGACATTTTAACACCAATAGGTTTAATTAACTCACTTAGGTTAGGTTTGAACCCATTCCATGTTTAAACTAAACTTTAACTCACCTTGAGTTGGGGTTAGTTTCTAAGCCTAAAAATACAAGCCTAGACCTCTTAACAAGACATAATGGATAGAGTAAAATTATAATGTAGGTTTTTTAGAAATAATGAAAATAATAGTGTTATAATTTCAAAATCATAAGCCAATCCATCAATAAATCATAAGCCACAAGCCACAATGATGCCAAGGAAAGAAGGAGCAAAGAATACAAACTCCATTGCCAATCTTGAGCAAAAACCAAAAAAACCATGAATAAATCTTTTAGATCTCTCAAGGAAGGTAAAGATTGTTTTTATTTGAATTTTAATTGGGGTTTCAATTGTATTTTGTTGATTATGACCCCACTAATATCTAGGATTAGAGATGTTAGTGTGTTAGTGTGTTGATTTCATTATTTTATGAAACCAACACTTGTTCTAACCTCCTTTCTATTATCAAATTCCTATGATCATAGGAACAACCCCACTTACCTTGAATTTTTACATCATTTTACCATACCTTAAAATTTTATTATTGTTGAACTTATTATTACTTAGTTAGATGCCTCTCTATAGGTAAAACTACTTTGACTTTAAGTCCTTCAAGAATATGTATGCAGTGATCGATTTACATTGATGTCAGATCAACCACCCCTTTTCCATGTTCTTACCATTTTGTGAGAAATTTAATTCATGCCCTTACCATTTTATGAGTTAGGATATTTTATATCTCATAATCATCCATTGAGTTTAGATACCAAGATAACCCAAAATATTGAAAAGATTTTCCAACTTTCACTAGTGTAGTGGAAACTACATTGACTTAAGGTCTATTTGGACTATGTAAGTAGTGCTCAATGTTTTTTGAGGTTAGTTCAACCACCATTTTTTAAACACTCTTTCTATTTTGTGAGAAATTTCACTTTAAATAATCTCTCCATTTTTTGAGCACCCTAAGCCATGCTCTCTCTAGTTTAAGAGTAGTGTCTCATTATTATCTATTGAGTTGAGATGATTATAAAATTACAAAAACATTCATAACATTTAAAAACCTATAAACATTTGAAAAAACCTAGGAAAATCCTAAAAATCCTAAAATCATGAAAATTTGCTTAGAATTTTCATGTAAGATATAAAGCCTTGAAATTTTTATTGGATGGAATCTCTTACCTATCTAGATTTTTTTATAGACCACTTTACCTTTTCCCTCCCATTAATTAGAGAACCACATCACCCTGATTCCCACAAAGACTATGTAGGTAACACTTGGATATATGAGGTATCTCTAATTAGTTTAGACATCATTTATTTTTCACACTGCTACTTTATTTCCCAAAGTATTTTGGATATTATAGGTATTTCACAAGTAATCACTTGTCTTTTATTTTCCTCATCCTTATTGTTATTTTATGCTCTCACCATTTTATGAGTCACTTTTTTGAGCATTGTGCATTTGAACTTAATGAACTAATGAACACTTGGTTTTTCTAATACTCTCACCATTTTATGAGTAACCTCAACAAATGCTCTCACTATTTTTTGATCTCATTCCAAGCCATATATTTAGTGAACACTATGAATTACCAGTTTAGTTTATAAGTGGATGCTCATCTCTTATATTTTAGTGTGATTTTATCCTAAACCATGCTCTCCCACTTGTGTGAATTTTTTGTGTCTAAAAATTTCATGACTATGAGTGTCACTCCCCTCTTTACATTACACACTCACCATTTTGTGATACCATTCTTATATTCATCTATAATCACCATATTTTATTTATCATCAATTTTTATTTTATCCCATATCTTGGGAGAACTACATTTGGCCTGATATTCACATTGGACCTCATGTCCATGGAACTATGAAAGCAACATCCAATTTTATAGTGCATCTAGAGTCATTTTGGTTACTCCTTCCTATTTATTCTATTCTCCCCATTTTTTTCATGTCATTTCCCCCTATATCCTAGGGTAAATGAGTACCATCTTGTTTGTTTTGTTTTTCCCTAAAACCTAGGGGTAACCTTTTATCATCATACCTTTTTCCATTACTCCCTATAGTCTAGGGGTAACCTTGTGACATTTTTTCTTATGTTTTTTTACGTACGTTTTTGCTACCTATCCTAGGGGTAACACTATCTCCAAGTGTAACACCCTTATTTCACATGCAGGAACAATCTGTTTCTTGTATTTTGTTTGTTTCAAACATTGTTACTAACTTGTTTGTATATTGTTGTTT
This sequence comes from Torreya grandis, assembly GCA_037957365.1. NCBI lineage: Eukaryota > Viridiplantae > Streptophyta > Pinopsida > Cupressales > Taxaceae > Torreya > Torreya grandis. The sequence goes on along the minus strand of JARHVA010001001.1, from coordinate 795,114 downwards.
GTTTCATTCAATTTTTTAATTTACATTTTTGTGTATTAAAATAGTTTTTTTATTGAATTCTTTGTTTCCTTAGTTATTTTGTTTATTTATTATAATTAACTTATGTTGTATATTGATCTTGATTAAACTTAATTATTTATTAATTGTGATTTAGTTTATTTGTTTATTTTCTTTTCTTTTCTTCTAGTTGGTTGTTTAACTAACTTTGTTTCCTTTAGTTAGTTTTCTTAGTTAGTTTATTTATGTTTGTGTAGTTAATTTGTTTTGTTTTTTTGCTTAGTTTTTTTGTCTGTTTGTTTTTAACTACTTGTTGTCTTTTTGTCCCTTTCTCAGTTGCTTTATATCTATTACATTTTATTAACACTTGAGTCTAGGTTATCCATATCCTTTACTTGGGTTGTGAATATTTGTATATAGTCCTACACTTAGTTTATTTGTCTTATATTTACACTTTGTATTTGATTGTTCATATATTATTCCTAGATTGTTTACATTTTCATCTAAATTAAGTTTGTCCATGCTTAGTATATATATATATTTATTATAGATGTTCATAACTATGATGCATAATATCACAAGCTAAAATAAAAATTAGGAAAATGGATCTATAAATAAATTCAATGGGTAGTACTTATCTAATATTATAGCTTGCTAAAACCCCAAACCTAGTCCAAAATAATGATTAATTAGATCAATATGGTTATATTATGTGCTAATATAGATGCACATATTGAATAAGCAATATATAAGTTATACAACATAAGAAAATAAAATAATAAAACATATCATAAACATGGTAATATAATAAATGAAAGACCATACATTTTAAAATGAAATACACATCCACAATGCTAAAACATGAGCTAAATGTGAGATACACATGATAATCAACATGAACAATATATATATCAGACAATAATAGTCTATGTACATGGCCCTCTAAGGATCCAATATGAATGTCAATGTATCTAGAAATATTGTCATACACATAAAAAATATATACATATCATGGTGTCAAAAATAAAAATATGACAATAAATATATAATAATCAACTCTAACTATATGTGCCCATAGGCCCTTTAACATGAGGTGGCCCTAGTGGACCTAGTGGTCTTGGTGGTGTAGGTGGTCATGGTTTCTACATAGACTAACCTAAGGTTATTTTACCATGTCTCCTGGTCCTATACTAACTTGATCTATTACCATCCCTATACACAGACCATACCTCAAATATGGAAATATAATGATCTCTATGGATGGTGGTCCATTATTATTAGTGATATTAATATTCCTCATCCTTATGTTGAAGTATCTCAAGTATCATCTCAAAAAAAAATATCTATGTACTGGCTCTACAATGCTCATCCAACTCACATCAGAGCCTCTATAAATCTAATAAGGCTTGATCTCTATCTAATATGGCCTAATATTTTTACCTATATTTTTTCTTATATATAAACCATCCAAGCCACCTATACCTTAAGCTAAGTAATCTCTGAATGAATATGAGTCATGTCCTCATCTTAGATATCTAATGTGTCTTATAAATATACCACCCTCCTCTCTATACCCATAATCTCACTTATCCTAGAAGTGATATCCTCATCTAATGTATCCATATCATTACCTACTCTTATCATACCTAAGGGCCTATCATATCTTGGATCAACAAAATAACCTACTATACTTGTCATACTTGTATCTAATACCATAATGTCTTGTGTGTCATCTCCTCCATCATCTCCTCTACCATCCCTTCCATCATATCCATAATTATTGTCCTCATTTCCTCCATTGATATGATAGATAAAACTACTATCACTATCCCTAATTCTAGTCTTAGTGTCTACCTCATCAATATCCATTGATACTTATCCCTATGCCTTCCCACTTACCTATCTTGTAATAGTAAGTATCAATGGGCACACATGCATCCACTAGTGTATATACTCAGGTGTAACCCCTCTATTTATTAGACCCCCTATGTAAGACCATGCCATATATGGAACACTTAGATAACTAGCCATAACTACACTCTTCTAAATAACCATGGTGGCATGGATAATCTCTCTAGTCTCAAGATCAAACCACCTAGGATCCTCTAAAATATCCTAAACCATGACAAACTATCAAAGCACCCTATCTAGTTGGTACTCTTTAATGATATGATATTTATTCCCTATGATGAAGCATTTTTAGGTCATAAATGTCATGTACCAAACTTCCTTAGGCCACTAAAGTTGATAAATAACATACAAATGGCTAATGAATAATTGAGGTATAAATTCATCAAACATGCACTTTTAAAAGTAGGTCTCTCCACAGTGTCTTATTCTTATCTATACCCAATCATATACTAATGGATCATGTGGTTCCCTAACCTGTATCTAACCCATAAGATGATTTATATAAATGTGATTTCATCCCTAAACCATGAGTAATGTAGACTCTCCAATGCTCTAGCCTCTACTATAGGACACCATATGTAGATCCCTATATAAAAAGGCTAATAAAATTAGCCCCAATGCAAATCTAGTGGACTCATCCATTACGATATCTATCATATCTCCTAGGCCCATATGGAAGAATTAACCAGTCTTTATAATAAGTAATATATCATTGATAATAGCCATAAATACCATAACCTCCCTATTGATTAACATTGGTGGTGAAGGATCCCTAAGGTCTAGGTCATTATGTCTCAAGTTTGTATAAGTCTCTAATAAATCAATATAAACCATCCCATGTACCATGAGAATATCTTGAAATCTAGTCAAATCATCTAGAACCACCTACTACTATGATGGATCTATCTAGAATAGTTGGTGACCTCTCTTTGGTAATTTGAGGATCCACTAGATATCCTTATGTGTAATAGTGGCCTCCCCAATTGGCATGTGAAATGTCAAAGCCTCATAATACCATCTCTCTACCAAGGCACTCTATTATGCTCAATCTATAAAAATCACTAAAATTCATGCCATGTCATAAAAATATATCACCTTTCAGAATCCAACCATCTCTAGTATCTAAATCTATGGTTTTTGTAAATAATGGGAACATCATTCTTGTGATATCAATATTTTAAACCACTCCTATAATCATAGATATATTAACATATAACTATATATATGCTACTATATATCATATGACCACCTACCAATATTATTTTCCCCTCTCTCCTAGAGGTTAAACCCTTGTTGGGTCCCTTAAGCTAGATATTTTTCCTTTTTGGGTGAAGTCACCATTTATCCCAAATAAGAAAGTCATTGTTCTAGCATTTTCTACCATTTTTGTGTGAAATTGTTATTTTCATTAAAAAATGAAAATGATGACTTCACTTAAAAAGGGAATAAAATCACTAATTTAGTGTTTTCCATTTTTTAGGGATGTCACCATTTTCAAAAATGATGACTTGATATGAAGTCACTAATTTTCTTTCTATAGATGTTGTTTTCCCTTCCATGAAAATAATGACTTTGTAAGTTTATAGCCTAAACCTAGTAATACATGCATCATAAATGTAATAAATGTCAAGGTTGAGATCACATACTAGTATCCCATTTTTTGGAGGTCATTTATGCTCCTTCACTTAGTCATTAACTTGTCAATCATCCTTCTTTGTGTGCCACTTGTTGTTTATACCTCTCACATAGAACTAAAGCTCATGTTTTCAAAGGGCTAGGGTGAAAATGAATCAATTTCACCCCATGGGGTGAATATATAGCCTAAAAAATAGAATTTTACCCCTATTTCCTAAATTTAATTCTACTCACTCTAAGAGTTTTATTTTTTTCCTTTGTAGTTTGTTTTTCATGTTGTTTAATCTTATGTTCCTCATTTCTTAGTTGTTTTATCACAAGACTATCTTATTGGGTCTCTTCCAAGACTTATTTAATAAAATTAATTTCCTACTTATACCATGTGTTATTTTGAATGTGAATATTATTACTCAAACATAGGATAAAACCATGTTATTATTATTTTCCAACTCATCATCAATCTATTTTACTAGTTCCTTGCATAAGTTCCCTTTACCAATTTACCCCGATGCAAAAAATTATTTTCTAGCTAATCAATCATCTAATTTGTCTTTCTTGATAAAAATAATTTTTAAAACATGTGATTGAATGTGTACATGATTATAACTTACATTGATAAAATCATTCCTTTTTTAACTATTTTCCCTACCAGGACAAATCCTTATTGTAATGATTATAACCGCCTTTGGGAAAATCATTATTTTTAGCTCTACCTACCCTACAAGGGTGCATACCTATGCCACTCATTATAATCACCTTTGGGAAAATTAGTGTCTTATATTCCATTATTGATTATAATTACCTTATGTTAAGTTATTTTCTTCTTCTCCATTAGTGATTATAACTACCTTTGGGAAATCAATGTTTCATCCTTTGTTGCCACTAGATCATGTCATTTTATTTATTTTGAGGGAATATTTGACAAATATATTTGTTTCCAAATCCAACAAGGGGTAATCTATGGTTACTCAACCACCCTTTGGGGCATTAACCTTCTATCTTAATGTGTTTTTCATTATTTGAAAAGAAGTTACTATACCTTTGTCTTGTAATACCTTCTCAAACAAGGGCAAACTATAGACACTCATTTTTGTCAACTTTCATGTCTAAATTAGGTACTATATTGATTTATATTGAATGATGTAATTTAATCTTATAATTCACTATATCTTCAAATTTCGTCTAAATAAGGGATATAATTACCTAGAAACATGTCAAGTCTTATTTATTTAGGGTATTACCCTATATGTAATGATAACCTAGCTTGGATTCAGCCATATTCAAATTATGACCTAGAAAATTGATATTCTTGTCTTATTTATCTATTAATTCAAAACAATAAAATAATTCATAAATGTTAAAATCCCTAATTATGATTAATTAAAAATAAAAATTCAATTAGCTACTTAAGTAAAAATTCCAAGTTGAATTATGAAATTACATTTTATAAAAAAAATATTTTTTCAATAAAGTTGAGGTAAAAGTCAAGGGAGAAACTAATTTATTTTATTATTTCCTAAAATTCAAATAAAAGGTTAGTTAAAAACTCATAAATATCTTCTATGACTTATTAATCCTTTATAATTACTTTGATCCAACCTAGGGTTATCCTAAACTTGACCAAGGTTACTTTAGATTCGACCAAGGTTAAAACTAAATCTAACCACCCTAGGGTTAGTGTTAGTTTTAATACTTATAAATACAAGTTAACTCACTCTATTATAAGAATATTTTGTGTGTAAGGTTATTGTGTATGAATGACTCCAATAATCCTCTTAAATAATGTTATAATGACAAATTGATTCAAGAAGCCTCACACTAATCCAAGCAAAGCCACATGTGGTTTTAGATAATTTATACCAAGATGGAAAATGCATTGATCAAAGTGTGTATTTCCCACAATATAAATAAGAACATCCTCTATTCCAACAAGTGAAAACTAGTTTTGACAAGGGAGGTAACATAGTTTTTATATTATTATCTTCTATTTTTAGTTTTTTTCATTGTGTTAAGCACACCCAAGTAATTAAGAAAGAGTGGTTTAGTTTCCATTGAATTATTTTATTTGAATTCTATTTTTATTCACTAACAAGGAACTAACAATTTTTTCTCTTTGGATTCCTAACGTTACATTAAAAACCAATCATACACAAAATCTTGTAAACTAAAATGGAATAATCTACATGCCACATCTTCATGGGTTACTTTCATCAAATTTAATTAATATTTAAAGGATTTAATGTATTATTATGTTGTTTGTCCTATAGGAAAGGAGAAAAAAGAAAGGTAACTCTCAAGATTCTAAAGTAAATGATGGACATCACCAAGGACATTGATGGTAGAATTGGTTGGCTAATTTATGATGAAATATGGTATATGAATCCCTTGAATTGGTGAAATTGGTTGAGTTTTGTATATATTAGGGACACCTATATCTCATCTTGGTTTTTACTCAACTGTAAATGTGATATAAAGGATAGACATAAAGTTGAGTTGGACCTTGTTTACCTTATTAGTGGATGCATTCTATGTAAACATAAGTGAAATTAACAACCAATTATTATGGGCGCTCCTTATACCACTATTTTAAATATTTTGATGTGTGTATTATACACAAAAAACATATTAAGGGTTAAAACCCTCTAATTTTACAATTGATGACTAATAAATCCAATGAACAAGTTGTAGGTATTCAATTTTATAAGTAACCACGTGGTGGAATAGAGGTTAAGTATAATGGTTATTTATCTAAGATGGTTCAAAGATGAACTATGTAATTATAACTTAAATATTAGAAGAGTTAAACTACAATGGATTGAATGATCTATAATAATATGGATAGGATAAAAAATAGTAAATTATAAGGAAGGGTATGGAAGAGAAGATAGGGCTCTATGAATTGGATTGAAGAATAAACACTTCTAATATGAATAACTATACTAGGATAAATAGGTATCATTAACTATTATTTTTTATAAGTTAGATAACAACACAATGAGTCTAATGAAATAATTTTCAAATAACCCTATGACCATTATAAAAAATTATTATTAGTACAAAATTTATAATTATATTCAAGTCACTAACAAGGTGTAATCATGACTTATAATCATAAAGATGATGATACTAACACATTGTTCAATATAATCACTTCAATAACATGAATACATAAAAATAATATATTAATGTAAAATTAATGGAAATTATTCAATAAAAACATATAATTTTGGAGAAGAAAATAATTTCCACAAACTCATAAATAGTTGTAGAAATTTATCACTTGCATTAATTTTCCAAAAATTATCCTCTATATACAATAAATAAAATACATGTATATGTAGGATTTGGATGGGACCAACCTCATCTTAAAATATCTTTATGTTAATAATTATTTAAATAAAATGTTTATTGATTAGTTCAAAATAATTTTCATGTACAAAAAAGGTTTCATGATATACAATAAATGATATTATAAATGCCTAATACCAAAATTAGACAAATAATCCACTTATATAATCTAATTATAAGTTCTCTTTATGATTTTTCTTGAAGTAAATTAAAATCTAGTTGAATTAGTTTGATTATATTGAATATAAATATGAGATGAATGTAATATAAGTTGTTATTAATTGAGCACTTACTATTTTTGAAGAGGAAACTATTGTAAATTTTGACATAGATGAAGAAGAAGATGTAACTATAGTTGTAATTGAAGTATAAATGAAGGGTGCATGAAACTAAATTGAAATAGAGATAATTTAATAAATATAACTCCAAATAAGCTATATTTCAATGTTTATACTAGATCAAAAGATGCAATTATTTATGAATGAGCCAACAATGATTGGACTCATGGATGGGAAATCTACTGCTTCTATTTCTAAACATGTTATCATTCTTTCTTATTTATATAACTATTGATCATTATATATGATCTCATTCAATCAATTCAAAATTAACAATGGTCCATTTTAATAATACCTTGATTTTAACTAAAAATCTCCTATGTAGATCCATTTAAACTTGAAAATATTCATTGAATTCTTGGGCTTGGTTTATTTTTTCTTTAGCCAATGTAATCAAGTAAATTACTTAATCACTACTTCCTTAATTAGTGATGTCAATATTTTTTATGAAACCCCTCATGTATCATTATATTTGGATGTCAAAAAAAATCCTAATTTACCACTTGACCATGTGGTTTATGTATGGTATTGATAATCATATCTCCCAAAAGTTCAAATACTTTCTTATCTTAGGTTTTTATTAGGATAACTAACTCTTTCATCTAATTATGTTTCCCTATGAATTAATATCCTTTATTATTTAAATAATTATGAGTCATGTTTATATTAATGAGTGGAAAATTATTAAACTTAGGGTAGGACTTCTCTCTTATAGCCTTATAAATTTTATATAATTTAGAATATATGAGCCTCAAATATTCATTGAAATTAATCGTATTCCCCCATTTTGGATGCTATTCAACCCTATCTCCATATATAAAAAGTATAATACTATGTGTGTGTGTGTGTGTGTGTGTGTGTGTGTACCTTGATTATTATATGCTTAGGTTCTTCCCTCCTAGTTTAAAACTCTAGTCTCTTATTTGTTAACAATAGACTGTCAAACATTATCTTAAGAACCCCACCTATAGTATCAACTAGAAATATTAGATCCTATTTAAACTCATCATGTTATACAAGTTATTTATTCATTTTCTTAGTTCACCTTAAGTGTTTTTATTATCATTAGAATTAAATTTATTTACCAAATTTTGACATATTTCTTGTTCTAGTTCTTTTCAATTGGTTCGTTGTCTCTTCAAATTATGGGGTAATTTTTAGGTCTTCAATAATAACTAAATTATGCTTGGACAATTTTTTTTGTAATTATTCCATCTATGTAAATATCAAGATTTCTCCAATATGGGAGGTTATCTCAAGGGATGAAGTGGATTGTTGAAGTGGTAAGAGTGTCGAGGGATCAAGTGAAGTGGGAAAGCATGGATATATGGGATGTGGAAATATATTAAATGGTGGATCAACCATCCTCTATATATAAATATTAACCTAAGTTTTGATATTTATTATTTACATTATTACATTGGGATAATATTTAATGATGGTGACCATAGGGGATGATATTAGAGTGCTTGAAGGCATTAATAGTCCTAATTGAGTTGAAAAACAAATTTTAAGTGTATAACTTGTGAACATGGATTATGAAGACATGTCTTCAAACCTCAAGGTTTGGAAGATAAAATACAGAGCATTAGATGCACTTATTAGTGTGACATCAACATCAGTTAAATAAATAATAAGTTTTGTAATGTAAACCTCTATTAAATTTTATAAAACTTGTCAAATTAGAATAAATGTTATACTAGAAAGAACATTATTAATTTAATAAATGGAAGTGGAAACATTAACAAAATTAAAAATACTTAAAATAATAGAGACATCAACTAAAATAGTTGAAGTAGTGACAAATGAAAAGATAAAAAGATTAGCAGTTGAATAAACATAGTTTCAATTTAAACAACATGGGTATCAAGGGGAACAATAAGAATTTTGACTTAATAGACATTACGAATATCTTACTTGTTTCCATATTTAGAATAAGACCTTTGTCCTCCACATTTTTTTCTACCTCAATTGTAACATAAATAGGAAAGGAGTTAGGGATATATGTCCCAAAATTTACTTACGTAGGAATCATTAGAAATAAATTAGATACATGCTCCCCTTCAATGTTGTCATTTGAATATTTATCCATATTAATTATAGATTAAGTTGTGTTTAATGATACTCCATATAAATTTGGTATATATTATGACCTTTTGTCCAATGTAACCTTTGAATCCTATAGAGTATTAGGAAGATTTATCCAAACTTGAGAGACCATAAGAGGCCCTATTATAGTATGCATTGGAGGATGTGAAGGTCATTGATTCAATAATTATGATAAACCTAATTAATATTAATAAAAAAATGGTAATAACAAATGTAACATTATGAACTAGAGAAGGTTCACCCATGTCCATAGGAGAAGTTTGTTGCAATGTAGTATTTTGTTAAAAAAATATTTTTGAGTATTATCCTTTTGAGTTTTTCATAATCAATATCCTATATGGAATTTTATCTATCAACATGATTTATTTTAAAATTATATATCCTTCTAATAGAAGGATCATGTTGAAATTTATGTGTGTTTTCCATAGTCATCTGAGTGTCTTTCATCCTACTATAGACCTAAAGGTCATCATATACATTAAAAAAAATTAATCATTATCATATCTTTTTTGTATATAGCTGTCTTTGAATCTTAAATGGAATCTCTTTATGTGATTATCCACTTTACCTATAGGATTACAGTATAAAAATTATGCATGTTTCATATTGAAACAAGATCAATGATGAGAATAGATAAACAAATGTCCACACTAGTCAAACTATCTCCTTCCTATGTTGAGTGGAATCTCATGTAGAATACCTAATATTTATATTTTTCAATGATCATTTGTGCTATGAGATATTTATTTATGCGATCTCTTGATCAACAAATGTATTCTAGACTATTCTAGGCATATAAAAAGGCTCAACCAATGTGCATTATACCCTTAATATTGTATGGTATGGGTAATACCAATAATATCCAAGTGACATATTTATCTTGTCAGACAATCTTGGCATTGGTTTGAAATTAATAGCTTTTCAGACAACTTGGTAGATTGTATCTTCAATTTTTTGTATGTGATTTCTAAACTTATAAATTTTAAACATGTCAAATTCATCACATATCTTCTTCTATCATTTAGGTTCCCATGCATATGAGTCTCTAAGCATTATAATGTCACATACTACATCTATTAGATATGATAATATATATAAACTTACATGTAGCCTACCTTTGGGAATCATTTGTTATTGTAAAGTATAACTTATTATCTCTACAAGTATAAGGATACATTTTTCTTCTAAGATTATGGATAAGATGGGAACGTAGACCCAATTGACATGCTAAATGGGGGTAGCTACATGGAATCTATTCATTAAATACATTTCAATCCTAACTCCTAGTTTAAACTATGATATTGTGAAGGAGATAATTTTATTCTTTTTGACATAGTTTTTTGGATGCTTAATATTTCAAAGTATCCCTTACCTCATGGTTCTGAAACCATTCATGGACTACCTCTTTGTTGTAAATGGTGTCTATTTTGGATAACTTACAATACCTCTCAAATTTAATTATATCTATATAGGCTATTGACACATGACTACCTATTTTATTAAATATACCATCGATGAACATAATAATAGTGAAATAATTAAGCAAGGCATCAATACAAAGAAATACCTCAAGCTTAACTACCACCTTATGTAGCTTGAATGTTTGAATGTTAAGTAGGTCATCTACTTACTCATTTTTTTATAGGGATGAAACATTTTTATCATTTTAATTTAATTATTTTTAAAACTCATAATATATGGCCTAATAGTGTGGGAACATTATACCCATATCATTTGAATAAAAATATATGTCTTTAAAGTCTAGCTTGGTTCCAAAATAGAATAGAGATGGAGAAAAAATTAGTTTGTGGATACCACTTAAATAATTTTCCAAGATTAGTGTTTGATTTAAAAATTAGGATGAATAAAAAATAGGGATCTAAATTTCAATTTTCAAGTTAAAAATATTCAAGTGATGTCAAAATTAATTTCACAAAAAACATAGTCTAGCATAAACACTAAATCCACATTTGTAATTTTGTGCTGAAAATTATTTTTTACTTAATGGTCTATTTAAAATATCTTTCCATTTTAAATTTTGATTTTATGATGTATTTTTTTTCTGGGAATTATTTAATAGTTCTCAATTTATCATAACATTTATGAACTTAGTCACTTCCATTAGATTTATTATGTCCACATTCTATTAAAATTGGTAGTATATCACTTGGTCACGATTAGATATTTAATGCTTGTATTTATATTGGTAGTTGAATGTAATAAGGAGGACATTTAGTAATGTGTCAATTTTAACTTCATTCACATGTAAATTCATATGGGTTATGTTTTTCTTGACTATGCTTGACTATGTGACTTGGGGGCATATGTTAACTCATTTATTGGGTGTTCAGTATGTCTTTTGATCATTATCTAACACTATGAGTGTATGAAGCTATGAAATGATGACACATGGTGTGATATCCCTTAGTCACATTTTTCAATATTTATTAGTTGCCAATTTTTATTAACCTATGGTGATGTGAGATGAAAACACATAGTGAAATCTACCCTAGTCGCATAGTTTCTAGGAGTAATATTAAATTATGGGATGATTACACATGGAGTAATATTATTGATTCACATAGTTGTAGGAATTTATAAGTTAGAGTTTTGGAATTTTATTTGTGATGATATGAAATGAATACACATGGCATGATCTCAATTAGTCACATTGACACAAATATATGAAAGTTAAGTATTCAATTTTAGTGTAAGTATCATATAAGGGGTATGGGTACCTGATCTATGATAATTTTATAAACTTATTATAGATCCAAATAAATTGATAATATTTTAAATTTTATAGAAATATGATACATGTGGTAAAGCATAAATGTGACCTATAAAGTAAATCCCAATAGACTTAATCATAGAATTGTTAGGCTTTTTTTGTAAATAAACTTATTTAAAATAAATTTAGACTTCCAATTAGGTATTTATTATATAAATCCAAAGATTTATGAAACAAAAGTGATTACCAAGAACTATGCTTTGGTATGATTGGGATCTAGTTCCAATTTATACCTTAATTATGACCAAATATGGGATCTATATCAATAAATGGGTCCCTATTTTGAATTTTAAAATGGGGTGTGTTAGAAAAAATAATATGCAAGACATATGTGCTTCATTTTTTTGAAATAAAAATTACTAGTTTATTATAGAGATACATGTTATAAGATTTGGCATATATATGTATAGTATTATAAAACATTTATTACTAATTCAATGGTTCATTATGTTGGTTCATGTACATATATAGTGTTTCTTATTAGAATTGGATCTAATCTAGTGGGGCATGATATTGGCTTATGAAAACATATATTATTTCAAAACAAAATTTGGCATAGACTAGGTGTGGAATGATGTTGGTTCATGTAAATTTTCACATTTTCACCTTTGTAGCCATTGATTGATATTTTTAAAGTGTTTTAAAGTATTTTAAAGTGGGGAAAAACATTAAATTTCTAAGTCCATTTACATTATTTTATTATTTAGTTTTGAGGTGATGTACATTAAGGTTCAACAATGCTCAATGACCATGGAATTATCCTAGTGAAACTCTTATGTGGTTCCAAACTATGATTTGGAGGTTTGAGATCACTATTATACTAAATAATTTTGTGGTTAAGGTTAAATGATGATCAAATATTTTGGTACCACTTCATGAATCCAATAGGTAGATACTCATTTTACAATCAATAACATGAACATGGATAACATGGTTGAGGTTCAATTATGATCAAAAATTTACACATTACTTTCTCATCACTAATTGGAAACTTTTCCATTTTATTGACAAATAAGTGATAAAATTATCCATTTCCATTGGTTTGGTTAATTTATTATCCATGGCATATCCATTATATATAGTGTGATAATACACTAGGAGTGTCACAATACCAAAAACATAGGTGAAAAAACATGGACACTATGGAAATATAAAATATATGTTAATTAATATGAACATAAGTTTGCATTCTCATTCATCCTTTTATTTATAGTTAAAATAAAATTATATATTAATGGGGTTATTTATAGATAACTAAAATCTATAAAAAAAAATTTTACATCAAGACTTAATATGAATTTATACATATCAACTCCCAATTTCAAATTAAGCTCATATTGGTGTATTTTTTATTATTAAATAATATTGATTTTAATTGACTATGTGATATTGTTATTACTTTTATTTTAATTTACTATGTCATAAGGATTTATGGTCCTATTCTACATAGTTTTACATTTGTTAAATCTTTAGGATAGTTCTAGAAAATAAAGGCACTAATGTTAGACATTTTTGACCAAGATTGATGGAAGAAACTAGAAAAAATTATTTGGTTTATTTTTATGCACATTAACCCTTTGATGGTTACTTTAACATGTTAAACCACTTTGGTTTTTATTTTTCACACTAGTTAATCCTATTTATAAATTATTTAAAAGTTTATTTACGAATTTCACATATTTATACATCTTTATGAATTTCAATAAATAAGGTACATTAAGGTCAAAATTCTATTTTGAATTATTGTGTCAAGGTTGAACCTAAGAAATGTAGTATATATATTGAAATCCATATGTTATATGAAACATTCACATTAAAACAAGAAATACATGGATTTTTATCCCTCTTCATATTATTAGTAATTTAGGTAATGTTTTGGGTACATGGGGTATCTAAGGACAAATCAACCCAAAATACTAGTAATTTTACAAATCTTCCTAACCAATATTTCATGACCTAGGGTTGTGAAAAAAGAGAATAAATACAGTTTGTTTTTATGTGTTTGAATGAAAATTAAGGTGTAAAGGGACATTATATAAACATGAACACCATCTTAGGTAAGAATAGTGAAGCATAGGGTTCCTAGATAGTAACATCAACCCTAGGTAGAACCATCAATTTCTATGATCGAAGGCTAACATTAGTAATATGTGATGTTTTTATAGTCGATTCTAATTTTGCTATGCATAGATTCCTTACATAGGGAACTGATGGAACATGAATTGATCTAAAAATATAACTAAGTATAAAATACGCTGAGTCTTATTATCCCTTTTTTGTTATTTATTTATATTTTATGCTAAATCATTCGATCATTTAGGTTGAATGAACATAAATGTGTATTAAATTATTCTTAATTATTCCTTAATTTCTATCTTAATTAGGTGTGTATATTATAACAATATATAAAACACTCCCCAACATCATAAAATTTGACATTTTGAGCATATTCCTCAATATTTTCATAATTTTTGTGTTATCATTGATCCTAAAGATAATATTTATAGCTTATCACTTCCACCTTACCAACTAAATTATGTATTGGTGTGATCATCATGGAATATATGGAAATTAATTTAGGATTATCCATAAACTGTTATCCTATCATTTTCTTACCTAGATCACTCTAAAAGAAACTTATAAACATAGTGTGGTTCTTTAAAAATTCAAGGAATATTTTTCTTGTTAAAGTTATGAAATATAATTATTTACCCTAGCATAATTATCCATAAAATCATCATTTATATTGATGTGGATCCCACTTACCAAAATTAATGCAAATTCCCTTTGAAGGTTCTAAAATTTATTACAAATTAATCATTAAGTTATTTTATTATATTTTTTTATTAGTCCAATATATTACACTTAATGGGTCCATAAATTATTACCCATTAATATTAATATCATAATGGTCAATAAAATATGTATTGAATTTCATAATCTTAACTTAGCATGCCCAAAGGACAATTTTACACTAGCTTTTATTGATACCATTGTTGATTCTACAACTAGGTAAGAGAAGTATTCCCTTGAGGTTGTATTTTTAGGGTATAATAAAATTAAAATTCTCTTTAAGATAAAAATAATATATAACTTACCTTTTATTAGTGAAATTAATACTACATTAAGATGCCTTTTTCCCTTAAAAATGATGAAGCAACTAGCCATCATGTTATACTTCACAATTTATATTTTTTTGTCCATTAAATAGTAAAATAAATAGGTGGATGATATCATATCAAAATAAAAGTGTCATAAAGTTCAAACCCATGACATTTTTATCATATTTAATCATCTTATTAGATACAAATTTAGTCTAAATCTTAAAAACTATCTTTGGTGTTACATTATTCAAGATTTTATGATTTTTGGTCTCTATATGATGGATTGAAAATATAATTTTGACATAAAATTTATTATAAACATGCCAATATAAGTATATATCCTTCACATTCACACCTAATTTGTGAATATTGGGTAAATTTGTCATATTAAACTCAATCAATAAAACCACCTATCAAGAAAGTTGTCTCTCTTGAATGGACTAATGTGTCATATCTTCAAAAACATAAAACACAAAAAAAATTACATAAACATGGATATTTAATGTTTAATAATAATTAATAAAATTTATGAGTGTGTTTTCAAAATAAAATATTATATTAATCTCACATACAAACTTAATCCAATGTGGTCTCATCATGGCAACTTGTCATCATGTGCCTTACTGTAGAGAATTAATAAGATTCACTATGGAAGATTAAAATGCACATTTCTATTGAAAAAACATATTAATCAGTGTTATTTCAGAATTTTAAAGCTCATATCATGATTCTAACTAGTAAATATCAATTTGAATCCCATTTATGAGATAATTAAATTGTAGAATTATTAAGGTGAATTAGTTTATGATTAAATACTAAAATTTACTTCAATCAAGATAAGTTACTTAAGATTTTGCTATAGGAGTATACTTGAATTATTGAAATAGTTCATAAGGGATTACCTAATATTCTTGAAAGGATAAGGTTGGTCCTCACAACCCTAAATTATACTCAAGATGTTATTCAAAACCATTTAGATAATAATTTATTTAGAGGGCATACTAAAATATTTACAACTATACTTCATGCTAATTGTAATTATTCCAATATAAAATTAGTTATTTACTATTCCTCAAAGAGAGAAACAAATCATATTTTTTTAATTTCCTAGAGTTAATTTAACCTAAAATAGCTCAAAACAATTTCCTTTATGCACTTTAACACAACAAATTAAAGCCATTCCAAGAATAACTCAAATAATTCATATTTATAATTATGTAATGATTTTAATAGCATATCCTAACATTATAAATTTCACAAATTTAATAAATTAATAAATATATACCAATCTAACCTAATATAGGTGTTCACTATTACCATTTATTTAAAGGTATCATATTCCAATATGATAATTATGATAGTATGGATATAAGATGAGATTATTCAATGAAAATATAATCTAATAGTGTGAAACTAAATTGATTTATATTTTCACTAATTTATTATAGTAATTAAATTTATAATATGTAAACATCACTTATTTAAAGTAACATTATTGAACCAACATAAATACAACTAAAAATAATCACAATCACATAAAATGTTAAATTTATACCAATTGTCAAACCCTATTCATATCATCTAATATGTCCAATAATTAATGACACCATATTTTTTATTGGATAATAAAAATGTGTCTACCAATTCAAAACAAAGAACATTCAATTTAAATCTAAAACTTATAACTTAATTAAATTTTATTAAAAATTTATTCCTACTCTGCTCAAAATAGGATCATGTTGATGTTAAAACAAAAGAAATTTTATTTTGAGATATGCAAGTAGGATCATAATCATTGTTATAAATAAAAAAATTAGGTAGCTTAGAAAATAATTTTGCAACACAAGATTATTCATAGAGTCTTAATCCCCATCCAATAATCCAATGTTAAGAAAGAACAAAAAACTCATATAGACCCAAACCTAAATCTAAAACTCAAAATTTACTTCATATTAAATTAAAAATCCTAATTACATAGACTCCATGATAACACTTCAAACATTTACTCCTATAGTAGAGAAAACCATAAAATGATTCAAATTCAACCAAATTCTATATCAATTTGAAGAAATCAAAATCTTTAAATAAGTCCATCATGATATTCTTACAAATTTTGATTCCAGAACATTCTAAGGTACATATAGAGTTATAAATTGTTTAAGGTCCTTAATAATAGTTAAAAATAATTCAATTGTTTTCTAACAAGACTATAATACTTATACTTAAGGTCAGAATACTTAGGTGAAACCTAGTATACTTTTAGAACTTAACTATAACTGATATATTAATATTAGGTATAATAACATTATAGAAATATTTAACACTTTTAGAATTTAGCCATGATTGGTTACTAATTTGTAATTAAATAAAATTATGAAGAAAAAACAATCCTAGGTTCCTACAAGTAAAACAACCTTATTTTCAAACTATAATTATGATAAGGTACAAGCCATAAATTCTCTCATTATACTTAAATGGTTAGTATATACAAATACATCTAGCCAAATAAAACTAATATAAACTACATAGAGATATAATTTATTTGTTATAAAAAAAACATGTGAAACATAGTAAGGTATAAACTACAAGTTATGAAGACAAGATCAAGTCTTCCATTTACATCAAGATTAAAACCAAGTTTATAGCCTATATACTACTACTAGGTTGTCAATGTAGCTTCTGAATCAAAATTCTAATTTGTATTCCATTTATAAATAATACAAAAATTTATATTCAATAATGAGAGATAGGATATCTATAAGGAATGTTGCATGTCTTATAATAATAAAAACCACAATCGATGCATTCATTATGAAATTATAAAAGGATTATGAAATGAGTAAGATGACCCCTCTATCAATGAACCTTACCAACCTAAAGATACCACTGAGGATGAAGAAGTCCCCCAAGTATAAGTATAATAATATAAAAAGTTTATGATATTCTATGAAGAGAGATACATTTTGTTTCCACTATGTAAAACATATAGATATTATATTATTGAGTGTAAAATAGGGGTAATAAAAATAAAAAGAACACATATACACATAAAATATATATTAAGATGGTCTAAGGATTTCAAACAACCATCAATGTCATAAATTTTATGAAAAATATCCATTTTAATTTGTGAAACAATATCAAGGTACAATTAAAATTAAAAACCATTCATTTCAACATATATTTTAGGAAGGAACAAATGAATATAGGATTTTTCCCTCTCAATAAAAATGTACACAACTAAATAAAACCATTCAATCAACACAATAATAAAAATCAAGATAAAATCCCAAGGCTATGGAGATGCATTAATGATCACCTAGTGAATCGAATCAAGGTGGAGAGTTATGTAAGTACACTACTACCCTGGTAGAGTTCTCACCTTCTCAATTATAATAATTTATCCTCAAAACTAACCCAAAAATTACATAGGGATAGCCACATTGAGAATCTAAAATAATATAAATAAACTACAATTAGGAGAGAATAATAAAGAATAAAATGATATAAAATTTAATTATTGCCTCAAAGCTCGAACATAAATCTAAAAGTTACCTATAATAAAGTTTGATTTTTCTTGAATTTTTATTCCTTTTTTATTTCTTATCCAACCTTATAAATTATCCATATATATCCATCCAAAACATACTAGATAAATCCATTGAGAAAAATCAAGGCCATGGAGTTCAAAATTAGAAAGGTCGTCATTATTCCACCATGCTACCACTCTTATTTTCTCCCTAGAATTCATGACATGGGTCTATAGTAATTTATATTATTTTTATTTTATTTCTCTCCACTCTTTATTATATTCCTTTCATTTATTTTATTCTAACATGAGGAAAATAATATTATTTTCTTATTTAATTAAGTGTTATTCCCATTTAGTTATTTCCATGGACTCAAAGTAGGCCCATCATTTATAACCATTATTTCAACATTGAACACACAATATTTTCATCAAAAATTTATCTAATTCTTTAAATAACTAGTGGTTCCATGCCAATAATGTAAATAAAATTTGTTAGTCATCAACTAAAACGTATAAGGAAATGATATAAAGTGAAAAAAATGTATGCATAGTATGAGTCTCACACATAATGAATAAAAAAGTAATCCAAAGAGTAAAGTATCTCTTCAGACCCATGAAGTCACATATACCTATATATTTAATCATAATTTTCTAGTTAGACTCCTTAACTCCAATGCGTAGATCCTCTATATGTAAGATAATACAACTTAGAAAAATATGGAAAAAATAGTCGTACTTAAATAGAAAAAATGAAATATAAATTGTTGTAACTACATAAATAACTCAAAGAAAAAAAGAAAATAAATGAATTACTATACATAAATCACTATAACTAATTAAATAAAAGTAACCTTATAAAATATGTATAACTCAATAGTAAAAACAATAAGTACAACCTATAAACACAATATAAAGGTCTTATTACAATGGTGTTTAATGAACATTTAATTATAGGTTCAAACTAGGATATGACATTCTTGATCCCTTAAAATATCCATTGTCTTGATTCCTAAACATGAATTTTAAGAGATTGATCTTCAAAAAAATATATATTCTCAAGAAACACTTCACTCACTAGTTTTATCCCATTGGACAACCAATTGTGGAATATTTTAGCTTCACATTTTAATGTTGTAATGGGTTAAGGTTTTGATAAGATTAATATGAATTATTTCCTCATCCACTAACTAATTATTTATCTAATCCAAAATATGAGATATATCATATAATTTTTTTTCTAATAATATAACACGAAACATATCATCAATCCTAGATAGAAAAGAAGGAATAACTAGACCATATGAAATACAGTTGATATTTACTACAATGTTGAAGGGACTAAAAAAATAATAGAGCTAGTTTGGAAGCCTTTACAAACTTAATGGAACTATTTTTTGGTCTCACTAAAATAAAATAAATTTATCATAATTAAAACTCTTTAGGGTTATTTTCAAGTTTTCATAACTCTTGTTCCTATCAATGCAAACATTTAGTATCAAATGTATGATATTTTTTTAGGTGTCATAATCATTTGACAGTGAAGGGTGAGGTAGTCTAATTTTAATTTTAAATATTTCACAAGCATAAAATGTTTCTACTAATTTATTACATGGACCATTATTTATAATTATAAATAATGAGTGGGTTGATGAGTTTATGAGACTCACAAACAACCACTCTATCATCCCCTGTCAAACTTCCACCAAATCAAATGCATTTGTAGAGTTTTCAAAGGTACCATTAGGATAAAAAATAATGAGTATATGTTAATAAATTAATAAATATTTTGTCATTTCAAAAATTTCCTCATATCAAGGTGTCAAAAAAAAATTAATCCCTTTGCACTGTGATGAAGTGATTGGATTTTCCACACTAGATTTTTTTTCAATAATTCTCTGGTAGTAACCCACCAATCCTATGAACCTTATAACTTAATTTACATTTATAAGATTAGGAAACTCTTTGATATATTTAATCTTATTATGATTAATATAAATATCATCCATTGAAATTATATGCCCCAAATAATAAATATTAGTTTGATAAACAGAAAATTTATAAAGCTTACCATAAATTATGTGTTTTATTAGCCTTTGGAGGAATAAGAGAAAGTGTGGATAATGTTTATATTCCTTATTATAATTTAATATAATATAATCCTTAAATACTAGTAAAAATTATACAATAAATATCTAAACATACTCTTCATTAATTTTATGAAAGATTTTAGTGAATTGGTTAAGCTAAAGGGAATGACAGTGAACTAATAGTGCCCATACCATGTTTCTAAGGTAGTATTATGCACATAATATTCATTGATTAAGAGTATATGGTACCCTAACCAAATTTAAATCTTAGATAAAATTGAAATGTCTATCATCTAATGAAAAATATCATCAATTCTCAGAGAAGGATACTTATTTTTTATTGTGAATTTATTCAATATTCTAATGTTAATGCATAGTCTTAATGTTCCATTAGTATTTATGATGACAATGGGATCACCCCAACATGAAAAAATTGGTTTTATCATTCATTTATTCATGATATATTATAATTTTACTTTGATATATTTTAGATATTAAAAATTCATCCTAGATGATGTTTTGGATGTAGGTGGAGGCATAATATAGATTGAGGAGTCAAACTCCATTATAGGTGCTAAGTTAGGAAGTTATTTGGGAAGTACATCCTCAAATTACTTCAATATTAAAAATTATCCTATGTGGATTATTTATATTTGTATATATTATTTATTTTAAAAATATATATCTTGCATCCTTTACAAAATACCTTCTTTAGCTAGATGGGTGATATAATTTTATAAGAAACTAGTCATATAAAACCCTAGATTTCTACCAAGCGGAAATAATAATAAATACATTATAAATTTTATTGAAAAATTTAAGAGTATTAATATGGATTTTAATCTAATTCATGCCAAGGATTAGGTCATAGGACATAAAATGTGATAAAAATATTTCAAATTGGTCTTAAGACACCTAAATCGAGTAAAATTTTCTATACAAAATTTGAAACTAGAATTTTCTCTCACATTAAAACATTATGCCTCCCATACTTATATTATTTTAATATATTTAAATTTAAATTTAATATAAATTAAAGTATAAATAAAACTATCCATTTTTGTAAAATAAATTAGAATATCCAATGAGAAAAAAAATGTATCTCATGTTTCAATTGGGATGGATTGTAAATCTCCATTTTTATTATCAATACCTACATACACTTTATGGTTGGTAGGTTGAATGATTCACATATTCAATAAATCATTCCTATATTTATTATCATCATGTTACTAAAATTTGAATTTTTTTTTGGAGTAAACTACATTGAAATTAAACTTCTTGTAGGATCAAATGATTTTTTGTAGGTTTATTGACATTTTGAAACTCTATTATAGTTTTAAAATATATAAAAGTTATTACTATTTTATAAATATTATTTTTATATCAATTACTCTTGAAATAATTTCTAATAGGTGGAAAATTTGAGATATGCTACAATCTATTTTTTTTAAATTCTTGTATAGACTTTATGTAGTACTTTATCTTTTCCCTCAACTTGATGAGTAAATTCAATTAAAGATGCAAGAGTGTGAATATCATTTATGTTCACATCATGTATCAAGACTTCATGTAATTCCAAATTTAATATAGTGATTTTTGTATCGTTATCATGCATGTAACTAACATAACACAAAATACTAATAATTTTTTTCTCAAATTCATTCACAGTCAAATTATTTTGTTTTAGAAGTTAAAATTTAGTAACATTTTGATATTTATGATTAACATAATAAATTATTTGTATAGGTTTTATAATCATGTTAGATACAATAAGATGAAAACCTGAAATACAAACATAATAAATATATGAAATCTTAGAAATAGACAAATTCATCCAACTAGCATAATTACCTTTTTGACTAATAAAAATGGTCTGATTATGCTAATATATCATTAAATCTCATCCAAAATATGCCTCTCCCACTAACCATATTTTTATTATTATATAATAGAGGAGGGTAGGGTTAGTGTTAGGTTTTTGGAGAGTATTTTAAAAAATAATAAGATAAAACTATTAATATAATAATTCTATTAAGTATTTACTTAATTGATGATCATATCTAAAAGAGGTTGTGGACAAATAAGTATAAATTATTGGCCAGACAATAATTAAAAATAAATAATACAAGTTATAGTTAAAACCATACAATAGTGTATGAATAATTAAATATAATAACATCCCCCTTATGATATAGTTGAATGAAGGAAAGGATGGAGTAATCATTGAACTACCCATTTGATGACACCTTATTTCACTCCCAAGAGGTACCCAAGGTGAAAAATCATACATCAAGAAAGTTTTTATGAATATGTTTTCAAATTGATCATCTATTTAGACAAACTTAAGATCAACAAAATTATCTTGTGTCAACTTCTAAATATAATGTATGTAAATCTAAATGTGATTTATATGTTAGTGTTCCATTAGGCTATGATAAATGTGTATAGCACTTTGATTATTACACCAAATAAGTTTGGGTTGGGTTTGTGTAAAGAAAAATTCTTAAAGAATGCATCTAATCCAAACTAGCTCATGGATAAAAATTTCAACTCCAGTATACTCAACCTCCATGGTATAAAAACCAAAATTAGTCTTATTTTTACAAGACTAAGTTACAAGACCTACCCTAAGAAGATAGATATTTCATTGAATTGACTTGAGATTGTCTAGATATCCTTACAAATGACAATATGTGTAGCTAAAAACTCATGTATTCAGATAAGAAGTGTAACCATAAATTGAGTCTTTTTCACCCAGATTATATTCAATCCTATATTTTTTAGTATGTTGAAGATACCTTATATATTTTTTAAAAAGTTTTCCAATGGATTTTATGGGGGTTATGATAATATGATGATATCAAGTTCTTAGGAAATGAAAGATCATGACAATTATGAGTCAAGTAAGAAATACATCCCACCAATTTTTTTATAGTGTATAATCAACCAAATAAGAACACTTGATAAAAATATTGACTTCATATTTATAAGTATTTAGTGTAGACTTGTATTATTTCATGTTTAAGTGGTTATGTATGTGTTACACTTGGATTGATTAATAATAACTACTTTATTAGATTGTGAAATCTAAAAACCAAGAGAAAAATTTGACAAGACTAAATTAGTCATCTCAAAATAATTCATTATCCAAACATTCAAATCATTGAGTCATCAACATAGAGGATATAAATTAGGATTTTATTGCCTAATTTATTTCTCTATACTATGGGGTAAGATGGAATATGTGTAAATCTAGATTTGATTAACAACATGTTGATATTTAAATTTTAAGCTCAATATTATTTTTAAAAATCATATAAGGAATTTTTAAATATGCAATGAAAGCTAGAATATAGGAGGTTGGGACATGTGTATTTATTCAAACAAGTATCCATGTAAGAAGGAAACTTTTACATTAATTTAATGTAATTCCCATACTTGTGTTGTACCCAAGTAGAGTAATATCTCGATGGAATTAATCTTGGGAACTGGAGAAAAGGTATCATGGTTGTTAACACATTAAAATTATGAAAAAACTTTTTGTACAAGTTGATATTTATATCCATCAATGGACCCATCTATTGTATGCTTAGTGCAGTACACCCACTTAAATCTCACTAGTTATATTCCTTTTTATAATTCAAATCAAGTATAAATTTGTATTCTTCATCAAGGAAATAAGTTCTTATATCATATCCACCTACCATTCAGGATTCTTAGACACTTGATGATAAGTCTTTAGATCATGTAATATTGCCAATTATGCTATATTTTCAACATGATATGAATGTTTTGATTTATCTATGCTTGGATATCTTATATCCCCTACTAATACACCTACCTCATGATTAATTATTCAAATCCATTATGGTATATTTAATTTTTTTTCTATAGGTGCATTTTAAATTTATTATAGTGCTGGTAGTTTAGGTGTTGGCTTTCCCCTCTTTGGATCATCATTTGAATTATAGTAAATCATAGAATGGGAGTCAGTTAGACTATGTAGTTATTAATAAGAGACACTATAATTTATGTCCAAATTTATATAAAGTAATATAAGAGGAGTAGGATATTTTTGTGTGGAATTATAGGATTGATTATCAAATAATACACCCTAATACTAAATCACTTTAGTAGTGCTCAAAATAATAAAATGATATGATTTCACATATTCATAGTAGATGATAGAGATACAAGGATGTCCATATATTTAAATTTCTTTAGATTTTCATCTAGAATGTGTGCCCATGCATTATATCTAAAAAATCATAAATTAGAAACATTTAGATTTACACCAAAACATTTTTATTTAGCACTCTCATTTTCCATTATAGAATGGGGAGTGTAGTTTTTTATGTAGGTTGAACATTAGGTTTCCTACACCCAATATTTTAGAGGTATGTTATTGGAATGTACCATGTAATTAGATATTTCCTTTAGTTGTTTTATTTTTATCTTATCTTTACCATTTTAATTAGTGGTTTAAGGTACAATATGATGAGATTGTATGCCTTCTTATTCAAAAAAGCTAATCATGTGATTGTTGAAAAAGTGTCCATTATATATTCTAAGATGTTGAATTTTATCTTTTATAGTTTTTAGACAAAGACTTTAAAATTTTGAAGTGATCAAATAATTTTATTTTAAATGTATACCTATATATATTAACTATTAATTATATAACACCTCAATCTTGTACACTTGGAAAATACCTATCACGGTTGTACCCTTCACTTTTAAGACCTTCCCACTAGCAAAAGGCTCACATTCAATATCTATTTGTGCCAAATTTCTTATCTCTTAGTATAACCAATATTATTATAATGACATGGTACTATATACTACGAATTTTTTTTCTAAACTTAATCATTATCCTTATCTCTAATTATGGACCTATACCTCTTTTCTATCTTCTTGGACACTTGTGTCATAGTAAAACACTTATGTCAATGTAGGTTTCTCTTTTCCAACTAAGTTTTCATTGCCAAAAATTTATGCAATTTTTAAATGAAATTTATCTTAAAGGTCAACCTAAGTGATTTAGTGAGATATATTTTTAAAAAGTATTGGCATATATATAAGATCAACCCTCATTAATTATTCACCTAGAAAATACCAAGAGCTCACAATACAACTTACCAAGAGCACTCAATAAATAATTCAAGTGAGATAATATACCCTAATCATACATATTTACATAATAGGAATAGGAGTAGTATGCATGTAGGTTTGAATTATATAAGGAAGATCCCATTAACCATATTTTCTAAGCTACGAGTTATATCATTATAGGTACTTACTTATCACATGTTGCATATTCATACACACAAATCTAATATCTAGGGGATAAATACTTAAGTCTAAGGTCATATTCAATGTATTGTCTATGTAGATATTTCTGATTCATAGAGGCGTCCTCAAGGATGCTTGATACCATGTGCCCACTAACCCATTTTTTCCACAATCATTCCAAGGGTGAGGAAGCTATGGTTTTGATAATTTTACAAATAGTAACAACCTTTGTGTGAAATATAAAGACATCAAAATAATTTTGAAATAAAACCTAGAAGGATCTAGGTGATTACATCTAGATCTAGTCATTATTTTTTACCAGATATATGTGTCCAACTTAGGCACCCACATAAATGCAACCATCTAGATCTGATGAAAGCATCTAAGGCCATAGAATGCAAAATTACAAAATATTATGAATATTATATATTTATTATCCAATGTAATTAAATCTTGTTTGATCCCAAATTTTCATGCACATAATAAAACAAATATGTGCTCTTATTTTCAATTTATTATAATTTCAATCAATAGTTGTACTTTTTATTTTTGGCTCTCTTAGTATTTTAAATTTAGAATATTGTTTATCTAATTTTTTAAATTAGTTGGCCTAATATAGATATATCTATCACCATTGTGATTATTCATTTCTATATTATTAACCCTATTTACCCTTGTACAATAAAATACAAGGTTAAACAAGACCCAAGTTTTAAAATATAAATTATAAATTAATGTAAGAGTATAATTGTATTTCTAAAAATAAGCATTGGGAAAGGGCATAATATCATCAAGAAAAAACTATATTTTGTCACATGTATTCATGTATTTTCCATTGGGAAATGGATCAATGTGTTATTTTATAATTGCACAACCTAATCAAACACCATATTTGAAATAAACTAGAGGCAAACAATTAATAGAGTTGTGATTACGAAGGTATTTTAATTAGTGATAGTTATGATGACCAAAATTCTTATGCTAAAGTTTAATAAATACATTATCATGTGAAATCATGAATTTTGAAGGTTGATTGAACATAGTTTTTTATAATTTTTACAATCATGTTACATGATACACCTTTCCTGTGTCTATAATTACATACAAGTATTTTAAATTTTTGATGACATCATCAATTAGTGTCAACTCAATGGTTTTTCCTTCATCTAAATGTGTGATATGATATATGGAGAGGATATTCATAGAAAATATTGGAATGTGTATATACTTTTTAATATGACATTCTCCATCCCAACTATCTTTTCACCTTAAATAACTAGAGGACTAGAGGTTACCACAAAAAAATAGTTGTGAAACATTGTTCAATATTTTAAATTAGTGATCGATCACCATATTTTTATAGGATATTTAATCCATAATCCATTTAGACACATGATGTTGTTTTCTTTATAAAGTCATACTCATGATTTGAGAGGTGGAAGATGTATATTTTTCATCTCTACTTCTAAGTATGTCATTTTATTGAAAAAATGATATTTAGCATGGCTTAGTTCCTCACATCAATGAAAAACACTTGGTTGATTTTGAAATTTTATTTTATTTTACCTTTGGTTTTACTTGGGGAAGGATTATATTGATCTAATAGATTGTATTTAGTTTTGGGGTTTTATTTCAATTTTTATTTGGAGGTCCCTTTCCTTTTCCACAGTTGGATTCTAACATTTCATTATTATAATTGATAACTAATTTTTGTTTTTAATTATGTTAAAATAAGGTTTTTAGCAATTACTCACCTTAATACAAAGTAAAAATAGGCTTGGACTAATATCTAGATTTACAAAAAAAAATCATGAACATAGAGCACCAATACAAAAACTATCAATAGTTGAAAAACAACCAAAAAACAACAATAAAACATACAAAAAGACATAAATACTAAGGTTATTTAAACCTTTAATAACATTATCCCATTTTTTATTCATATTCTAAAGCATTTTATCCATAATTTTATAATAATCATCCAAAATTACCAAAAACTCATTCTTTGTGCAATAAATTCCATCATTTTTATTCAAATTATTCATTATTTATTTAAGTATGACATGATACATCATAAACCAACACAAGAAATCCTTATACAAACCTATTTCATATTTCATTTATATAAATTTATTCTAATTTTTAAATGGTGTCATAAGATCATCAAATTATTTGTTCTTATCTTGTTTTCTAGAAGCATCATTCGTAACTTCTTATAAACCCTTATACACACAACCATATTTAAGATTATGTAGACCTTATACCACATCATGTAATTTTTCATCACCCAAATTCTTTTCATTCACCTTCACATTACCTCCCTAAGGTTTATCAAACATTATCTCCATCTCACCTGAAGGACTATTTTAGATAATATAGACTTATTAATAGTCCAAATTTATGATAACCATCATAAATAAATTGAACTATATCAATATTTAGTCAGACATATTTCAAATAAATCACATCTATATAATGTATTTTTAATAATTCCAAATTATTTAAAATGATCAAAATTAATTAGTAGTCCATTTTTTGAAAACTATCATAAATAAATTGGACTTTATCAAGAATTAATTAGACTTTTCAATAATTAGTTGGACTTATTATAAATAAATCACATCTATCTAATGTATTTGTAAAAATTACAAATTATTTAAAATAATAAAAAACAATTAGTAATCAAAATTTTAAAAATTCCTAGAAATAAATTAGATTGTCTCAAGATTTAGTTGGACATATTACAAATAAATCACATATATCTAATGTACTTGTAAAAAGTTCAAATTATTTAAAAATGTCAAAAATAATTAGTAGTCCAATTTTTAAAAATTATTAGAAATAAATTAGGTTTTATCAAGAATTAATTGGACTTATCAAGAATTATTTGGATTTATTAAAAATAAATCACATTTTTTTAAATGTGGAAAATAGTCAAATCATACCATTAGAAGTCCTATGGTATTTATATCTTCAATTAAATATATATATTTGTTCAAACAAATTCACATATTGTGCACTTATAAATAATAAGCCTATGTGGTTTATTTCATAAGAAAAATAATTCATACATTAATCAAATATTTAGGTAATATGTGATTAGTTCACCTAGGATAACTGGGATGTCACATATCAATAGTTGATTGGATTTTAAACTATCTATTTAATCTTAAGGTGACATCCCCATAACCATTAAATTTTATATCATATTGTGAATATTCCATATGTCAATCACTTAGAAACTAGTTGACCAATTTTGAATTTGGTCTTCATGAGAGAGTCCTTCAGATTGTGCTAAGTGGAATGATCATAGGTGATTAGGTAATTAGGAACTTCTAAAATGTTTATAAAGTATCCCACACATCTGAGGTACTGATATTGTGATGTGTGTAAATATATTAGGTACATTCACTATTCAAGACTTTTATTTTTATTATTCATCCTTCCACATAATTGAGTCCTCAAGATTATGCCACGTGGCATGATCTTGAATGCTCAAGTAGTTGCACTTTGATTTTATGGTAGATAGGATTTGTGAGTGTTGAGTTATTGAAGACCACTTTACGAGACTTGAAATACAAATTATGATTTTAAAAGCTAAAAATTTAAATACCATTTGTTGGTACATGATTATTGAGGAATAAATCTTGATGTGTAAATGTTGAATGCCCAATTTTGATTATTGTTGCACAAAATTTCAATATAAAAAATCTGAATACCTTTCCAAAAAAAATTACACTTTTTAAAAATAAACCATATTTCATTTAAAAATAAATTACAATTTCTATTAAATGAACTATACCTAAATTAATGAAATATTTCTAAACTATAAAATAAAAAGTACTGATTTGTCTTAATCTTTAGAGAGAAGTTGGCCCTTGCTCCTTCCTCAAAATAAGAACAACTTTACTTAGTAATGAAAATGAATGATAAAATTTATTTCATTATAAAAGGAACATATATAGATATGCAAAACTATATTGGAATGTTTTTTCTAATTTATAATTGATTAACTAATTTCAATAACTTTCTCTAACTCTCTTTGGAATGAGATAGAGATATGTATTTAAAGCACATCTCAACATCTATTCATAGAATACAAAATATAGAGATCTAAACAACCAAATATACTTATTTAAAATATAGAAAATCTAGTAATTGCATCCCATGCTTACAGGAAGGCATTGGAAGTAACTCAACTAATAATAGACAAAAAATAGGTAACATATATCTGAAGAGATTTATTTAGTTTTACAAAATAGAAGTAAAAATATATCCAGATCATTTTAGACCATTATTATGAATATAGATGTCTAAAATAATATATCTAAATATGGAAAGTCTATTTAAATAAAATAGATATGTTTAGAATCACTATCTTGATCAGTAGGATCCATCTAGACATCTTTAGAACATGCTTGGGCATCTTCAGAGTATTCTATACAAGTCTTCAGAGCACCTTCAAAGCATCTTTAGAGCATATTTAGAGCATCTTCAAATCATCTTTGGATTTTATTTGAATTATATTTAGACCATCAGATCCTTGGAGCTCGTTCATAAATCCTTAAAACTATAGCCAAAAATAGTTTCCAAAATTGTTTGATGTCTTCTCAAAATGATCCTACCATAGGGATGTTTTTCTATGCACAAAATTGTGCTCATTTCATCCATGTTAGGCATAATAAAAAGATTAATTATCAACAATGTATCATATATAATAAAAAGACAAATTACATTCATTTCTTACTTAGATAAGACCCTAACTATTTAATGAAATGTAATATATAACCAAAAGGAAACACTTATGGATAATTTGTATTACATATAATGAGATATATGAAATGCTTATTATTTATCCCCATCATATTACCTTTTGAAATTACTCTTGAAAACAAGTGGGATAACCAATCTTCAATCTAAAAGTCTAGATTATAACCATTGACTAAGATCATAAATCTAAAAATGGTATCCCCAATCACGATGACCTCTAGGCAAGAATCTATAATCCCTTACTTTTATGTACAACCAAGCCTAAAATTAAAATTCCACCTGATTGTGTCAACTCTACCATGGAGATATATGAAAAATAATAATTGGAGGCCTAAATATCATTCCAATCCATACATCAAAACCTCATTCATCCAAGAGTTGAGTGATCATTTTTGCAATTGACTGAGCTCTTTGAAGAATCCACCTGATGGTAGTGGGACTCATGACTTCCATATGCTTTAAACAAATAGGTGAAGTATCCCACCTAGATATGTTAACATTGATGTAATTGGTATAATTCTGCCTTATAAAATCTCTAAGAGTTGCTACATTATCTCTCAATAATTCATGGTATTTATTTTTCATTTACATGTGGTATATGGATTGAAAAACATCAAGAATATTATGAGCCTCTAGAAATTGAAGTCTCATAGAAAGACCTGTGGTGTTCTAAAATTATATAAATTTATTATGTGATTGTTTCCATGTTGTCTTATTTTATAGAGTAGAGAGGAAAGCATGCACTTATGTTTCCCATACAAATAAATTCACTACAAAACTAGAATAACCTAATAGCATGTTAAAAATATAAAATTTACAAATTTGATCTCATCTTTATATGGTAATTTTGATAAAGATGTCAATATACATGTGTTCATCCTTAATAATATGAGGAAATCCAAGAGAAATAAACTATATCTACCATTTGTATAATTGTTCATGAAAAAAAAAGAATATAAATAGAGGAAGGTTTTCTACATGATAATATTTTTTTATAAATTGCACAAATGTTCTAAATGAAGGTATTAGTTTTTTCAATTGTTATTGAGACTCCACTTTAATATTATAAATTTGATTTTCCAATTTCTAAATTTTATGTTGGAATTTATTACAAATAGAAATCATATCATGGAGTGGAAGGGGAAAGGAAGGAATATCTATTGTAGTCCTTTAGTTTATACTACTTTTTGTTGAATTTCCCTTTGCATTGCTTGTAAATAGGCTTGTGACTCAATAATCTGAGTGGTTAAATCTTGTATACGAGTAGTGTGTTATGTTAGCAATGCATTTTTAACAGAGATAGACTGTTGTATATTATTAATCTAAGTATCTTTTCAATAATAAAATTTTGTAAATTAACAATTTGGCTATCCTTATTGGTAAGAGAATTCTACAAATTACTCAATTCATGGGACTGTGAAAAAATCTAATTATGTATTTTATTCATCTTAGAATTCATTACTATAAGAATTAATTCTTTTTACCTAACTTGAGAAATATATTATTCAAATATTCTTTAAAAATTGGAAATGTTTTGGTTCTTACCTTACAATGTTGAATAAAGAAAATCCAATTTTGCCTATTGTTGTTGAATGGTTTCTTCATATCGAGATAGATCCATGACATGTTAAATTCTTCATCTTCATGATCAAGCTAAGGATAATATGGATCTTATTTTATAAATGGTTATTTAACCTTATCAACTATAGAGAGTAAAGGATTTTTTGCTTCTTGGGATATAATTTCTTTTGCAAGGGTTTCTTCTTCAACTACAATTTATTGTGAATGGGGTTTTTCTTTAGCTACTTAATCAACATCTATAACTTCTATGGGAGAGATTAAGATTCCCAAAGTCTCAACTACCTATACATCTCATTCTTTCTCCTATAAAATGAGCCAATGACTTCATTGAAGGTTAATTGGAGGATTAGGGATTTATTTTGAAACCCCCATTCATTTTTTAGATATTCAGTGCAACATCTTCGGAGCTGAGGGAACCTAAGATCAGACTTATTTAATTTGTGTTGTTTTGGAAGGAGGAGAAATAGGACGTGGTATTTTCTTAACAAAAACTTGGGAGGATTTATGGAGAAAGGAGGACCAAGCCTTTTCACCCTTAGGATTTTGCATAAAATTATGTCAATAGATGAGGCTAACCAAACCATGGTGTATGATGGACCTAGTAGTTATTTTTAATTTTTGAGTAACATTAATTATGGCATGGTGAATAAATAATAGAAGGTTTACTTGGTACTTTAACTTGACATCCCCTTTCTATAAATGAATAAGAAGTTTCATAACATCTCTACTAACCACTATAAATTAACCATCATAAGTAAGATATTTTATAACCCAAAATGAAACATTCTACCATGGATATGGAAGGTTATCTCTCATAATTATTCTAGCCACACCTTATGGGAATTTGGATAGTCTAGGATGGATCTCATTTCCTTCAATGAACATTTCAATTACGCTACCAAAACTTAATTTATCTATGACAAATACACAATCCTTATGAATTCTAGAGAGTGCATTGATCACAGAGGGATCCATATAAATGTATTTAAATATAATAAGAGAATGGTCCTCATCAAAATTTTCAAATAAATATTGCACATTATCTTCTTGAAAACCCTAAAACATATTTAGGAAATTTAATCTTAATGACTCAAAAATATCTCTAGATGATTCATCTTAAACCAACACATGTGATGATTCTAGTTCACTTTTCTTCTTCCTTCCTCCCAACCTTAGAACTATCATTATTTTCTAAAAAACCTGATTATGCTATGAGAAATAGAGCTCAAAATTACACAAGGTACAAAGGAAGGAAATAAATTGGGGATATGATGTAATAATCAACAACAATGAATAGAAAATTAAAATATATCATGAAATTATATAAATAATTATGGAAACAATTATGGATAGCACTTCATAACATGCAATATTTAATGGGAAAGTATTTTTTTGGTCATTACAAATGATGTGGTGTAAGATTCATAATTAGTATCACTTAAAGCAATATCTGCAATGATTTTTGCATCACATCATATCTTTTTGAAAAGGTCCTTTTAAAAACAAATTCACATAAAATATTTGAAAGAAATGATGATGTTGCTAAATTCATCACATCGACATGACATCATGAAAACTTGTCCATTTGAAAAAGTGTTGACTACATAATGATTACACATGGATGACATGAAACATAAAATGTCTAATCTTTTGGAAAATAAATAAAATTATAGCTTTGTCATATGAATCCATCTCTATCTCTTAAAGGTGTCATGTGTCCTATAGGGATTAAAAAATCTAAAAAGATAGGTTAGCTGACAACAATTCATATTTTATTACTAAATTTTTCTCTTAAAAAGTGTTATTTATTAGTTTTCACCTTTCAGTATTTTTTATTTTTTATACTTTTTAATTTTCTCATTTGTTATTTTTTTTAAATTTTTTTTAGAATTTTTAAAGGAGGAGAACCACCATTTACTAGTTTTCAACACTCCTCTTTTATTGGATGTCTACTACAAAGATCATTTGACCCTATTAGAAGAAATAGGTTCTTTCTCAAGGTCAAATTGGTCTTGATTATACTAAATAAACTCATACTTGATGAAAGGTATTTTTTACACCTTAATCATGTGACCATTAACCAAAAATGTCATTCAGTCACCATCAATTGGTTGAAGCTAGATAGAGCCATTGTTGTAAATAGTTTTGATCAGGTATGGTCCCAACCATCTTGTTTTAAGCTTACACTTGAAATTATGGAAGTTAAAATCAAATCGAAGTGCCAAATCTTCCTCTTGAAATTGTGTTTCTCTAATTTGAGTATTGGGACACTACTTCTACTTTTGGATCATGCTACTTTGAGTGAATGCATCCATTATTAGTTCATCCAGCCCATTTAATTACATGATTACTATTTTTTATGCTTCATCAAAATCAATTCCCATCTTATTTTTTGTCTTAAATGTTTGTAATGCATACTCTATTGTTAAAAAAGGTTTCTTTCCATACACAAGTTCATATGGAGATAATCATGTAGTTATCTTCCATGTTATATTGTATGTCCAAACTACTTCAAGTACTTTATCTGCCCAATATTTTTTATTGATATTGACTATTTTGGTTAGAATGTTTTATAGTTATCATTTGGTGACTTCCACTTGCACATTATCTTGGGGATGATATTGTGAGGATTTCATGTGAGTGATATAAAATAATTCTATAAAATCCTTGATCATGTTGGACATGAATTTGGATCTTTGATCTAAAATAATAGATCTAGGAGATCCAAATATTAGCATGATCTTATGGTATAGGAAATCAAAAACAATTTATTCCCTAGTAAAGGTGAGTCCCTACACTCCAACCAACTTAGTAACATAATTAGTACATACTAATATATATATATATATATATATATATATATATATATATTATTTTTATTTTTTGAGATGGCGGGTTGATTGGTATAACAAAATCCAAATCCTATATTTCAAATGGTTCTAACTTATTTGAGGATGAAGAGGAATTTTAGAGGATAAATTAGGCTTACTCATCCTTTGGTAAGGATCACGTTACCATACAAACCTTTTGACAGTCTTGTGAAGAGATGGATAGTAATCGCCTGCACCAAGGATTTTATGAATAGTCTTTTTTGATGAATAATGTACTCCTCTTGGTTCACTATGACATGATCTTATTATATCATACACTTCATCTTATATAACACACCTACAAAGTATGTTATTAGGTCTAGTTTTAAGCAATATTCCTTTAAACCATTTTAAATGAGAACTAGCTCTAACCAAATTCTTTATTTATTATGAAGTAAAGTAATCATAAAAATTACCTATTTCCATGTAATTTTCCATGTCTATAAACCATGGGAGTATTTATATATATAAAATAGTTGTTAATTTGGAAAAGAGTCCTCTATAGGTTCATCTTCACCTATAGTGATCAATCTAGACAAAAAGTTAACACCAACATTATACTTCCTAGGTTTGTATATGATGGTAATGTTAAATTTTTTGGAAAAAAAATAGCCATGTAATTATTCTCCCACCTACTACTATTTTATTCATTAAGTACTTAATGTTTTAATGATATATATAGATAAATACCTGATAAATAGTAATGTAATGCCTAAACTTGTTTATAACATAAATGGTAACAAGAAATTCTTTTTATGTGGTATTGTAGTATAGTTTGTCTTTGTGGGAGTAAGATTATTGATGATATAATAAATGCCATACATTTTTCCATCCTCATATATTTGTCCTAAAATTACTCTTAATGCATTATTGGAAGCATAAATATAGATATGAAAAGGCTTTTTATAATTAGGTCCTTTAAAGACTGGATCAGTCATGAGTTTATTCTTAAATGTTTCAAAGGCTTCTTGACACATGATTTCATACAAATTCATTATCTTTTTCTAACAAAGAAAACATAGTTTTATCTATCTCACTCTTCAAGGGATATTATGATTTGATTGTATCCATTGAATCCATCTAAGAAATAAAAATATTATTTTCATACCAAATTATCTAAAACTTGATCAATAAAAGGCAAAGGAAAGTAGTCTCTCATAGTAGCTTTATTCAGTTCTCTGTAGTCTACACAAACTCTCTATTTCCCATTATTTTAGGCACAATAACTAGGGGTGAAATCCATTTTATATCAGATATGATATAAATAAAACCAACTTCTAATAGTTTTTCTATCTCCTTAATAATTTATTTCAAGGCTGGGTTAATTCTTCATTGCAATTTTTTGAATGGTTTAACATTTTTAGTGTAGATTTAATGTGTATAGACACTCGGATGTATACCTTTCATATCAATATAATCCAAATAAAAATCTTGTATGTGTTTTAATAATACATCAAATAATTATTTTTCTTACTAGTTAGTTAAACAACTATTGATAGGCAACCATTTACCAGGTTGGATTGCAATCTGTTTAGTGCCTAGAATAATGAAATTTAATTGTTTGTATTAACTCATCAAGGAACTCAATGGACATGTGTTTGGTAGTAAAATATGAAGTGTAGCTTCATCCTTGTAAAATATTTCACTTGTGGAAAGCATATTGGTCAATGGATAATTAAAGTCATGTAAAAATTAATTCTACCCATTTTGACCCCAATCAACTATGGCTTGTTGAATGTATTGTGGACCAGATAACATGTTAATGATCTTATGGCATTTTATTGATTTTCAATAATTTATATGGATTATTCCCATTCATGATTTTTCATCTTTAGAGCATAGCTATTTGTATTCAAAGCTAAGCCACTAGTATTTGGAGCTAAGCTATCGATCTTTAGAGCTAGGCTTTCAGACTTTAGAGAAAAATTTTATACTTAGGAGAAAAATTGTTGGACTTTAAAGCTAATATTTATTGTTCTAAATATTCTATTATTTTATCCTCAAACTCTTAAACATGTTTTTTGATGGTAACCATGGCTAAGGAAGACACACTTGTTTGATTTGTTCAGGATGATCCACCAATACTTATTTTGAAATATCGATTAAAAGTCTAATAGGTGGATAGAGAGATATCTATTTGGCATTAATTTTATTATAAATGGCCATATTTCTAGATATACAGTCAATTTATGATGTAACTATAGCTAACCAAGGTCTACCAGGAATGAATGGATATCTTACCCTCT